>VWZF01003038.1:382523-475873 GCA_013396755.1 Sclerurus mexicanus
TAATTTTATAACTACTCTATTTTAATATCTAAAGGTTGCATCCAATCTAAAAAATGCCCATAGCCAGAACTTCCCTTGGGACTGCCCCATGGCACGCCTCTCCTAGAATTGAGTTGGGGGTCTTAAGACCCTTACTTCATCTTTTGTCATCATCTGCATACCACTTTTCTCTTATTGGAGCTTCTCCAAGGTTGCTAGGCTTTGCTTTCTTGTTTTGACTAACATGGTATCTAATTGTCTTAGCTCTGGTACATGTTTCCCAGGCATGTGTTCCAGCTATTACCTGACTCTTAAGACAGCTAGCACAGGGATAGAGGTTGCTAGCTACTCTAAATGTAAGAAACTATGTAGAATATAAAAACCTACAAATACATGAAAACGCTAAGGCATCAGACTCCCTCCCCAGTCCTACTGGTGGGGGAGTGAGAGAGTGGCTGCATGGGGCTTGGTTGCTGGCTGGGGTTAAACCACAACAATACAATTTAGGAGCCTAAATTCTTCTGGGGAAAAGTTTTTATTCTTTTTGTGCTTACCAATTGTGCTGGTTTAAGGGTAAACCAGCAGGAGAAATGGACCCACCACGAGAGAGATTATAAATCAGAACTATAATTTAATGAAAGGTATTACAATAAATACACTGACACAAAAAGAAAACTGCTTTCAACTCACCAAAACCCAGCAGTATAACCCAGTGTCCTGGGGCACAAGCCCAAAGGGGTTTGTTAGCCCTTGTGCTGAGACTCACGTGGCTCCCCCAAGTCTAAAGCAAAAGGAAGTGAAGAACCTGTTGGTGCAGATGATGGCTGGGGTCTGGTCGGGGGTGATGGTTGTAGTCTGGTCAAGAGTGGTGGCTTCCTCCTGTTGAGATCCTGCTGCTCCTCTGGATCCAACAAGTTCCCCAAGGGCTTCTTACTCCTGCTTATGTACCTTCAGGGAGCACCCAGTCCCTCCCCCAGGGTGGGGACTCACACAATGGGTGATTAACTCTGAGTCATGGGGTATTGTTGAACCATTGATGGCCCATTAGCAGCCACACCCCCTCAGGCTGGGTGTGAAGGTGCTAACGACTCCCTGGACAGCTGCTGCAAATGGTCCATTGTTCTTGGGAAATGAATAGAGGGGGGTAGAATACATAGCTTTGATCACCCCCACACAGTGATAACTGGTCCCACCTGCTGAACTAGGACACCAATGAAAGATGATATTGCAGTAATATAAATTATAAGCACTTACAAAGGTATAAGACATTAGTTTAATACTTAATTTTTGTTTTCATTGTTGGTCTTAGTTTTTGATTTAGACATGACTTCTGTAACTGAGTCAGCAGTATAAAGGATATTAATTCTAATACCTATACAAAAAGAAAGAAAATGAAATCATGTTTAATTCAAACCAAGCTAACTTCACTCATATTCATATATAGTTCAGGTGCTAAGTTTGTATTGTTGGACAGAATATATACAGTCCTAAAAAGAAAGACAACTGACATCACAGCTGGTCTGCTGTCAACAATGGAACCTTTATGCAAGAGAAAATATTTAGAATAGCTGATGTTTTATGTGACTTGCTGTACAAATGAGGCATACTAAAAAAAAAAATACAAGACAGAAAATGCTGAAAGTGCTCATAGTCTCTTGTCTTTATTTTCCACTTTACATTCTGATCTTGTGCACCAGCCATCACATATAATTCTTTTAATATATACCCTCTACCCTCATATATTTTTAAATCATGTTTTTGAAGTTATACTTCCAAGACTAAATCAAAATAATGTTTTTCTAAGGGTTTGGATTTAGTCTCAAAAAATGCAACAAGGAACTTTTTAAGGGGTCAGTTTAAAGTGCTTTGATAATTGCAGGAGTTGTTTTTATCAGCTCTCTGAGCTTTATGAGTAGCTTTGTACAGTGCCTTTCTCCTTATTTCGTCTTCCTCCGTAAAGGCTTATTAAATGCAGTGCATTAGAGAAAAAGAAAATGTTAGAGAATGATAAATCCAGTGCTGTAGTAACACTATAATAACTAATTGTATATCACTATATGTCAGTGAAAATAGGGTCTGGAACAACAAGAATTGTTTTTTCTTCTCATTGCAACTCGTGTAGTGGCTTACTAAGGCTATCTTGACACAAACGAAGCAAAGGACAGGTGAGAAAAATCTAAGTTATCCATGTAGAAGAACAATTTTATGAAGAAATATTAATTAAAAAAGTAAACAAAAGATGTCCTCTAGAAAAAAGGCTGTAAAAGCTTGGCTAGACTTATTGCTTAGGTCAGTGGTGAATTTCTGATAATGAAATCACCTTTTCTTTTCCTTCCTTCTGAAAAAGTGACATTTCATCCCATCTTTATTAATTTGGTAATGAGAATACATGAGCTCTACGCAATTCTGATGCATCTTAACTAAAGTATAAATCTTATAACATCAGTGTGGGTATGGGCAAATTAAGAGTTTCTGAATCCTGGTAACAGCAAGATGAGAGCGATTTGTGCCAACCTGATTCAGAGTTGCCAAGGTTTTTACAAGTTCTGTTTTTCTGACCCTTCCATTATTCTTTTCTTCAAAAGCATTTCCTGGCTTCTTTTTTGTGCAGCTTCTGTGCATTTCTTCTCTGTGAATCAAATATGAATAGTGCTCTGGTTGCCTGATCATTAGTTTACTTAACTGTCACCTCTGGTCACATGTGATTTAAGATACCACTCATAAAACAGAAATACATTACTTCAGAAAAAATTGCTCAAAAGTTATGACAATGGAGACAAATTTATGGAAGCGCAGAAGAGCATAGAGGGATTTTAATTCGGTCTATCATAGCACTTGTGAGAAGTGAGAAGTTCTTTACCAGCCTGAACCTTGTTGCTGGAAGAAATGTTACTTAACATAGACATCAAAATTTCAGTCTGGTGAACTGCTAATCATTTTAACTATTTTAGTTTAATACATGCAGAGGATGGCAACTATTTGACCTGATAATAGTTTGTTTAATATATGTACTGAAGTGTAATTTTTTTTGTTGTTGAATAGTCTGCTACAATATCAAGTACTGAAAAACACCTACTGTGTTTATAACGGCTTTCTTAATCTCAAAAATCTATTTTTTTGAAGCATATTCCTCTACTTTTAGTTTCCTTCTCTCTCATGGGTATGTTTCCTCTGGTTGCCATCAAAACTCTCAGCAACAAAGATGTTTAGGGTTTATCATTTGTGACAAGATGTACAAAACAAAACAAAATTTGTGAACTAATTCTGTATGCAAAGCTCTTGTGTATTTGAGCAGTGAATTGTCAGGACGAATAGGTTGTATGATCTTGGCATTCATTGAGCTGTCTGAAATTTTAAGTAGTCGAGTATGTATAGACTCCCTGACAAGGCTGCTATTCAGTGGCAAGATTGTCAGTGCTAATTTCAGACACTTTGTGTAAACTGGAATTATGTTTTCTTGAGTTAGCAAGATTCAAGAATCACTCTACCAGATCAGTGCTCATTCCAAGCTTTAGTTCCTGGCTTTGGCTCAAACACTTCAGGAAATCTTTTAATGAAGGCTATTGAGTAACAGAGAAACTACTATCTTCTGTCTGGTTCATATTGGAATTTTGAGAGATTTATTCATATGGTATTGAATCACTGTGAGATCATATTCAAAAAATGCCCCAGCCATGAAAGTTATCTCATGAAAGTCCTCTGTCGTGTGACAAGCCCTGCTAGGATTATCAGTTATTTTGACTTCATGTCCACTAATTTTTACAGAACACTTTTTTGTAAAGTTTTACTTAAATGCACTCAAACAGTGGAAGCATCAACTTACTCCATATAGCTCACTCAGTAAATATGCCTGAGCTAAACTCTAACCTAATTCTATCCATGAATAAATGTCATTGAACTAAATGATCTCTTCTGGGAAATTATTAATATCAGTGACTTAGTGAAAAAGTGGAATGAATATATTTAACAAATAAAAGAATCTAAAATAAGCCATTTGTTTCCCAGCTGCAAATTATGTTGAAATCTTTAATCAACATTTTTTAATAGTAATCTCTTAAATTGAAGAACTATCATGACTGTGGAGTCATATAATCAGAAGCATATGGCATATGGATTCTATTCCCAGCTCTCACATTTACTTGCTTGATGATTTTAAAGAAGATATTTGAGCCCCAAATTTTCAAAAGAATGTAATAGTTTCGTTAAGTCTTAAGTAACTAAATTAAAACTTTTATACTTTCTATTTTTTTTTCTTCAGAAGAGTTTCCACTGATCTCCTTAAATGTTGTGTCGGTATGTCACTTCTCAAATCCACCTAAACAGATTTGCACCTGGTGTTTTGAGGAATATTGCAAGGCTACCCTCAAAATCAATTGTTTTTGAATGACCAGATGGTAAATTTGGTAGCATGACTCAAGGTTCAGCTAGAGACCAATGTCTGGAGTGAAGAAGACTTTGTGTGAAAAACCGGCTAGAAATGTCCTGTGGCATATGGTGGCTTGGTGCACTGCCAGTGTACACTTCAGGCTGCCTACAATGGGCTTTTCTGGAGACAATAATGAAGGCTATCTCTGGAGCCCCCGTGTTCTCACAGGTCCTAAGGTAAGGACTCTCAGGTTGGAAATGTTAAATTCAGAACCAATGTCCATAGCATTTGCAGTCCATGTCTAAGTCATGTCTCACTTTTCTTGCTTGTCAAATAAGAATTATTCAGAACTCAAGAAGGTTAAATGAGAGCTTAAATGCACTGATGGTCTTACTTCAGTATTAATAAGATTATTTTCACTCTTGTACATACTCAGTTTTTCCAGCATGGATTTTGCATTAATTATTTTATTTGTGCATACAAATAGACAGTTTTGTCTGAATGGAAAAATGTACATGAAGATTAGAGTTAAGACGTAGTCCTAGTTCTTCATGACTTAAAAGTTATAAAAAAAAACCTAACAAGGAAACCATAGTCTGGCCCTGTAATGGGCTGAGTAATAGTGAGTAATACTGGGTAATGCAGACACTGGTGGGTTAAGAAAAGCAAAGGTCTGCAGTTCAAAATACATCCTTGCAGAAAGTCTTATGTACTCCTTAGTCTAGAAGGTTATTCTGAAATCATAACCAAGATTCACATAAGAAACTTATGATCTGAATATTGGTTAGACCGAGATTGCAAGTAGAATAAGTAAATATATCCTTTAGAGCCAATAATGAAGCATACTGTAGTGAATTTGTATTTATATTGTTTATAAAGGAAGCTATGATTTAAACATTTTGAATTCTAGCTGCTAGATAGTTAGACTTGCCTCGTTATTGATTCACTATGAAGAAGTTGCTTATCAAACTATCCATATAAAGATAACTGTCTGACAAATCCAGGGGTTATTTGAAATTTACAGATCGACTATTAATGTCTGTGGCCTCTGGAGAAGGTGAAATTCTAGATGAATCATGGGTCACTAGATGAGCCAAGAGTCACCTTTGACATCTCTGGTATGATGTCTCATCTTTGTGAGAGGCATTCATGGGATGATCTGGCACACAAGTTCGAGGAATCTCTGGAATGTGGAATAGAAAGAGAAACATATTAAAAATTATGTATTTAATATATTTATTACATATATGTCTTCCAAAACAGATTAGACAACCCTATATGACTTAGTTCTGTGATGTTCACAAAGTAAAATTAGTTCTCCTTCAGAAAACAAGCCAATTGCAGTTGGTGATGGGACTAATATATTGTCTTTTCTTGCACTGTCCACCTTGTTTGTAGAACAAGTGGAAGATGTTCTATTTGCTTATGCAGATAGAATCAGATCACTGATTTAAAAATTTCCTGGCTCAAGGAAAGCATTGTATCCCATCCCCTTTTTATCTTTATCTATCACTATTAAAAAATAGACTTTGGAAAATTAAAGTTAATAATTATGATGACCATGCCTGTGTTGTTCTATTATGCATATTCTTTTTCATATTTCTCAAGTCATCACTAATCATTTCCTTTCCTCTGGGAAACACACACTACTACTGCACAGTGATTATATCTTATTTTTCTACCAAGCAATGGGTGAAACTTAATGCCTGAAGACAATAAAATCATATTTGCCCAAAGTGAGTTTATATATATATATGAGAAAGAGGAACAGAAACAGATGGAGTGGAAAAAAAAAATGATATGGACATTTTGAATACAATAAAAAACCAAAATAAGCTACTGAATGTGTGAATGTAGCTTCTGAATTAATACTTTCATTTGCAAATGAATAAGCAACTTAGAGGGAATAGAGCAGGCTACTAGAAAAATGACATCTAGAATTCTACTTCAACAGACACTCTAGGCAGCTTAGCCCCTTGAAGGCTATATTACTCCTCATAAAAGACTGAGTACTTGAGAAGCTGAAGTAGATCTCATTTAGGACTTTGCCACATTCTTCCCTCATAGGTGAGATGAAACAAGGACTGCAAGTAAAAGGAGGTTATGCAACACTACCCTTATTCTTGATAGACTTTCAACATTTGGATTCTCACTGTGACTAAATACTCATCCTTGAATGATAGATTTCAATAAGAGTTGAAAACACCTCTGGCACCAATGTTTGTTCACTATGGCCTTGGATCTCAACAGGAGTTCAGGCAGTCTTTTCCACAGATGTGTCTCTTCTCATCACTCTCCTGAACTACCTGCTGCTTCAGCTAGAAATGGTACTGTATACAGGGGAGGAAAGGCCCCATGTGGTACTATTGTGGTGTTCCCCCACACACCCTTGATCCATCAATCCTGACTTCAAAGCAGTAATGCTGCTAAAAGAGAGACTAAACAATGGAGCACAAACACCAGAGTTCTGGATTCACTCAAAGTGCATTTTGCATTCCAATATGATATAACTTCAGGAAGTTTGCCTGTCTTATGTTTTCATACTTAACTTTAGAGGGAGCTTGTTCTTGCTTTCTCCTGGAATGATTTTGTGAATTATTTTTTCTGGTCTGTATAGCTGCTTTCTCCTGTCCAGAAGTTTTCTATAGATCTTCCAATTTTTTTTCAAAATTAGAATCTCCTGCAAAAAGATCACCCTTCAGAATGCAAACATATTTCTGCTTAATCAGATTAGGAGGTTTGATTTAAGACGTAGCATTCAGAGATTGATGTCTAGAATACTTGTGTGTATAGAGAGATACACGTACCGCTGTATAATTCATATGTAGAAAGGTTCTAAAAAGTGAAAGAGTAATAAGAATCTGTGTTTGAAGCAGGATGGCCAAATTAGTTATTCTATTTTATTTTATTTTATTTTATTTATTTTATTTTATTTTTTGCAAGAATCCATTAGAAATTTTCATTAAGCTTCAGAAGAGTCTTCTGAAGAATTTGTGGTGTTTTTTACATATAGGAAATAAAAGGCGTAATGCATCAGAGGGAACGTACTCATATCTCAGGTCAATTCAGAGGAAGGTAGAATACTTAAACCCTAATATAACCTCTGGTTAATTTGAATATTTATTTAGTAACTTAAAATTCTGTATTTGAACAGTGCTTAGAAAATTGCCTGTAGATTTTTTTTTTCTTCTCTTCCATTTGAAAATTGCATTAATGTTATTGTAAACTGTTGTAGATTAATCAGATCTGACTGCAATTGCCTAAGTACATGATCTGGTGAAGGTATCTAATCACCTACATGTAAGTAAAGCAAAGGGACAGTTTGTAAAACTGGCATCAAATTTTATTGGATTTTGCATGGTCAGATACCATTTGTATGATACAAAAATGAGACTCAGCAATTTATCAGAGAGAGCAGATGTCTGATTTTTAATCTTATTAATGTGCAGCCATACTGGTCTTGTAAGAGCCCAGAGGAGATGATGTTAACCTCTAAAAATCTGCTAGAAGGTAAAAACATTAACTGACTTAAAAAAAAAAAAAAGAAAAAAGATGTTAACAAGACCTGGAATGGGAATAACTTACATCAAAACCACTGCTTCCCTGAAACTGATATTTTAAATAAATAACATTTAAATTAAAAAGCTATTTAGTTTCTTTGTTTTCTAAGTTCACCAGTACAGAAATGGATTGTTCCTCTCCCGCTTAAATTTGTAATGCCTATATTGGAAGAATTCTGAAAGAGTTTAGAGAAAGTCTGGAAATATTACATGGCAGAAGTTGGCAGCATCTCATTTCCTTCAAAACTCAGGGGTGAGAGTAGGTTTCACACATTCCATTTAGTGTATGGGAGATGCTAAAAAAACCTTGGTTTGTGGTAGCAGATCAGTTCCTTCAGGCAGCAAAGCTTAAACATTTTCTGATAGTAGTTCCATGTAATTCTCTGTTCCCTGTCCTTGAGAAACTGAGCAGCTGAAGCTATTGGAAAGCAAAGGAGGGGTAGAGGACTCAGATGATTAACCAAAAGTGGACAGCAAAATACTTTTAAGAAAGCAATGAATTAAGTCACTAGGGAACAGGGGGAAGTGAAAAGATTGGTAATTATTCTGAAATGTCAGACTCACTAATGTAAATAAAGAAAGAATCTTAAATGTCAGAGGTGAGAAAAAGGATTCTTTACTTTAAATATACTGTCTCACCATAAAATCTTATCTCTCCAGCTCATCAATCCTGCTAGATTAAGATTTTAAATTTATGCAGAAAGATAATTTCTTACTCCTAGGTATTTATTTTATGAGTTAATTACGTTTTTATAAACAATTGAGAAAAACAAATGCACTGTCAGCCTATGGAAAATGTTGGAATTAGGAGCACCATGGTAAAGATGCTATCTAATGCAGGATGTAAAAACGGGTAAAAAGTTGGTCAGATCTGGGAGACTACACTGGGAAATTATCACTATATGCTTTCATAGAAAAGCTGTTTTTCTCTTACCTAATTATATATTTTTTCTATGCTTTAATACCCTCCCAAGTATTTTTATATTTATTTTATGGGAATGGGTATACTGTGGAATTTATTTTATTTCTCTAACTTAACTTTTCTCATATCAAAGACACAAAGATGAGGGAGGTATGGGGTTTTTTATGCTTTGTAGGCTGTCATGCAGCAGCTACAAATAGCAGCCCTCAAAATTACAAAGCCTACCTGGATGTAAAATTCCACGTGTTTGAAAGGAATTCGGAAGTAAACTCAGATCCTTTATATCAATGCCAGCGCAGAGAAGGAGCCACATGGTGTAAAAAGCTGTGCAATGAGCCTTGGCTTTCTGTGTGCTAGGGCTGTCACTAGAGGAGCAGCCATGAATACAGTACTGTAGCGAGACAGGCTCTGTCCTGTGGTTCTTCGAGGCAAAAAATGCCCATAAACTGGGGAGCCCCTCAGATTGTTTAAATGTGCAACAGTGATCTCAGTGTCCTCTCCACTAAGGACTCTGAGCTTTGGTTTCTGGTGCACATGCAATATCATGGAGTTATTTTTGTTTGTTTTACCACTTACTTTAATGAATGCAGTCCCTTTGCAAGTGCCTAGATACGTATCCATTCACAGTTATCTTAAAAATGGTAGAAGTTGTTCATAGAATAGAATGGAATAGAAAAGGCGGCAAAAATGTCAGAGCTTAGTTCCAAAACACAGCATGTGAGGTTTAAGGATTTACAGAATAGATTGTTGAATGAAGTGAGCAATATTTTGAAGGTTTTTGACTGTTTGGTAGGTCACAGGAGTTGGTCACTTAAGCCCAATAGTTTGTCTTGGATGTTGACTTTTACTGGGCGAATTACTCTGCTCTGTTGGATTTGTGCTGGCTATTTAATATTGTGTTAATAAACTAGAATGGTAATGCAGTTTGTTTTGTGCATTTTTTTGAATCATTTCAGTTTAGCATTTGAAGCACTCTGCTTTTACAGATGGTTTAAGCTTGTAAAAGCAGTTCTGTTTTTACTGCATGGTTCTGTTGTCAGTCTGCTTGTTGTCAAGGACCACAGATGGGGAATGCTACTTATTTTTCATTACTTTGGAATCTAGATTTTTCCAGCTCTTTTTCCTGTGAATCTCAAATTTTATTGATGACTCTTCAGTGTTCACTCTATGTATAATTTAAAGATGGCACTTGTATTTTCAGACTTGTCTGGCATTTCTGAATGGAGGACTCGTTGTTATATTTTGCTATATGTAAGTGTGACTGGAACAGATGTGTTGTCACAAGCTTTGGGGAATAGGTCACTAACACTTTAGGAGATGAGTAGATGTTTATCTGAGAGGGATTAAAAGTTATTCTTGAATGAAAATGTCTGTTTGGGATTTAAATAAATAGAACTTACTTAAGCAGTATCTTTCTCTGCAAGGGAGTCCAATTGTGCTATGAATAACATTAAATAAGAGTTCTCAGTGTCAAGGTCCTGAGAATTCTCACCACCCTGACTTGAAGAAGCAGCTAACCCTAAATCAATATTGTAATGCCCAGAGAAATGCTCTGATGTTCAAAACTACTAATTCCCTGGAAAGTCAGACTGCTTTTAAGCACTAACATATGGATTTTTTACGGCTTTCAAGACAACTTCAAGCACTTTAACAAATGGCCTTTATTTACATATTGCTGAATTCTGAATACTGTTCAGAAGTGTTTACTTCTTGGCAATTTACAAGTGACAGGGGACAGATTTTCACTTTCTCAAAAAGGAAAAAGAAAAAGGGAAGATTTATCTACCTTACTCAGTGTTGACTAAGCTAATTAGACAATCTAATGTATGGACAGTCATTTCTTTTAGAAGAGTTTCTTTTCTGAGTCTAAAGGGACCAGGGCATAGCATGATAGTTTGTAATGGAACTATTTTGCACAACAAAAAAAGAACAGAAGCCAATTCTCTTTTGCTTCAGCTGTTTTACATGCTTCAATAAATTAACTATGAATATGTGATATATAGATAAAACTTAAATGTCAGTGTAGAAATTATGTTGCTTTCTTGGCAATGACTAATGCCTACCAAAGACAAAGTATTGAGCACTTCACATGCAGCTTTCACATCTTCAGGCCAGGATAATTTTCTTGCAGCCTCTTGAAAAATAAGCTTATGAGTTGCAATTTTCTAGATTGAAAAATGGGACTGTTTTTTGTCATGCTTGCAAGCAAAAGTAATAGCTTCTACAAGCCCAAATGTATAAGGGATTGTCTCTTTTCATCATCTACTGGACTTGGAAGTTGATGCTTTTTAAAATTCAGAGATTATTTGATAGAGAACTTTTATAATTGGCAACACACACAGTTCAGTCTCCAAGTTGTCCAAGAAGTAATGTGTTTCTTCAGCAGATGAGCAGTTCTATGACATTTCTTCCCTTCTTTTTTATGTGAAGCTTTTCACCGTACAACCTTTTCTCAAAATCATACAGATAATTTCTGCTATATTTTTTAAAGACCAAAGACATTATTTACAAAAGAATTCTAAAAAGAATTGTTTCTCAAACAAAATTGTCTTCTATTGTGTACTAATTATTGTAATAATCATCACTTCTGCTGTGATTTTTTTTTCACAAAATATAGTAATTAAATTAAAAGCAATTTGTGCTTGAAGGTGTACATTTTTTCTTTTTAACTTTTCATCATTCTCCCTGAAAGAAATATAGGCATTGCAGGTGACTGGAATTGATTCTGCAATAGCTGAAGAGAGAATAGATTGAGAATCTTTTGTCTGTAAGAACAGCTAAGACTTTATGTATCAAGAAATCCTTCCCTGAAGATGCACATTGTAAAGCTGAACCCTATCAGTTAAGAAAATGAAACATCAAAGGTTACACCCAGGTTCTAAATGACATTGCAACCTCACAAATCACTAAAAAAAGTAAAACAATCCCTTCCAATAGACATTTAGAATGCATATATGAAATGTGGAGAGAACAGTGACCCTTTTATTAGCGATTGAGGCATCTCTGAAAGAGCTGTATCAATGGTTGTAGCTGCAGGTGGCAGAAACTGACTAAAGGCCACAGGAGCTTTTTAAACTTTTGCCAGTTAGGAATCTCTTCTATTATATCAAAATTTAGTTATGGTTGTTCATTTATTCTCATCATCAAAGCTTCTAATTCTCACACTGAAAAAATATTCTTTCAACAAAGTTATTTCTGTAGTGAAATTTAGAAATCACTAAGGCTTTCTACTTAGGAGAAAGCAAGGAATCTTTTTCAAGACATAGAATTTAGCAAGCCAATGTCCTAGTGTTTCCTGGAGGGAATTCAATATCTGTACTCCTGGCTGTTGTTCTCAGGTACTACTTTAACCACTACGACTGATAAGTCATCATCTGAAATTATCAAAGTCTGACAAATCACTATGTTTTTCAGCTACTACTTCTCAAGAGGGCAGATAAGGCTATCTTGGCTGCACTTCTGCATGTCTAAATGTTAAAAATAATTCTTTCTTCTTCTGGGTTTGCATAAGAGACATTTCTGACAGTGGTCAGTGACTCATAAGATGTTCTGCTGTCCATTACCTAAGGCCTGAGCTGTAAAAGAGGAACATGCCCTGAGTGTTAAGAAAATAGTCAGGCCTTCCTCTGTTAACATGCCAGTACGGCTGGCTGACAGTCTGTGGCTATTAAACATATCCCCAGTGAATGCAAGACCCTGTGAACCAGTATATGAATACATATGTTGTTAAGATAATGGGAATCTGTCAGATCTCTGCGTTCAAGATCCCAGGTTTGAGTTCAGATTAAAAAAAAAAAGCAACAGTAAGGTTTCTACAGGAATAAATGTTATTTCTGTCATTGCTGTGTCATTTCTGTATATAGGTTTACAGTGTTTGACAACATGACCTGAACTTATATTGGTCTTTAAACCTCAGAATCCTTAAGTATAAACATTAATTAGGTAGGGGATGGTGAATACATGTTAAATCCAGTATAGAATTTAGTCATAGAGAGATATTAACAACCATATATAATGCAGTGTTAATGATTCATTTAATTCAGTAAAATTTAGCCCTACATTTAGGTATTTTAAGCCATATTAAATACACATCTCAATTTAAAATAGATCAAACTACTCTGACAAATGTGCACAGGTGAGAGCCACTGGTAGTGTTTCATTGTTCCATCAGAGTGCTGAAAAGTTAAGTTGTTACTGTTTGGCTAGTTCACTTCTATGTGAAAGATCAAAATATGACAAATCAAAAGTTTATCTTTACTTACAAATAATTTCTAAAAACCACTGAACAGCTTTTGAAATGGGCTCTGTGATCAATGTACTGTGTGAGAGACTGAAATGTTAATGGATAATACCTCAAACAATTGGTCATTTGCTAAAGCAGCAGGGTACTTTGCTGAGCCCAAGTTTGCACCCCTCAACGAAAACAGGGGACAAGCACAGGTTTTGCACCTGTAGTGGTGAAACCACTGATCTGCATAAGAACAGCCCAGGTGCAGAAGGAGTAAGCACCCACCACAGGATGACCACAACAACCCAAAATTTGTTTAGCAACAAGCTGGATTTTGAGCCAGATAATGGAGAAGGCCGATAAGAAAGAGATTCCGTGGAGGTGGGATAATGTTTTTTATTGTGCCAATGTCCTCCTTTCCACATCTAGCTCAGTCAGGAGTAAAGCCCCCCTTTGGAAGAGGTATGGGGACATTTGCATGTAGGCTTGAAGATATTCATCCCTTCTGATGGGTGTAACTGGCTCAACTTCATTGATGTGAGATACAGTGATCATGTCTTAGAAGGGGTCTTAACCCACCAAAAAAACTCTGAAGTGTCCCCAGACCCATTTCTGGGACCTTTCACCAGAAAACTACACATGATCCACAGTGTTGCATCAGAAAGTGTAAAACTCTCCCCCTCCTGGGGAGGTACTCCGGGTGGGTACTTCACACCTGAACCTGATCATATATTCACCCACTGAGCTTCATGTTTTGTGGGTTTCTCCCACTGCCAGATTCAATTATCATGAGGAATTGTACATCTTTCTCATGGATCTGCTTCTGGTATTTTAGAGTCTATTTCTGCAAATCTCTTTCTAGCAAGAGTCCTGAGGCTCAAATGGCTCTCATTTATCCTCTGCAAAATGAATTTTAAATGTTATCAGATAAAGAATGGTATCATTGAATTCTCACTTTGTTCTGGTGAAAGTACAAGCACAGACATAAAAGCCTGGCTTCTGATTACTTCTCTAGTTTTGGATGGTTTAAGAGTGCAATTCAAATTTTCACACCTGGAAAGGAAAGCATTTATGCAAACAAAACTTGTATAAAACAAACAGAAAAGTCATATCAACCACTGGAAAAGGAGACAAGGATTAGCTTTTCCCATGAGGCAGTAATTTGCAGTTAGCCATAGGACATATTTGTCACAACTCCCTAGTTTTCCATTTTCATAAATCCTGTTATTGTTATCAAGATTGATTTTACTCCTTTAAATATACAATTCCAGGTATTCCCTTAGTTTCCAATTTCTATATATGATTTTGCAAGTCTCTCCTTATTGACTTCCCTTATTTACTTTCATAGAAATAAAAAGTAGATTGCTTTTCCCAATTGTTCCCAAATCCAGGAACCACTGTTTGCAGTCCTTTGCTTTTTATGGCCCTATTATACAACAGATCACCAATTACATGAAGTTCAAGAAGGGAAAGTGTCAGATTCTGCACCTGAGATGGGGAAACTCCAGATGTACATACAGACTGGGGAATATGATGCTGGAAAGCAGTGCCACAGAAAGGGACCTGGAGATCCTGGTTGACAGCAAGCTGAATATGAGTCAGCAGTGCCCTGGCAGCCAGGAGGGCCAACCGTGTCCTGGGGGGCATCAGGCAAAGCATTGCCAGCCGGTCAAGGAAGGGGGATTGTCCCACTCTGCTCTGCACTGGGGCGGCCTCACCTTGAATATTGTGTGCAGTTTTATATATAAACAGCACTGCAATATAAGAAACATATTAAGCTATTAGATAGTGTCCAAAAGAGAGCAACAAAGATGGTGAATGGTACACAGAGGAAGCTGTATGAGGAGTGGCTGAGGGCACTTGGTCTGTTCAGCTGGAGAGACTGAGGGGAGACCTCACTGCAGTTACAACTTCCTTGTGTGGGGAAGAAGAGGGGCAGGCTCTGCACATCTCTTCTCTGTGGTGACCAGGGACAGGACCTGAGGGTATGTCCTGAAGTTGCGTCAGGGAAGGTTTACATTGCGGATTAGAAAGAGGTTCTTCCCCCAGAGGGTGGTTGGGCACTGGAACAGGTCCCCCAGACCAGTGGTCCCAGCACCAAGCCTGACAGACTACAAGAAGCGTTTGGAGAATGCTCTCAGGCATATGGTGTGACTCTTGGTGCTGTGGAAGGCCAGGAGTTAGACTTGATGATCCTTATGGGTCCCTTCCAACTTAGCATGATCTGTGATCCTTTGATTCTGTGAAATAGTGTCATTCTGTACAAATGTTGTAGTGCATGCAAACAACCTTTTAATGGCTTCCTCTGAAACCACTGGAACCTAGGTTTAGTTGTAATGTAAAAGAAATCATGTATGATCAACATAATGGATTAATAATTAGAACTCTGTATCATGCTATAAAAAGTTATCTCTCTGTGCTTTGCATTGTAAATGTAAATATCATAGGATGACTGTTCATAATGTGACACTATAGTACTTTCAAGATTTCTTTGAAAAATCTATTCAATTATTTCCAATTGCAAGAAGGAATGTAGTACTAGTATTAGTACATTAAATTAATAGTTAAAGAAAAATAAAAGCACAGGTATTGAGATGCTACACTAACCATACATGGCTGGTTTTGAGTTTTTCTTACTAATGTGGGATTTTACTAAAAGTGTCCTTTAACAAGCACAAAATCCAAAACCTCTTCATGATGAATTTTGTTTCTCTTAGATTCTTAACCGCAAGACTGGAATTCATTCAGTATAACTTTGCTGTGTACCTAGTATGTTCTTTTACACATGCAGAAAGAGAGGCACCCCTGCAGAATCACTGATTTCTAATATATTAGATCTTTCTGGAAGATAATTGTCTAGTCACTACCTATGGAGAGAGTACACAGACTCCCACTCAAATGATTGTTTCATCTAATTTTAGATGTCTGTAGTTCTCTATGTGAGCTAGTCACCTAAACTTTGAAGCTGATTGAAAGGAATAAACACCTAAAAGGTGCAATTTAGCTCATCTTAATATAGATATCTGAAATAGTTCAGATGAATTTTAACAGTGTCTTTCCACTCAGAGTCTAGATTAGCAGCTCAGATGCAAACACTGAAACTTGTACACTGGTGCCTAACCTAAGGCACCCAGCATCTCTTTGAGATGCTTTGGGTTATCTGACTCTACAATGGGAGAATGCAGTTATGAAACAGAGAGTGGCACATCCTTTTAGGGAGCATTTGGAGACTAGATGTAATACCAAGAACATCTCAAACAGGACTGAATACTTCTATTTAAAGACAGGAATCAATCCTTTTGTTAGTGGACTCGGAAGAATGCTCACTGACTACTCAGTGGAGGGCTGCTTTAGGGTGAGATGCATCTCTATGACTGCATGAGTTAAGAGGATTCAGCTGCCTATACAGAGCCAGCCAGCACCAAGTCACATATAGGATAATAATCTGGCAGGCCTTCAACTGCCTTTCATATAAGTAAATATATCCTGCATATCCAGTGCTACACCTACTAACACTGTACAGGTCTCTTGGATGTCCTAGAGTATCTTGGGTGGCAGTAGACATCTATGTTCCGGTAACTGAATCCGCCCATTGATAACTTGTGATGACACTTAGAGAGACACTTAAACCTAGATGACAGGGCCTGGGACTGAATCCTAGCAAGAGATGAGGATGACATTACTAAATAACAGATGATTAGGGAGACAGACTGAGCATGCGACACCTGATGAATCACACTGTTTATTTTTTTATGTTCATTCCTCACATTTACTTTGGAGTGATCCAGCTGGCTTTGAAAAAGGCAATACATATGTTCAGTTAGGGAGGATGGAATCCACCAAGGCAGTGCTACTAAAAGGCCTCATGAATAACAAACAGCTCTGTCTGTCCTATGCAATCTTACAAGAATCTTGCAAACACTTAGACATCCCACAAAACATCATTCTTTCCAGAGCAATTATCACAAATTTTATAATTATATCTTAGATCACAGAGTAAGCACAGAACCAGGGGTTATGCAGAGTTCTGGGTGTGCATCTTTAGGGAGTTTATCTGAATCAGAGCAGATATGAACTAGTCAGTGGCATCAGAGCCAGAAACTAGTAATTGCTTTTAATTTAGTTAATAGAGGCATACTTTGTACCTTAGGTATGTGAAATTAAATGAATAAAGAACACATTTAAAGTTAAAGCGATCTTTTCTATTGAGTTCGAGGAGCATAATAAGAGAACAAAATTGAAAGAGGAAACAGAGAAACAATCTGCAGCTTCCTCGTTAATTACCACATTATGTGCAGGCTTGAACTTTAGCTGCTCAGAGTTTCTCTCTTATCAAGAAAAGAGAATTCTCTCAAAAAAGAGAATTCTCCTAAGACTCATAAGACTTCTAGTGGTATTCGGCAAGGATAGTACATTACTACAGCTACCACTGGTAATCTGTTCACTGGAAGTGTCTTCAGGTTTTGAGTGTAATAATGAATTTTGTTTTCAGATAAAAATGTACTGATGCAACACTTGCTTTCACTTTCAGTTATTGAAACAAGGAATACCATACTTCCACAACATTCTTCCACGTGAGTATCATTGACGAGATTTGTAATGAAGAGTCTACATCAAATCTACTCGTTTCTTTTCATAAAACACCTTCTTGAATAGAAGCTGTCAGACTGAATGTATTTAATGTTAGTCACTAAAATTAGAAGCAATGCAACTGAATGAGACCATGTCATTAAGTCAAATGCTATCAGCTCTAGTCCCTCTGAATTTTTTCACATGATGCTTGTAATCTGTACCCATATCCCTAGCCGTTTTTCAAAAACACATAAGAAAGAAACTTGAAAGTCAAAGGTCTCTGTCTTATTTCAGAAGAGAGTTAAATTAGTTTTGCATAAGAAGGAATATTGGCTTTATAACCAGAATAGAAACCAAGTGATTTTAGTGTGTTGTAATTCATGCCTCCATTGGACTGGGTGTCTTGGCATCTAATCATAATGCTGTAGAGAAGCAAGAGTTTGGTCCAAGTGATACAGATCGATTAAGAGAAGTTTACATAACTTGCACTGAAATGAAGCGACTATATATTCAATATCTTAATAAAGGGTCTGTCCCGACTCTGAGATGTGGATTGGAGATTTTAAAGATTAAATTACTATTTCACAGTACATAAAGCCTGACAGACTAATGGAAGCCCTATTCATCGTAGGGCCTCTGCTGAGATAGGCCCTAAACTAATCAGCTAACTAGAAATAAGATGTATTTCTACAGATAACATTATTAGGGAAACAACAATAAGCTTTTAAACTCAGTTGAGAAGAATGTTACAAGAGAGTGTAAGCCCTGCATGTGTGTAGTCAGCTAATAAACTGGTTAGAGCTGAATAATGAAATATTCACCAAAAGTCATTTGAATTACAACTCTCAGATGAACTAAGGAAGCAGGTGATACAAATGTTCAAAGCCCAGTTTTCACCTTAGGAGTAATTTCTACTTCTCAATGTTTTGTCGTTTTTGATTTATTCCAGTTGGTCCCTGAAAAAACAAAATCCAAAAACATTAAAAATCACCTTAGGCTTTTAAGAACATGAGCAGCATTATATTCTGAAAAGAATAAAAATAAAATAAAATAATAAAATGTTGTATGAACTGTAACACATATACATAAATCAGAATAATTCCATTCTGGTTAAATCTGAAATGGAAAACCACAAAAGCTTCTGCTTTGACCTTATCCTTCCCCTCAAGTGTTTTACTGGCATAAGAATTTATTAATATTGACATATTCTTTTAGAATATGTAGATTTTGACAAAATTGGCCTTTTTTTTCTAGATGGAAGGAAAGGTTGCATGACAATTTTGCACAGTGCTAGTGAGGAGTACTGTGCCCTGTATACACTGCATGTCAAGACCTTCTCAAGATTCAATGCCATATGATTATAAGGAGTCCTTATACAGCATGATCCTGGATACAACGAAGTACTTCCCACTGTAAGAAAGATCAAGTTCATGACCATTTGAGGAATGTGAACTATGTTTATGGGACTTGATGAGTTGCACCCCAGAGTCATGAGAGGATTGGCTGATGTAGTTACCAAACCACTCTTCATGATAATTGGAAAGTCATGGCAGTCAGGTGAAGTTTCTGCTGAGAAGGAAGTTAGGCGTTCTGGTGAATGGGAGGCTGGACATGACCCAGCAAAATGTGTTTGCAGCCCAGAAAGCCAGTTGTACCTTGGGCTGCATCACACCTTCCCCCCCCCGCCCCGCCCCCTTTAGTGAGACCACACCTGGAGTGCTGCATCCAGCTCTGGGGTCCTCAGCACAGCAAGGACCTGTTGGAATGAGTCTAAAGGAGGCCACCAAGATGACTAGAAGGATGGAGCACCTCTCCTACAGAGAAAGGCTGAGAGAATTGGGATTGTTCAGCTTGGAGCAGAGAAGGTTTTGGGGTGACCTAGATGCAGCCTTCCAGTACCTGAAGGGAGCCTACAAGAAAGAAGGAGAGAGACTTGGTACAAGAGCATGTAATGACAGATCAAGAGGGGATGGTTTCAAACTGAAAGAGGTTTAGATTTGATATTAGGAAGAAATTCTTGCTGTGAGGGTGGAGAGGCATTGAAACAGGTTGCCTAAAGAAGTTGTGGATGCCCCATGCGAAAAAGTGTTCAAGGCCAAATGGGATGGGGCTTTGAGCAACCTGGACTAGTGAAAGGTGTCCCTTCCCACAGCAGGAGGGTTGGAACTAGATAATCTTTATGGTCTCTTCCAATACAAGTCATTTTATGATTCTATGATCCTATGATCCTTTGCTGTTTTGTGCCCTACTCATTGGTGGTAGGACAGAGGGCAGTAAAGGCACAGGTTTATGCTTTTAACCCATTCTTTCCACCTTTTGTATGAATATATTAACACTGTTGATGCTTATGTGACTCAGGTGCTTTATCCTGAACATTTACCTTACTTTCAAAGGAAGAAGACTAATATTTGGGGATTTTTGTTCTATAAAACATTACAGTCGAAAAAGCTTTCCTTTTCTAATTTGGGCTATAAAACATGTTTTCCAACTACATCCAGTCACACGGAGTCACCTAACTTGTGCATAGAGCTACACTGTTTTTTTCTCCATGAGGGTACAACATTGGCCTCTTTGCAATAAAATATTTCTGGGTTTCCCCCCCCCCCCCCCTTATTGTTAAATGGACTTGGAATGCTTAGACTAACTTATCCATTTAGCATTCCCCCAGTCCTTGTTTCAAATCAAATTTAGTTGACAATGAGTCAGTGTTTTTTTATATATTATAGCTAAAAATAAGCCCAATAGACAGTTTCAGTACTGAACATGTAACCAGTAAGTTATTTGTGAATTATAGTTTATTATTTAAGTGTGTTGTTCTATTATCCAAACTGACTGTAATAAGAGTTTTCCACTGGGAGAGAACACATCCTCAGAAGACTGTAGAGTCTTCACTCTTAATGCCAAAGTGTGTTAAGAACATAGATTGCTCATTTTTGTAGAAGAATCACTCCCATTTACCCCCCTCCCTTCTTATAATAAGAGGACACACTGTGAACTAAATAGAGCGATACACTGGCAATGAAAATTGATAAATAATTGCAAAGGACTGATGTTATTATCTATTACACTGAATTAATAATAGCTTTCAGCATCACAACATTTTTTCTGAGTAAAATTTTTTGTGTTTTGCAGAAAGTGCTATGGGGTTTTTTTGAGATATAATTATGTCTCATCCTTCACTGTTCCAGGGAGAAAACTATAGTGTACTAACATCCAAGTAGCACTTTTGTAGCCTTTATCACATTAGCTATGCTGAATAATTTCTCTTACAATTTGCCAAGGAAATACATTATCATTGGACATCTCATGGGAGAGTAATGAGAGAGAAGGTAAGTATTTTAGTATTTTAAATGTATTTGGATATCTGTATAGCTTTTTAAAAATCAGATGAACTTTTGGAAGTGTTGGAAAGAAATGATGAGAGGAATGATACTGATCTAGAATGATACTTACAAATAATTTTAATAACACTTTTTAATAGCACTCTTTTCCTCATGAACATATTCTCACATTCTTTCCAATACTGCAAGTAAAGAACTACTCTTCAGCTTGTTCTGAAAACAGATTAATATTTGTAAAGAGTCACAGGGGGACCAGACAAAGTAAGTAAAGGACTGACTTACTGGCCACCTCTTCACGGCCTAGAGGATGCAGACATCTTTCAAGAAGGGCAACAATACTATCAGACTTTCTTTCTTAAATCCGGATGGTCACTTCACGGAAATCTTCACAAATTTTCTCAGGGATTTCTGAAAGTTCTTGTCACCTGAGAAGTTTTACTTTTTACTATTATTGGTGGAAATTTTACATATCTAATTAACTGGACAACTGAATTGCACTTGAAAAAGATTGTTAATTGATGCTTTCTCCTTCTGATCACTTATTTTCTATAATCAGTGATTTCCTTCTTGTTGTTTTAAATGTTGAAAAAGTTATTCATGAGTAATGTTGGCTGGAGCATGGTACTGATGCTGAGATTGTGGGTTTGATCCCTGTATTGGCCATACATTTAAGGGCTGGACTTGATGATCCCTGTAGGTCCCTTCCAACTCTGAATATTCTGTAATTCTGTTCCATTGATCAGCTCTGGAAATGAGACTCCTCTGTCTCAGATACTTGTGTTGTTGGGCCTTACTCGCAGGTCACATGCAATGTGTAATAAGTCCAAATATGGACATGCACAGGAGTTGCAAAGCAGGACCTTCTGAAGCGAGAGTGCCATCAAATCAACTTAACAGTTGTTTTTTACCTGTGTGTATTCAATAGCTTCTTTACTGGGTATTAGTTGTATGAATATATAAAGTACTAACCTATACAGGGACACCACCGCAGTACTTCTTCACTCATAAGCCTGTATGATTCATGGCGCCTGCAAAAAGAACCTAAGGAATCATAAGTTTCTAGCTGGGATTTGAGCCAAGGCAGAAACAGAAGGCTTAGCTGATGAGAATAGGGATTTAGGATTCTTGTCCAACAATAATTAATTATGAGTCCTTTCTTTTAGTTTAGCAGGCAGTGGATCAGGACCTGTCAGACAGAAGGGAATTATTTTAACTCTGCCAGTCAATGGCAGAATCTTAATAAGGAGTTTTCATAATAAAGAAAAAACTTTGATTATTATTCAAGAGAAAAGCATCACAGAGCAAGAATAGCTGCTTGTCTGTTATCTTCCTTCTGCAAGCTTCTAACAGGAAAACACTGTTTTGTTATAATGAAATTTGTGGCTTAAGTTACTTTAAATCACTCGCTTTTACTGCCTTCAGTAATAGCATGATGAAGACAAATAAAACTTAGTCTGAATGAAGAGAAATAAAAGAACAGAATAAGCAGAGTAAAATGAACCATTTCAAGACTGATGAAACTAATGATGTTTGCTTTCTTAAAGATCTATGTCCTGTAGTTAGATTTTCTAAAAATGTATGAGCTCTGGACTGAAGCTTGTCCTGTCTGTGAACTGGTCATAAACATGTTTTGTGGTGTGGATTATGTGGTTTCCACTAAAAACTCTGGAAATGTTCAAGGCCATGTTGGATGGGGCCTTGAGCAACCTGGTCTAGTGAAAGGTGTCTTTGATCATGGCAGCAGGGTGGGAACTAGATCATCTTTAAGGCCCTTTCCAACCCAAACCAATCCATGACATCATCAGCCAAATTGAGATACACTGTCATATAATTTCAGATCATAATATTTCTGGGTAATCACTGAACTGAGCAAAATTGCATGAATTATCCTGTATTGCAGAGTATACATCCTTGAAACATATCCAACTATATAGCAATAGGCTGGGTTTAGAATAGTGCCACACTGATGATTTGTGGACCAGGTGTTAAAATACTAAAATAGAGAAGTAAACATATTTGTCAAAAACTTTCTTCATGCTATTGATATTTTTTCAATATGTTTTGAAAATAAAATAGTTCATAATGGTGAGGCTAGAAAGCACCCCTTTCATTCCACTAAAAGGCCTGCAGAAAAGATAAGCAAAAACTGGACTGGTGTTCTTGACAACAATATCCACCCTTCCACATGTATTCAGAAGCAGATTTAATTTGAACTGAATAGAAATAAAAACTATTTACCATTGCACCCTAATGACTATAATTTTCACACAAGCTCTTACAGACACAGTGTGCCGCACCTTTGAAATAATATCTTTCCTGTTTTTCTGTCTAGGAGCATAAGTATTTTTAATCACTGGACAGAAAACTATGGACTCTACTGCAAAGGTTAATACAAAAGTAAAACAGAAAAATCAACATTTTCTGTCGTGATGGCTGAATCCTTAGATGATGTCTTTTCAACTGGCTTGTCCAGCAGTATGTACAGCTACACAAAATGATACGATCCTGTCTCATCTTACCCAATTGTACCTAATTCCACCAGGATATGTGTACTAACTATTTAATACACCAAATACCTATTATCCTGTTCATTTAGTGTTGTAGCCAAAATATCTCTATTATAACTGCAAGAAGCTAAACTCTTCAGTGCCAGATGGTTTACAAATTGGTCTCATCACAGAGTTACAGATGTCTTCACACTCTCAATTTGTTAATATTATGAACCCTCCTTCTCCTGTGAACTTAGTGTGACAGAGTTCTCTAATTTAATCTCCAATTTAGTGATTGATATGTACCAAAACCTATTATCAAATGAAAATGTACAAATTGGCAGAATACTAGTATCTCCTCTTTGCCAGCAAATAAATACCTAATTTGAGAGTCGGGGAGGGAGTAGCTGGAAACAGATGCCCAGTAAAAATCAGACTAGCTCTTCAAGTGCAACTTTAGTGAATGCAAGGTGAATTACTCCAAAGTGGTTTTGAATAGCTCCTTGCCAAACACTGGAAACTTCTGTTTGCTGTGTAGGAGCATTCAGCTATTCATGCCAAATGAACAAGGATGCATCACAGCCTACCCTATGCCATCAAAGTTCCTGTCTGGAAAAGATGTATCACTTAGCCTTCATTACAATTTCAGAAAATTACTTGAGGGAATTTCAAGACTAATGTGTGATAACAACACAAATGTTATCTTTAGGAAACAGCTAAATATAATTTTGTGTCATCCTTTATTTGACTGGGAAAACTTAACTGAGAAGACTTCAAAATAGTTAAAGAGTTTGCTGGCTTTAAAAGTTTATTCCAAAATTCTAAATGTATCTTAGGCTGCAAATGGTTTTCACACAGTGAGATTGGTAAATTATATAACTTTGATATTCTCAATTAGCATTTATATATCTGTCTGTTTTGAATAGAAGAGAGAAAAAAATACTTTACAATCTTCTCATAAAATAACTGAAGTAAAAGACAGGAAATGGTGGGAGATTTTTTATATACCAGCATGTCTGGGAAGAAAGCACTTATTTCTTTTGCTTTCTAGTAGAAGTGGCCCTTTAATAATACTTGTTTTCTCCATTTATCTCAAATGCATTATATCCACTCTGCTCTTCCTTCCAAAAGGACTTGGAGAGAATCTTGGATGTTAAGGGAAAGTTAATTTGATTCATTTCCGTATACAGGTGTTTACTTTCTTCACAGTACACTACATGTGTGATCACTCTCCATAGTCTTCCTTTTCCTCATCCACCTTGATCCATCTTTCTGCAGTCCCTGCTGGCTGTCACTGTTGCCTCCCACCTCTGGAGAAAGCCAGGGAAATGGACAGAGAGCCTGCACCCACACTTGGGCACGAGGATCTATGGCAGCATCTTGGCAGTGTAATTTCTTATGTGATGAAATAGCCTCTCAGGTTTTTGCTTGGCCTCTGTTTCCCTGCAGTTTTTGTCTAAGTGAGGAGGGTGTTAAGCCTCCAGAATTTGTCTGCACTTTATTCTCCTGGGGTGAAAGGGGAGGGAGAGCATGTGTCAGTCACCATCTTGTCTGTGCACCAAGGGGTAACAGACCAGAAGGAATTTCTGTCTGTTATTGGCTTAAACCATTTTTATTTGCATCATTACAGTTGCTATATTTCTTTTCAGTAGTTATTTTTTCACTTATATCTCCTTACATTTTGTCTCTGTGTTGGTGAAAGGGGGAGATGTTTTAATAAAAGGGAAGGGGGCTCATTTGTTGGAGTCTGCCCCAGCATTTGTCTTAAACCAAGACAGCAAGATTTTTACAGCAAAATCTCCCAGATAGAAATAAGTTTTCTCTGTTTGTAGCCACATTTTGTTAATTGAAACTATTGTTTTATTATCAGTGGGGGTTTTTTTTGCACTGAAATAATTCCAGACTATAGACTATGTGTGTCTTAGCAGTTTTTCCTTGCTGCAATTATATTTGTTACTGAATATTCAAATTTAAAAAACTTTGATGATACATTGTATTCCTGCATCCCAGAACTGATTTAAATGTGATCTCCACAATCAGATCTTCAATTCTTAAAATTGATGGGGTTTTTTTGTTTTTGTTTGTTTGTTTTAATGGTAAAGTGTACTTTACATTTGCTAATAAGAATGACAGAGCTGAACTGTATCAAATCATCCTTTAAAAAGTAAAACCTTAGACCTGTGGCCAAAGGTTCTGAATATATGTGTAATCAGATAAGACAAAAAGCAATACTTCTGTAGAATGACTGGCCAGAATCCTGTCTCTGTTTTTCATACGGGGTTCTATAAAGTGCTAAAACTGACTGTTGAAACCAATGTGTTAATTATAATAAAATAAAGTCACTGCTCTATTGGTAGATCTGCTTCTGTATTATGGGGAAAACAGGACTTAAATTCCAGGAATATGACTACAAATTACAATTTTTATTTCTAAACAAGTGGCAAGATTAGATTCCCCTACGATTTAAAGGTGTACTGTTAAAAGTAAAAATTTCACTATCCGCTACAATGAAGGCAACTGATGATTCCTGATCATTCTTTACATCTCTCTCCCCCTGTAAAAATGTGCATATGAACCTTAAGTTTTGAATTCTATAACATTAGTGCTCACAAGAGGCTTGAATATATGATGTGGAAAAAACCCTTTTATTTTTCACATCATTAGTATACATTGTGCTTATTAATTTTTTTGAATTTTAATTGTGTTGAAAGTATGACTACTACTTTTGCTCCACCCAGATAAATCAATCATTGAACTGTGACAAGCTCTTTGTGACAACAATAAACTCCTCTATTTTTTAGCTCAATACTAATAATTCTAGTGAATATTTCTAAATAGTCAGTCCTGAAAGATTTATAACCACAGACCTAGAAGTCAATAGGACTCAAGCTCCTTACCTCTGAAGATCTTTGCTCCCAAAAACTGAGAAACAAAACTGAAGACATGCAAACACTTTAATATTTGCATGTTAATTTTGGCTGTAATTCTTATAAGAGTTCAGCCTATTGATCACTAAAAGATGCTCTCTTTTATAAATTGTAACCTGAATCAATGCACACCACTTAATGGATTTCTGATTACATGATGCTGCATACTGCAGCTGCATGCTAATTAAACCCGAAGTAAATGCATTTCAAGCATAAAATATGTGTGAGAAAGCAAAGAAAATAAATTATTGCCATCATAGCTGAGAAGTCTCAAAGCATAAGAGAGATCCTATGTACCAGTCACAGTTTTAGAATTTTGGCATACGACCTTTGTCTGCCTGTAGCTATCAATATCTACCCCCTGCTTAAATTATTTTCATTACTCTGCAGTAACTTTTAGCAACTTGATATCAGGTGTATCTCTCTAACAGACATAGTTGCCTATGACTGTAATTTTTAAGCCTACAATAATTTTGAAACATTTTTTCTTAAATACTGTTGTGATTGGGGAAATACTACTATTCATATTTGTGTCAGCTCTTTATCTAATAACTCTTCAAAGGGTAATGTATAAGCAGAAAACAGGTCTCCCTTCCTTTCTTTCTTGATGTGTATTCTCAACTGTTTACTCAGTCAGGCAGCAGTTTAGTCTGTGGCCCCAAAACTGTTTATTCTAATGGTCTAATGGTAGAGAAGAAAGGTTGTCTTATGTGCATTACTGTACAGTGATTATAAAGAAAAGATCAAAATCCTTCAGACAAGGTGCTTTTGCTGCTGCACTATTGTTAGAAAGGTTACTCTAATTGTCTTCATTTTGTGCGTCCAATAAAGTTCGTTATGTTCTGAAAACTAAGATGTAGAGATATTGTGAAGCCTTCAGCCAAGTGTAAGAAAACTCATCCCAAACATTACTGAATCCCCTTAAAAAAGTTGTCCATAAGATCTGAAAGTAAAGAAGATATGAAGTTTCTCTGAATAACTCTTCAGAGGCACCCTCTCTTTTTTGGGGACCTATTTCCATCAACACAAGTCATCCAGAAAAGACCTGTTAGATAAACCTTATTGCAGTCAACTTAGAAGTGTAGAGAAGGCCATTTTAATCTCCCTTCAGTAACATAACACACTGAGAGGAGCTCTCCTGTGCCTCGCTTTCAGTGCTCCATGATACATAGATCAAATATGCTACACAGTTGAAAAGCATACAAATCAGGACCCACATGGCAGTGCAATGTTGAGATCAGAATTATGTTGTAAGCCTCATTTCCTTTTAAAGCTGAGGTACTTCAGAACTTCATGCATTAGCTTTGTGATTACAGTGTTCACTGGGGAAGATTCCCCAGCAGAGAGGCAGAGCTACATTTCCCATTTCTGTGGGCAGTGATTTACTTTGCAGGAAAAAGCAAATAAGACAAAAAAAGAATAAAGCCTTCATTAGGACGGACAGAAAAATGTGATTCGGTTGACTCAAGTGGCAGAAGCCACCAACAGGGAGGGCAAAAATCTATATTCTAATTTTCAATACAGAGGAGATTATGTACTTTATCTTACACATAGTGAACAGAGTACTGCACCATTTTTGAAGCTTCCTTGCTCACAGTTGAGTACTCTGATCATTAGGCCATAAATCACTGTGAATATGATCATTTTCCTTAACAGTTTTATTCTCCACTTCACTGAGGAATTTAAATATGTGCTTAATTTTAAGTTCAGAAAACGTTGTGCTTTGCTTGAATAGCAACTTCTGCTGCACTTAGTTTCATACATGCACAAAAGGCTTTTTGTTTTGCCTTCAGGGCTTTTTCATTTTTATTATTGAAAAATTTTGCACCTGTGTATTTCTTTGTAGTGAGGTCAGTTGTCTGCTGCCAGTATAGCTTTTGTCCCTTCAGATTATTGTCTAACACTGTCTTCTATTTCTATTCTAATAGCTTTCTATTCTATTCCTGAAGTAGCTTCAATGAAAACTCTGGTACACAAGCTGTCCTAGAAAGAATTTTCAATTGTCATATGGAAAAAAAGCCCAAAGAATTGTTAACTAAAAGAATTGTTTGTCTTTTGAGGATGAAATTTTGCATGTTATTACAACTGTTTCTGCTTTTTTTCCTTATCTAAATCTTCCGATGGTAGGTGTTTTGCTTCTAAAGTGTGTGACTTTATTTCATGATTAACTTTTACATTTTTCAACTGCCAAAATTCTAACATTAGCAATTTCAAATCCTTCACCAACTTGTATTCTTTCCTCTTTGACATCTCTTTATGCATCTGGCATCAAATTAAGCATTGCTTAATGAATGGAACTTCCTCTATGAAAGAAAAATAGGTGATTCATTGTCTGGTGGCAGTATATAGACTTCCTATTTTATGGCAAAAATATATTGATTTTTTAAACCCCTTTAGAGAAGTGTTATTTCAATGTTTGCTTCTGTTTCTTGAGGTAGAAGTTATGGCCATCAAGTATTTCCCATCGTCCTTACCTTCTTGTATCCATATTCTGTTTTCTAAATATCTGAAGAGTTATTTCTGTTGCAAAGTTTCAAAAGATGTGAAATATTTAAGACAACGCATAAGATTCAATTGAAGGTTTAATGGTACTTGCAAATTAGGCAGTCAATTAAGCTCAACAACATATTATCAATATTTTTTTTAAACAATTATTAACCCCATAATTTTTCATAGGAGGAGGAATCCAATCATGGACTTCTCTCCACATCTTTAGCATACTCTTGCTGCCAAAACAATAAGTCTGTGAGAAAATGAATGGTCCTTTGTCTGTACTAGGTCCCAGAATGTGCCTGGGAATTTTTCAGCAGACTGATGAAGTTCTCTTCTAACAAAATAAAAGTGTGATCAGTTGTATTATTCAACATTGTCTAGTGTAACTTTACAGACAAAGACATAGAGTTTGGTCCTCCAAGAGCAAAATGAACTAAATGAAGAAATATAAATTAAAAATGGTGCTACAGGCCACTGATTTGGGAATCTGCCTTTGATAAAGGTGCTATTTGAAATAATATTGAATGATGCTTCCTCACTGTACCCTTCATCTTCTGGACTTGATCATTTAAATACTAAGTTCCACTTTAGGCGCTTAAATAATATTTGAACATATAACTTAAACATTTCCTTATTTTATAGTAGAGGGTGTACCAGTTTAAGAGAAAAAGAAATGGCAAAAAAAGAGTTTTTTAAAATCAAAGACAAGTTTCTCTGTCATGTAAAAAATACCTTATAGCCACATACAGATTGTTCATCACTAATACTTTTTAAAAAGGAAACATTTTTAAAATAAATGCTAACTTTCAAGTAGAAATGAACTGAGAGATAAATTATGTTTAAAGCTCAAGTCAAACAATCCTATATTCTTCCTTGGCCTTACAAAAAAATATACATGCTCGTCATGGAATAATTTTTAAATTTTGACCAGAATATGTAATAGAGCCTGTACATTTGATCACGTGTGGTATGATGAAATAGTTTAAAAAGAGAAAGCAAAGAGTGGCATTTACACTTCCATCTTAAGAGCAGTTAGAATAAAATTGCAGCCTCTATCTATGACCTGATAAGGTAATGAAGATAGGAAGGTCAGAGACAATTTGGGTTTAGTTATCTATTTTTATGTGCTTGTTATTTTAATAATCTCTAGAAAGAGCAGTAATATGTAGATGGTAGCCTTCTAGATGTTGTCTTGTTAATCATGCACATGACAGTTTTCATGTGTATGTCACCACCAGCAGGCAATATATAAGCATGCTTATATAAAAGCAAGGACCATATCAGCAGATATAATTCCAGATAAATCTTGATAAATATTGGCTCTGCATTTACTTCATTGAAAATACTTTATTTTCACCAACAGCTGCACAGAGAAAGAATAAGATGATACATTTCCTCTTGTGAACATATCTTTTAACCAGCAAAAAAGGTGGCCTTGTGCAGTGCAGTCATTGTAAATTTTATTTCAGAAATGCACTCGATTTGGACTAAATGGTATCTAGAGGTCTCTTTCAATCCTGACCATTTTTTGAGTCTGTGTGTGATTCAGCTCAGTGATCAAAATTTAAAAGTTCCTCCAGTGTAAGTCCTTCTGACTGTAGCTGGGAGTTACTTGTCAGCTTGCCCACATTTAAGACAATAGTTGTAGCAAATTGTGGCTGACTGATGCAGAACCCGTACATTTAGATTTGATGACTAGTTATAATCTTATTAACAAACTGTAAGGCCAAATTATTAACTTGAGAGTTCAGTTTTATGTTTTGACTATTATTTCTTTTCAATTATGATACTAGAGTTAGATCTTTTGAATAATGCTTTTAAAAATAACAAAAAATATAAAAATATGATAAAAATAACTTTGCTAACTGTATTTTAAATTGCTAATTTCTCTGAAAATTGATGGATAAATAACTATACTATTATGATTTTCTGTTACCTAGCCAGGAAACTGGAAGGAGTAGCAATAATACAGATTTCCATTTGTCCTGCTCTTGTGGTTTTGAAATGATTTTGGTAAGGATGTTTCAGTTTCCTTTTAGAGTCAGGTTCCTAACTGCAAATGGCAGAAGCCTGTCTTCCTTATATCTTTGATATTTTGCCTTGAATCAGATACAGAATCCTTGGAGTAATATGGGCAACTAAGGCATCAGCTGATGAGATGCAATTTTACATTGTTGCAAACATTGTTCTAATATTGGGGTTTTTGTCACTAGCATTTCATATGACAGCAAGTGACATGCACAGGTTCCAGTTTTCTCTACTAGTTAAGTATCTATGCAAAGTATCAGTGCAGCAGTGAACTTAATGGAGTAACTAATAGTATATAGTTACACTTCTCCTAAATTATTACATTGGGTCATTGTCTTCTGGAAGAAGCAGGCATTGACTGTAATGGAAATCTCAGTACAAGGGCTCAGAATGTCGTCTGAAAGCGAGCAGAAGGAGATAAACAGATAGAGTTAGTATGGTCATTTGGTTTGACAGTGTTAATATTTGTTCTCTTAATGTTTTGAGCAAAAATGTTTTTAGAAGTAAAAAAATAAGGAAGCATCTAGGTTTTCTGAGTATTGATCTACTTTTTTGCTTTAAGGGATGAAATTTATTAATATTATTTTTACACAAAACTAAGGACTGAAGGGAATCAAATGTTCTCAACAGATATAAGGCTTTGGTAAAGCAGAAACAAAGGCCAAAAATGAGTATATTATTTTAAGATAGCAAAAATACATGTTTATGATGCTACAATAGCCAATAAACTTAATATTTTGCTACATTTGTGAAAAACCTTTTAACCTCATATGTCATTAGAAGGTTGTGATTTGAAAATACTTGAAACACTAACGTTTGACACCATTTTTATTCTGATTGTTATATAAGGTGAGAATTACATAAATGTACTTTTGCAGTAAAATAAGGTATTCAGAGAATATCTTAGAGAAGCTAATCAGTGGGGAAAGCTTTAAGGGATAGAAGATGGTAATGGAGGGCTCAGTTTTGAAACATTGCCATTTGTATATTTTTATATCCAATAGGATTAAGAAAATGATAGTCAATAGAAAGTTCATATGATATGACATTTATTCAAATATAGTATTAGAAAGACTTATATCTAGTTGTTTTTTCAGTGCAAGCACTTAGCAATTCCAAAAATTATGTATGCATTTACACATGATTGTTTTAAAGATCCCAATTATTATAGTCAGTTTTCAGCTGACTATGCTCATTTGATAGTGAGCAATTTATAAGTTGCAAAATGATGCTAATATGTCAATTGCTTTTTTTTTTTTTAAGTCATGGGAAAATGCAAGAATATAATTAAGTTCTCTTTCATCTCCATTTTGTTCTGGTCATAAGTAAAATACCTTTTAAAAGAAATCGTGCATATTAGAAATACTCAGACTGTGAAGGCCTTTTGATGAATGTAAATTCAAATGCAAAAGGTTTTATGTTAAACTTTGGCAGATAATTTCATAGCCATTGGACCTCATTTTGTAACAGTCAGAATGAGCAGCAAATAGTAATTCCATTCAGAGAGCTTCCAAGGCCTTGGTGTTCTCTTTCATCTTTTGGTTTTCATCAAGGGGAAAAATGATGAAAATAAGAGGAAAAATAAAGAAATATGGCAAAAAAAAAAAAAAAGGTGAGACCTCTACTTGGGTCTTTTACAGCACAGACTAGTGCCTAATCACAGCCTAGAAGAAATTTGTAGTCTTTACTGTTCCTCCCTGAGATCTTGTCAATGATTCTTATACAAAATGAATGTTCCAAAAGACTCAATAGAAAACATTTTCAGGTGATGAGACAACAGAATATAAATGGTAGTGAGATCATAAAGAAGCAAAGCTGATTCAGCTATATCTTTAGAAGAGGAAAATTCACCTCTGACTAGACTACTGACCTTTATCGTACAACAATATTGCTAGATATATGCCTTTACTGAACTCATATTATGAGTAGATCAGTGAATAACAAATCTTATTATTTTATATTAAATATACCCTAAGTATTAGTTACTTTTTTACATTGGAAAATGCAGATCTAATTACCATTTCAGAACATACAATAATGTGGTCCCGATTTATAATGACAGTGAAAAAAAAAATGTTTACATTACCAAAGAACACTTTTTTTGTTTTACATTTTAAAAAGAAATCACACTTAGATAGGAATTAACTTAATTTAGATAGTAATTAAGATTAATATAATGTGTAGTAAAAGAAATAATGTAAAAACTGTAGCAAAAGCTTTTACAATGAATCATGAAGTTCTATAATTCAACGGTGCTGTCTGCCTGTTCCACTGCTGTCTATGCAGGGTGATAGATGCACCTATTCTTGACATCATGAATGGTCCTGTCTTTATTGAAAGAAGGTATGTCTTTATTGCAGTTTTTGAAAACTACTGAGCAACCCCAGACTGCTGCCTGCGACAAAATGCACAGAGCTGATCTGCAAGCCAAAGCTGAACACTGGCAACTTGAGACAACATTGCCACAGCAAGAAGCAAGCTTTTGATTTACTGCTGAAATTCAAGCTTTCTTTTCCTGGGAGACATCCCAGAGCTCTTTTAAAGAGATTTTTAGAGAGAGCAAGGTATCTCTACCACCCTGCTTGAAGGGGGCAGTACAGAGTTCCTTATGTTATATATTATTATGTGATTATATGATCTATCAAAGGCAATTCCAGTTTAATTTAATATAGCTTGAGCAGAATTAGAAATATACACATTGTTTGCTTGTATTGGCTAATGTATGACCTTGGCTTTAGTTTTCCAAAGCTGTTCATAGTCTATACAAGGTTTACTTGGTTTTATTTGTGGTTTGAATATGTAAACACATCAAATCCAAGTAATGCAGAAATTCCTGTCACATTTTGCAAGTCTAAATTACTCAGATTACTTGCCTTTCTGTTTTCAGATGAGTTACACTAAATACAGGTCACTGTGTTAATGTACAATTTTTGTTGTTACTGACCTTCATCACATTCTGTTTCAGTCTTGTTACTTATTTATTGATTCCTCATCTCTCCAAGTGAGACTAAGGCCACCGAACTGATGCTTTTTAGGAAGTGAAAGTCATTCCTTAATGCTATTAAAGTCTCAAACAAAGTTGGCTTTTCTTGCTTGCCTTGCTAAAATGTTTTTCAACAGTTTTGACAGTTTCTTTTCTCAGTGAAAATAACTTTTTTCATGCTATTTTCTTCCTCTGTATTAAGCAGAATATTTAGCAACAATGAATAAAAACAGTATACATTTTATTTGGACTTTTGCAAGATCATTACACACCCCCACATGACAGTGGAATTGCCTATTTTCTTTCCAGATACATTTTTTGAGAACTGAGAGTACCAAAACAAACTTCCAGTCTCTGTTCACTTGAGCCCTGACATAAGGCCATCTGCTCTATGGTAGCAGATTTTTCTAGTGATGGTCAAACACAGAAAGAAGATATGAGCTGGCTATCTCCAAGTCCCCAGGCAGCTGGACAGAAAATAATTTTCATACTCTGAAAAAAGTCTTTTCAGAGTTGCAAAAGAAGTTGCACTGTGGTTATGGGTGAAGCCAAAGCCTGAGAAACCATGGCTCAAAGGACACAGGTTAATTCCTTCTTCAGTGTACCTAATACCTACATGACAGAACTGCAGACTGTATACTACAACAGCATCTCTAGCAATGCAGGATCAATGTTCTTAAGTTCATGGTTTTCTGAACTTCTTTATCTGGAAAAAAAAAAAAAGAAAATCGCCTTGATTTCTTTTATAGCACCTAATATATTCTCTCAAGAAGGTGTTTTGTTTAAATGTTCTGATACTCTCTAAATTAAAAAAAAGAAAGATCAACTTAAATATCATGAAGTGGAAAAAAAAAAATCCTTGATCATAATTCACAGCTTCATACCTGTAAAATTATCTAAATGTGCACATCCACAGCAGATTTCAACAGGGTATATATCTGAGGACAGAACAACAAAGATATTTTTAAATTTGCAAGAGAAGTTTTGTGTTTTCTCCTTTGGGTAAACAGGGAAAACATCTCAGAGTAGATGAAGATGCTGAATATAAATATCAGAAATGCATCAAAGGAGGAAGGTTTGTGTAATGGCTTATAAAAAAACCTCTCGGGACAAGGAATTATCTATTTTCCTGTAACATTTGCCACCTAAGCAAAACAAGCACCAATTTTATCACAGTAAAGGAAATATCTTTCATCATATTAAAGACCTATGAGCTCTTTTTTATGGCACTGGTAAATGATCAAAGAGTAGTTTGGCCTTCCTTGAGCATATAGTTTCTCATTAAAAATGTAAATAAATGGCTTCCCTTAAAGTAAGGAAAGGAGATCAATGCTCACAAATAGTCTGTACAGCAGCATTTGTTTATGCAGACTAATGAAATATTTTAAATAACTGTAAGAATAGCTTATGTCAGTATGTAAGCATACATCGAAGACTTACAGCACCTATTCTCTAATCTGATCAATGTAACCATTTTAAAACCAAAATGCTTACAAGGAACACAAGTGCTGAGTAAGAGTGTATATGATGCCACAATTACATAAGCTTTGCTGTGTTTCTCTTAGTTAACCAGTTTATTGTGATATTTTAGAAATTTCTATGAACTTTATTTTATCCAATCAGTGCTTGGACTTCGAATTTTCAATATGTATTAGCTAGGATGTTAGCACTTCATGCTTACCCATTGTGAAGTCTGAAATAACTGAAATAATAGGTAAATAAAAATAGGCAAATGACCAGACTTTTCTGCTTTTCTTTTTCTCTAGAGTGCATGTAAGGATTATTTGCTCCTCTCTGTTTCCACTGAAAATCTTACCAGTATTTCTTGTCTGACTGTTTACACTTCCTTTTTATCTCCTTTTACTTTGAGCTGTTATAAATACTACCACAAAATAACTTACTGTATCAATAGCCTTGACCAAGCCCTGTTCCTCCTTATACTTGCTTTTTGTCTTCCCTTTTCTCTCTGTGAACAGAAATTTCACATTCTGCATTTCAGACTGGGATTTATCTAATTTTCTGTTCTTCTCATTTCTGCCTTTCTGAGCTAGCACAATTTTTCTTCCATTGCAGATCCTCCTCTCTACCTATGTGTCCTCTTTCATAAAGTTCCTCACAGATATGTATACTTCTTCAACACAGGCCCATGTACTGCTGTCTCGGTGTCCTTCAAGTATTATTTTGAAAGTCCATATTCCAGCACTCGTTACAAGACAGATAGTAGGGAGAAAGAATGGAAGAGTACAGAAGGACAAGTATCATTCACCATGAACAATTACTGTCATTTTTATCAAAGAGTTGCTTGATACTTTTTACCTTTTGCAATAAAATAATTTATTTCAAGCAAAGGGGAGAAGTAAACATGAGATGGAAAAATAACGTAGTTCCTGTAAATACTAATAACAATCCCTTGTGAAAATAACAAAATGGGTACTCGATTTCATGCTGGGTTTGATTATGAGTTCAAATTCTTGCTCATATTTCTATACTCTTGCTAAAATAATAAAGTCTTATGTGTAAGTGTTTAATCCTAACATCCCTGTAAAGACTGCAAAGCCCTTAGCACATTGTGGTATTCGAGACAAATTGGCATATGCTCTATTCATTTTCAGCCTGCAGCTGTGCTTAAGAGATTGTTCTTGAGCTTTGGTTTGGTTTAGACTTTTCCTTTTTTACTGCAGAGGCACCAGCAGAATAAATATACAGGTTACACTTGTTAGATGAGGAGGACAAAAGAGACATTGAAAGGATGCATTTTGTGAAATGGGTATTGATTTGGTAATAACCTGCTTTAATTGCATGGTAGAAGGAAAAAGAACAGAATTGTTGTTCCACAGGCAAAGAAATGCCTTTTTATGTTTAGAAAAAATTTCTAAAACAGAAAAAAAAATAAAAAGTTTTATGGGGATCTCTTCAAGGGATTTAAATGCAAATTAACCCTGATGTATTCTATGTATGTTTCATGCCACATAACAAAACCTATCATTAAAGAAAAATAAAATGCACTAAAAAGAGCTACTTCAGCCTTCAAAACTAGCTAATCTCCACTATCACAACAGTGAGATTAATCAAGGATTCTTTAATTGCTAGTTAAGTGGACTTTATGTTGTGAAATATATTGTATTACTCAGTCATAGTAAGATGATTGAGAAAAAAGACCAATGTGGGTTAACAGAATATAGACTTTGTAGATGAGGTTGAAGTGGGATGTAAAAGAAAAAGAAATCTGTGGGCTGTCATTTCAATAGAAGGCAACCTGTCTCACATTCCTCTCCTCTCCTCTCTCCCACTCCCTCTTTCTCTTGTTATCCTTGAAGTTCACATCAATAGGGTTGCTGCGTGGATACAGAAAAAGGTAATTGGTTTAAAATAAGGACGTTCAGTGCTTCTTAAAAGCTGCTTTGCAACCAAAGACACTGCAATGCCACCAAATATTAGCATGTGTTTCAGAGCTAAACAGCACTATGAATTAGAACTGACTAACTCAGTTTTGGCATAAGTGCTAGAAAGCTAAGCAGGGCATTTTTGGAAGCAGTTCTTTTGGATATGATGTGGTGTCTTTTAGATATTGCTGTTTATCTGTGTTACAGTGTGTTTTGAGAGAGCTATGTCACTGTATTTTTACTTCCTCTGTTATGTGATGTTGCTTTCTGGGAAACTAGAAGGACAGAAAACCAAATTCAGATATGGAATATGGTTGAATTGCACATATATTGAATTGGACAGTGTTGAATTTTGGCCTTCCCTAGAATACCTGTGGGCTCTGTGCATAGAATGTATCCAAGGGGGTTTTAGGACATTATTTCTTTACCCTTTTCCTATTTAATTAGAAACAAAAAGCCTGTCAATGTCTTAAAATATCTTATAAAACAAAAACCTTTCTCTCTAAATGCAATTTTATTTATTTCATTTCTATTACTGTTATTTTTGATGTTATTATCATTNTTATATTATGATATATCCTCAGTCAATACATTAGTGTATTTACAAAAATTCTCACTTTGTTATTGAGTATGAATAAGATTTTAATTACTAAAATTAAAGCCCCAAGTACTTATGACATTAACTTAGAACCCAAAAGATAATTAATTCCATCTGTGGATATACAGGTCTAATGCTATTTTATACAAAAATGAAGATTCAGAACTAAAATACTGAAGCATAGGAAAGAAGAAACTGAAGAACTAGTCAGTAGCCATTGCATTATCTGCTAGTAGCAGCTCAGCTTTTAAAGGCTCTTTGATAGAGAACAAGTGAAACATAAGGATGATCACTTACTACACCAGTAGGATCCAATTACTTTGAAAAGTAAGGTTCATAGATTTAGAGCCAGAGAAAGGAAGATTTCACCTGACTTTGAAGGATGCTTAAAACCTGACTGTAGGAACATGGGAATTACTTGGGCTATTTTGTACAGGAATTATACTTTTAATCTAATAATTGCTGAAAGAGCATATCTAAAACTTAGATAAGCAACAATCTAGAAATAAAATTTATCTTTCTAGGATGCTTCCACATATTGATAACTGATTGTTTCTGGACTGATCAATATGATTAGAAAAAAGCATTAGGAAAGTGGGAGAAGAGAGAATGCGGTCTGCATGAGAATTTTGAGAGCATCTTCTCAGAGGTATTTCAGACATATGCTATTTATTTATTTTATTATGCTGTATAATAGAATCAAAGCATGGTGTGTATTAGAAGGGCCCTTAAAGACNTATTACTATTATTATTACTATTATTATTGCTATTATTATGTTATTTTAATTTTATTTCTTTTTTTCATAAATTTTAATATTTTGTTCTGGGCCCTTATAAAAGAAAAATGTTAAGCTGAAATACACTTACTTTCTAAAATAGCATTAGTATTTTAATTTTTCTTTATAAATAGAAAAGTACCTTTTTCATCTGGCAAAGTGCCTTAGACCAACTAGTTGATTATATTAGAATTAATATAATATATATTATATTATATTATATTATATTATATTATATTATATTATATTATATTATATTATATTATATTATATTATATTATATTATATTATATTNGATCCAATTACTTTGAAAAGTAAGGTTCATAGATTTAGAGCCAGAGAAAGGAAGATTTCACCTGACTTTGAAGGATGCTTAAAACCTGACTGTAGGAACATGGGAATTACTTGGGCTATTTTGTACAGGAATTATACTTTTAATCTAATAATTGCTGAAAGAGCATATCTAAAACTTAGATAAGCAACAATCTAGAAATAAAATTTATCTTTCTAGGATGCTTCCACATATTGATAACTGATTGTTTCTGGACTGATCAATATGATTAGAAAAAAGCATTAGGAAAGTGGGAGAAGAGAGAATGCGGTCTGCATGAGAATTTTGAGAGCATCTTCTCAGAGGTATTTCAGACATATGCTATTTATTTATTTTATTATGCTGTATAATAGAATCAAAGCATGGTGTGTATTAGAAGGGCCCTTAAAGACCATCTAGTTTCAACCAAGTCAAAGGCAATAATAATAGTAATAATAATAGTAATAGCAATAATAATGATAATAACATCAAAAATAACAGTAATAGAAATGAAATAAATAAAATTACATTTAGAGAGAAAGGTTTTTGTTTTATAAGATATTTTAAGACAAAATACCTGTGTCTTATCTAATGAGATTTTGTTTATTTTATTTTTAAAACAAAGATATAATAAATTTCCCTTGTGTTTAAGCTTTAGTAAATCAATATTTTAATGTGGTAAAGTCTTCCATTGCAGAATTTATGTGTAACTAACTTCAAAAAGCTTTTATCATGTTTGAGGAGAAATGTTTGCTACATGGTGACAACCTTCCCTTCCTTTCCATCAGTTCCAAGTACACGAGAGAAAATTTCTGGGTGTTTTTAACTCTTAACTTTGTGTTTATTTCTGAGACATTTTTTTCTACTTTTTGTTATTGTTGTTTTTACCTTATGGCAGATACTCTTCTGTAACTCAAGTTGAAGCTTTCAAGGAGAAATTCTAGGAGAAAGACTAATATGTAGGTTGAGAAATAAACTCAGAGTGGTAATTGATTTTGGGCAAGCCGCTCAGATCCTAAGATTACTGCACAGCTCACAATATAAACAGATTCTTAGAACTTTAAGGAGATACATTTTTAGTGCTGTGATGCACTGCGTGGAAGGAAGACTTGCAAATGTAGCATGAATAGGGACATAGCAGTATTTTTATTTAAGTTTTAGCATAATGGCATCTCATGAAAGTAAAAAGCTGAAATTACATTTACAGAATTTTCTTCATGAGCTCTGAATCAAGTTCATTCTGACTGTAAAATTTCAGAGTATATTTTGACCTGAAAAATGAACTGTTACTTCATCATATGCAATGAATAATGGGAGACTTAATGAAGAAAATAAGATTATTTGCTTTTCACATTGTTAATTTTGGGGAATTGCACTTTGAAAGCTGTTTCTGAAAGTCCATTGGAACCGTGTCATGTCCTTCATTTTCACTTCCAAATGCCTGACCCGTGATTTCCAGACCATTAGATTCCTCTCCAGCTGTCAAACATGTAGTTAGTAAGTCTAGCATTTCCAGTTATAAAATTTATGATCAGTAGACTCTCACCAAGAGCTGAGGACAAGCTGTACAACCATGTCATTAACCAGACACACCAGCAAGACAGCAGTCTACTGCTCCTGCCAGGCAGGCTCAGTACACATCTTGGCTGTTGGTCTATTACTTTCCCAATGACTCCTTATATACTTCCCATGCTTTATTCATGGGATCCTCTGAATTCTCATGTTTGTTTTTATGCCAGAGCTTTACCTTTAATGCCTCTCCCTCTCCGATCTTTTATGGTCTGCTATGCAAGAATCTCTGTGTTCCTTTCCCCCTCTACATTTTCTGAATCTATTCAGTTTTCTCTAGAACTCTCAGTCCAATTTTCACTCCAATTTTTTTTTTATTTGCCTTTTGAATTTGGGAATCTGGATCAGCCTATTGCAAATTTTTCTATGGGAGGTCTTCTTCCCATAAAAATTTGTGCATGTTTTCCCTCTTCTTTTCCTAAGCTCTCTTCTTCTCCCACTACTGGGAAAAAAAAATCTTGATTTCTTCTGCTTTGTCTTAGCTGCTTTTTCCTCCCTTCCATGGTCTGTCATGAGCTCTGTGAGAACTTCATTTCCCCTATTCTACTATTCTTTCTACACAGGCAAAGACTTATTTAGGGTACCAGCATCTTAAATTTCATCAAGAGAATGATGAGCCATTAGAAAACTCTGTGATCTACAGGGAATTACAAATATCCTTGCTAGAGTGCTAAAACCTTAGCAGCCATGTCCGTTAATTTATCATTTCTGATTTTCTTCTACAGTAAAGCAATACTATCCATCACTTATTTCTCCATTGTTTTGGTGCTCCTTCACTGATCATTAAACACCCTGCTCTGCTAAGCATTGACATTAATCTATTTTTTTCTGTCCTTCACCCTTTTCTTTGCCCTGTTTTCTTTAAGGTGATGATTTTTTCCATTGTAACAATAATGGTACAATTAGCATGGACAATGCAGATACAATTATCTACAATAATATATCCATGCATCACACTGATGTTAGTGTAAATACTGTGCCAACACAGCAGCATCCACTTCACTTTGTTCTGCATTTGTGCTGTTGAGCACAACTTCAGTTAAAACACTAACTTTATGCTCAACTGTAGGATTCCTCTTTAGCAGCTTTCATACATAATTAGTGCTTTCACTGTTTCTGGAGATACAGAAGCTTCACATTTCTCAGCCATGGAAGACCAGCAACCTCCATAACAGAAGGAGTATATTTGACAAACAGGCCACACTGAGTTTATTTAGGTACTAGAAGTACAGCACAGCTAGTCTTGAGTATCACAGCTCCCTGTTAAGGATATATACATAGTCTTACGTATTTTCTCAATTTATAAAATTTGAACAAAAGTCTGATTTAAATATGTAATTTAATGAGGAGGATTCATTAGATCTTTCTGTACTTTGGTTATGTATCTGAGGGAGAATTGTGATCATCAGTATTGCAACTCCATGCAACTATACTCATGTTTGTAGTTTGGGGTCTTTTAATGTTCCATCCCATTACTGAAAGCTCAATGATTACATTATTTCCTATGTTCTCTGTCTTGATCATCAAGATAAAGACCAGGCTTGATGTGGCTTTGAGCAGCCTGATCTAGTGGAAGGTATCTCCTGCCTTTGACTTGGTTGAAACTAGATGGTCTTTAAGGGCCCTTCTAATACAGACCATGCTTTGATTCTATAATACAGCATAATAAAAACCCACCACAGAGGTGGACATATTTTGACTATATATTATTAAAGACAAGTGTAGTAAAATCTAATTTAAAAAATCAAATTTATTCTATTTCTTTGTTTTCAACACAGTTCTTTTGTAATTAAAATTGTATTGTACTTGACGCCTGATTATGTTATAGTTCTATTTTTCTCCAAGTATTGCTGAAAACTTCTACAGGCAATAGGAGAATGGGGAAAAAAAAAAGATCCTCCTAAAGCACTTAACGCCCCCCCCCAAACAAACCATCTTGGTTGTTAAACAACTTTTACCCAATGTTGCCATTAAGAAATTCCTGTTTCTTTCCATCAGAACAGGAGCTGTAAGCACTGTGTCTGATGGAAAAGCAAGGTGTGGGTGTTCTGGTGGGCTGTGTTTGTGGGAGTTACTTATCCACTAGTTTTCTGATTTTTAGAACATAATTTTAAGGTTGAAAAGTTCACCCAACATATGCTTAACAATTTGAAATATAGGCATCACATTTTCTCAAACTTTCTTACTTTTACTACAGAAGCTTTAAAAGTATAAGAGCTTCAAATAGCTTTTTTTTTTTTTTCCCTTTTGCAACATTCCTTCAACATGGGAACTGAATTTACTTCCTGACCCAGAAGTTCTCTCACATTTTAAATGTACCCATCTGTCACACATGCATTTTTTTTAAGATTAACTTCTTCCTTTTCCTTCTGTCTTTCATATGCCTTCTCTGTCTTAAATAGGAAAATATTGAGTTTTCTTTTGAAAATCCTCCTTTAGCTATTCCTGCTGTTCTATTGTTGAATTATAGATAGTTTATGGGGTTTTTTCAGCGTCACCACAGATCATAGTCTGGTTTCATCTCACAAGTTAAATGGCATAGAGATTTATTACTTTACTTACTAAGCCCTGAAAATGTTTTCACTTGGTCATGTACAGAATTTAGGTGGCAGATCTCAAAGGACAATGTGTGTACAGCATTCACTGGAAGCAGACATTCAAAATTACTTTAGTGCTCATGAAAAATTAACATAATTAATTTATATAGATAATTGAGAAAGATAATTTACAATGAATAAATTTTTATGTCTTTTTGCTTGCCCATCCAGATTCTGTATTTTGCCATTTTTAGATGAAAAGTATTATTGAGATGTATCTTGACATCTATCTTGGCAACTACAAATCTCCTAGAACTTTAGAGAAACAGGATTATTTACCTGATTTAATGGACATACCTTCCTGTCTGTTTGAATAGGGTTTTTAATACTGTTTATGGCTCCTTCATTTTCATGTTACTATTAACTGTTTCATATCATATAGCTCTGATTTGAATGTTGGCATCTTTGAAAGACAGATCACCATTTTAAAACAAATAGAGTAATTCTAACGACGAGCTTTTTCGTTAAACCTCATGCACTGAAAATATCAAGGGTTTAAAATGTATGTTCTTCAGTCTTAAGCATGACCTTTGCATTATTATTTAGTTCTTATAAGGTATCATCTCGTAAAATTGTATATTTTATTCAACAGTCGCATTCACTAAAACTCTTATTTAAGGGAAAAATACAATAGTCTTCTGGTAGATGAGTCTCCTTTCCAAAATGCTATTAGGTAGTTTGGCCATCAAAATCCCTTTGAAAATCTAGTATACATTCTCATGAGGAACAACTTTGGACAATATTTCTTGAAATTATGCCACAGTAAGACATGCGATTCAATAGTTTGAATATTTAAAAAGTTATATGTTGATAATATTTGCCCAAGGTTGTAGGATTTTGCATATGTTAACAAGCCTCTGTTGTGGATCCCTGTCTAATAATAATAGTCTTTGACACTTGTCGAGTCTTGTTCTACAATGCTTTCTATGTATGCTAACATTACAGTGAAATTTGCATGTTTCTTTAATATGGTTATGCATCTTTGTTAGGTGAGGCAGTCCTTGCAGATATATCAAATAGGCAAGAACAGTGACTTGAAATTCTTAGCTCTAGTTTATAAAATGTTTTTGACAACAATACTTTTACTGCGATGCAGAAAAATTATTTATGCAAAGATCACAATTCCAGTTTGATCTATGTACAAATATTATTTGTCCATATTTTACCTTAGAACATTTTACATGCATTTTATTTCTAGTATCATAATATTTTGAACAGAAGACTGGCACTGAAGTCTAGGACTTTTACCATCCTTTGTAAAAAGGCCTTCTGAGACCATGCAAAAGACAGACTGAGACCTACAGCTATGGTCTCTGTCACACAAATATGATAAGTTGCCCAGTTTGACTGTTTCAGGTAACAGTAGTCTCATGAATCCAGGTGGCAACAACATACTAATAGCTTTTTTGGCTGATCACTGTGTCAGGTTTGCTAGTTTTGTATTAATATTGTAAACCACCCTCAGGCTTTTATTATGATTCTTCTGCCTCTTATGAAGCCACAGACTTTTAGTGATGAGACTAGACACAGTTGTTATGAGAGTTTTGACATAAATTTTGAAGCCCTATGACATTTATTTTCAGAAGTATTTTAAAAAGACTACATTTGAGCTACATTTGTAAGTCATCTGAATCATATTAGAGTTTATGTATTTTGTTTGTTTCGTAAGATGACATCCTTTTATCCTTTTTTTTTTTTTTGCAAATATTAAATTTAGATAAGCTATTAGACTCATCATTTATACTGATTTTTTTTAAGGTAGTTAATTTAGCATAAATTGTATAATTCTGATTCCGTATGTAGTGGGCAAAAGATATTTCTAATAGCATAGATGTGACCTTGTAGCTCTGTATGGGGCACTGCAAATTGAGATCACTAGGGGAAAGCCAGGGAACATTTCTATGTATTTGTGGTGAAAGTTATTTATTCAACAAGTAAGGTAATTTAACCAAAAAAGATCTTATTTTTAAGAATCATATTACAGCTTTAGCTTCACAAGGTTCCCATTAAGTATATTAGTATATTTCTCTGTGGCACAGAATATTTACCTTCCTGATCAAACAATAGAAACAGGCACTGACACAAGCAAATATCATTGTCTAGGGCCAAGTTGACTCACTGATGGTATAGATTCCCATTAGGTTTTCAAAACAAACAGGAGACATTCCATAAGTTTGGATCTATACTTCAGAAACACCTCTGAGCTGAACAACAGTATGAAAATTTTACAAGCAAATTTTCTACTGCTGGATGAACAACTTTTGGTCAATGGAGATCAAATAGAATTTGCCTGAGCAGCTAAAAAATGCGAGTTTTTTTCCCTTATCAACTGCTAATCATATATGCTGTAGGGCTGAGAGAAATCTTAGAAACTATAGTGAACTTGACAACCATTACGGACAGAACAGAATAAAGTGATATTTTGAAAAGTTTTAAAAGTTTTATGCTTTGGGGGGTTTTTTGCTATTGGTTTTTTTTATAGAAATCATATACTATTTTTGATTGTCAATTGCTGTAGCCAGCAGTCAGATGGTGAGCCAGATTGACTAAATTGTCTCTCACTGACTTAGCTTGTTTTGAGTAAGATCTTTATATTTGCTAATGAAATACATTTTATGCCAACCTAGTGCAGTATCTTGAGAGTTGAGATTCATCTTAAAATGGTTATCCAGAGAGAAAAGTGATATATATTTCTATCTTACAGTACCTTATGCCTGAAACACAAAGAGCAGCAGGGCAATGCAAGAAATTAGATTCTGAATTTTTCTTTTGAAAGAAAACCTTCCACTTGTGAAAGACAATTCAGTCTATTTTGGTGGTCATTAGCAGGCCCTCTCTTTTTTAAGAAACACATGGAAAAAAAGCATATCCACTGTGTGGTTACAGTACTGGATTCTGCAGAACATGGGAAGAAGTGGAATGCTTGCACTGTATCTTGAGACAGATTGACTTTTTTAGTGACTGCAATTCAGCTTGAAAGACAACAGAAGGTTGAGAAATGGCAGCAATTGGTCCTTCTGCCATTCAGTTTCATTAAGACCAGAAAATCAAAGTAAGATGTTGTTATTGCTGAGTAATTTCCCTAGTCATAAAGTCCTAGAGTTATATTCCTTTTATTTTCTCTGGCAATGTCCTATGGCTCTTGTTCCCATTACTGTGGGATTCTATTAATTTTCTGTAGAAGGCAGAAAGGGGATTGCACAGGATTACAAAATCTTCTTTACCTTGCATGCAAAACTATCTCATTTGTTTTGTCATCTTTATCAACTGTCATGATATTACTGTACAACAGAAAAAGTAAATGTCCAACATCAGACCTATAGGAAGACATTCTGGTTCCAGGATAATCTCAATTCTCCCGCTGAGTTATTAAAGCTGTTTCTGTGTTTTATTCTTCTGACTGTGCTGACCTGCAGCCTCTCCCTCTCTCAGCAGCAGCAGCAAGAGTTGGGTCTTGAAGGTCTTTCTACCTCCAGCTGGTATTCACCACAGGCTGACGTGTGTATGATCAGCTCTTCTCTGCTCTAGCTTACAGCTGTCTCTTTTTTAATTGCTTTTGGAAAGATAGCTCTTGGATTTAGCCATGAGGAGCAAGTAACAGTATGTTGCAGTGATTACTGTCAGGAAGAAAAATACCATTGCAAATAATAAATTTTGTGCTTAACTAATTATAGCCACAATATGCTTGAATACCTGGCATTTTTTAAAGAGAAAATATTGGAAAAAGGGCCACGTTTCGTTAAAAAAAAAAAATTGTAGCTATTAGTGTCTGGGAGCAAAATATTGATTGAAGAAGTGGCGTAAATGTTTTGGCAATCTTGAAGAGTGGCATAATAGAGAAGGGAATGTAAGCAAGGGCTCAGAGATAGCTAAAGTAATATTTATAATACAAACATAAAACATTTAAGTTCTTTTTTTTTTTTTTTTTTACCCACTTTTGTGCCTGTTAAATTATAGCGCAACATGTCTGGATTTGTTCAGCTCTCCATACTTTAATATTTAGAAGATGCACAGTGTTAATGTAATAAAAGATTAATTTAGGAAGAAAATTTTAATATTAAACCAAGGCATGACATACTATTGCTTTTATTATGCTTGTCAGTATTTACTTCTGAGATAAAATTTAAAGACTGGAGTTAGTAAGAAATCAAAACAAAATTAAATTAAAAATTTTAGAAAAAAATGTGATGCATTCTATTAATAATGTAGAATTCATCTCTTACTGTGAAGCTGTTTATGCTGTTTTTGGAATGTTAGATAGAAGTAATGGTATGAGTTTCACTTTTTCTATGGAAAAATAGGTTTGAATTTTCAAGCACATTGGGCTGATTTCCATATGAGACAAACAACAATATTCTGTTAAACATTCAGAAAAGTCTACTTTCCACCTGAGAAATGAATGGGGCATTTTTGCATAAGCAATATTTAGAAGTTTCTTCTATATAGAGTTGACTTAACAACTATGAGGTCATGTTATTAAGACCAATTAATTATGACTAATAAGTGATAACTAGCCCCAGGTCTCCACTTTTCAAGGAAACAGATCATGGAAAACATCTCACAGGAAAGAAAAGGAGGTGATAAATAAAACATTATGATCTTTAGGCAAACTGTGTAACACGCAGGATAACTGCAGAAACAGGGTGAAACAGGTGTTAAAAAACCATTATAAGATCTTTGTTTGGTTTCAGTGCTAAAGAGGAAAAATTTTAAAATCTAAACCCAAACAAACAATAAAAACCTCAGGATTAGGTGGAGAATAAAACTGAAAAAAAACTTGAATTTGAAGGATGAGAATATGGAAAGCTGCATTCATTTGCCACCAAAGTGCATTTAGCTGCGGTGCCTACAGGCTACATGCAGTGCAACTTCAGACTCTATTCACTGAACCACCTTTTATCTCAGTTTGGTTTTATTTCTCAGCTTAGAGATCAAACATTCTCCTTCAGTCATCACTTTTTCTTCTTAATATTTGTGTACTTTTGTACCAAAATTAGATCACCATTTTCATGAATTGTGTTTTGCTTCTGACATTTTCACTCTAGCTAGAAAGAAGGGGGAATGTTCCCTTCATAAGGTAAGTCATAAATACTGTTATTATCATTTGTGCTAACATCATCCTGCCCCTGCTTGTCTGTCTCAAAGTCAGCAGGACCAGAGTATAGGAAATGGGCTCTCACTCAATGGAGTTCAACTACAGAGGGCTGTTTCTCCCTCCTGTGATGTGCATCTACAGTGAAATAGGGATCTCAGTCCCCCAACACTCAAACTATGAAAGAATTTCAGTAGGCTCCTCATGAATTCAGTTTTAAGAAGTGAAGTCCAGTTTTTGCTAGCCAGTGGTCTGCATAGTTAAGATGAATGAGAACTTATTAGAAATTGCTGAAGAGGGCAATATACAAGTAGTTCACATCCGTTCAGCACATGTAACAGACAACAGTAATGCGAAAAGCCATCTAGCGATTCAGTATTCTGTAATTAAAAATATGGACAGCTGAAGAAGTGTACCGCCTGATTCTTGCTCAGCATTGCTAAAATTTTCGATGCAAATAGCTTTTGCATCAAAGAAAACACAAACAAAATGGAAAAAGACATAGAAATCATTTTGGTTTTGAACACACTTTTACCCAGATAAATAAAGGTATATGGAAGCAGTCTTCTAGATCTCATTTCAGTGCCTGATCTTTGAGATTATACTTCCTCTTAATCTGGCTATCAGAATTCTTTTGGTACTATTACCCTTAACATGACCTCTACAGTTCTATCAGGCACATACTGAAATTTATTTTAATCATTATAACATAATATGGTACAGAGAAGAACATTTTGATGAACTGTGGCTAGTTCTCCTTTGTTCCCACAAAAGAATGTGATAGTCTGCTTCATTTAATACACTCTACTTTTCCATAACAGTCTTTTTAAGGAATGTAATTAAGATTAGTGACTAGCTTTTCCTGAGAAAGAAAAAATAAACTGCACATACATTTACAGAGAGAAGCAACAAAAAGGGATTTTATTGCCTGGTCTTTTTCTAATTGCAACATTTTATGGGGTTTTATGTCTTAATATATTGTGTTTTTTCTGTTTCTTCAACATTAACTGTTTTAGCATCCTTCCACAGCAATGGCTGTTATGGAAACTGGTAGCATAAGTACTAAAATAAGTACTACTTTTTTGTTCTGAAACTAAGATAAAGATATAAGTAAAATAAAAAATCCCTCGGGACCCCTCTAAAGCCTTTCTTTCTCACGTGCAGCTCAAATCTAGAGATTTCACTAGGTATATAAACAACAACAGTATTATGAGTAAGAAGCTTTTTAAAGAGTTCAGTTCCAGGTGAGTCATAGCTCTGAATCATATAAAATTATAGTATCAAATAGCTTTCCTCCTACAACTTACATTGAAAATTCAAAAAAAAAAAAAGGACTAAAGAAAAAATCAATCTTCTCATTTCACTGCATTTGCATATGAGGAAAACATTAATATCCTATTATAGTCTTCCTCTCTGTAAGCCTGTAGAAAACCCATAAATTAGATTACTGCTTTTAATCTATGTTAGCAGAAGGCCCAAGGAAAATAGATAAAGGAGGAATCCTTAAAGAAAATTTGGTTTCTCTTCTCAGTACTTAAGTGAAATGCTCCCCAAACAGCTGTTAGCTAGGAGGAAGCCCAAGGATCAAAGAGAAAACCAAAGATAAAACTTAAGGAGCGGATTAACTGGCATACTATAGTCACAGAGGTGCTGGGACATGTAAATACCTCAGATGCGCTTAAAGAAACCCACAGAGGCCACATGAAAAGAGCTTTCAATTCTGACAGAAAATATAAGAATAAGATACACTAAGAGTTCAGTTTTGCTTCCGTTACTCAGTGCACAGATATTAACACACTGTGTTCATTCTGTGCCACGGGATAGTTCTCAAACACTTCTGAACACACAAATAATCTTTTAAAATTATTCAAAAATTACTAAGTAATATGTGAACCAAATTTTTCTCTTGGATCTAAACTCTCCAATAACAGAAGCTATTTGTAAGCTAGCATTCTCGTTATGAAATAGATATTTTCATAGAGAGTAAGATTTAGAGACCATTTTTGGATACTTGAACTGAGATTAATATGGATTATTCTCAATATTTTCATTAGTGTTGCTCTAAATAAGGGCTAAAATAATGAACACCATAGCATTAAAAGTCAAAGGAATTGTTAAAAGATGATGTGTAGCCCTCCCTGTTATTTCTGTTCCATGGTTTTGTTCCCCTTGAACTGGTGGCAGTGCAGTGAGCTATATGAAGAAAGAGCTTGATTTTTTTTTAAATAATATTATTTAATTTTTAAAATAATGGTATTTTTTATCCAGAAAAACTTTTGTGGTTGAGCTCTCTGAATGGCTGCCTCAGGACCCCAGTTGGCAGCAGCTGGGCAGCAGCACTTCTGCTTGTTTTCCATAGTCTTCATTGGCTGTTAAGGGGACTCTAAAACTTTGTCTTGGGGCAGCAGTTTAACATTATGTATAACCTAGTGTAATCTCCAAGCAAGCTGCTGCTGAGAGTAGGATCTGTGTGGTCACATCTAGACACGTGATACCAACTGACATCCATTATGCTAATCTTATCAAATTCTGAGTTTTGTCCAGAACTCTCTATACACACCAGCTGAGATTTGAAGGGAAACTTTTTGAGAAAATGGATAAAATTTTAAGGAGATTAATATATTTATCTACAATCAATGAGAACATGTAAAACCAACTAAAGTCAGAGGCACATTTTGTTACGTGGTAATCAGGACAATTTGTCTCCAGAATTATCTGAATCCTGTCAGGTCTTCAAAGATATTGATTTAAATCCACAAGAAGATGGAGGAAAAATTGTCTTTAGTGCTTCAAGTTTCCTCATTTATTCAGGTAGAAAGAAAGAAAGAAGTGACATTTTACTTTTGCTTGGCTTCTTCACAGAAAAAAGAAAGAGAGAATTCAGTAATTAAAAATAAGAGAAAAACACAGACTGTTGAAATCATAGAAAATGTTTACTTCCTCACCCAGACCATCTGCAAGTGAGGGTTAGGCTGAAACAGTTAACCATTTATGTCCAGCTTCCTGTGATGTCAAAAGCTGCCATACCTGACAGAGGTATCTCATTAAAAAATCAGTAAAGACAGCAGAGTGGAGCGAGTCTACTTGATAAGTGGTTTGAAATTTGGCTCCATAACTGTCATGGGAGCATGGAAAGCTTAAACAAAGTTATTAAATATAGTCTTGCCATTGTGTCACAAGTTGTAGGAAGAACTCCCTTGCTTTCCTTGTCAGAGAAGGGTTTAGGTGCAGCTGAATCCTATTTTAGCCTTGGACTCTCAGTGGTTTAAATTTAAGAAGTTACAGATGTATGAATAAATCGCTTTGTCCTGCAAATTTTAATAATGGCAAAAATGCATTTCTTTATATATTTACTATGAAAAAATAACAGGCAAGTGAACAGATAAAAGATTTTACTCAGAATTATTTACTACACAGTGTAAAAGCTAAAAAGCAGGGTATTAGATAACAAAGTAATATAGTGCATTGCAACAAAGCAATTATATTGAGGCAAGGAAGGTAGCAAAGGAAACAATCATTAAGTAGAGATTGATATAACTCACCATATGAGCCAGCAGGCAGAATTCTCTTAACCCCTGGGGAGTAACCATGGAGAGGTGTCCTTGCTTCATGGAAGAAGCTCCACACTTTAAGGAAGTTTGCAGAGGAGTCTGCCATATGAAAGTTGGACTGGACTTTTAAGTTAAAAAGTGACGTACTGGTAGTCACGGATTTACAGGCTAGCAGACTAGCTTATCTGTGAAATCCTGCTTTAAAAAGCAGGATGTCTATTCAAAGTCTGGTGAACCAGGCTGGTTTTACTGTAATGCAACACCAAAACAACACCCTGGGGGCCAGCAGTTGAACTTGCACCATGGTTTGCGATGTATGCATTCGCTGATTGGATTCTAGGTCTTATCAGGGTGGGCTATCTTGCCACAGTAACAGTGTCCATTTGCTACCTGTAGCAATGTATGATTTGCAGGAATCATAAGTACCTCAACATCAGGGATTTTTTATTGACCACAGATCTTTTAATAGACTTTTTCATTGAAGTATATCTGTCTGCTTTGTAATTTAAATATGGTTAAGCATTCTTCACATGAATGTAGCAACCTTCTTTATGAACCATTGTTCAAAGTGTGGAAAGACAGCTGCCAGTCTCTGGAAAATTTGTTTGGTTTTTTGGTTTTGTTTTGTTTGGTTTGGTTATTTTGTTTGTTTGTTTGTTTTTGCTGTTTTTGAGGGGTTTTTGATTTTTTGTTTGTTTTGTTCTTAAATATTTTACCATTAAAAATGAAAACAATATTTTCTGACATTTTCAACTATTGTCTTTCTATTTTGCTAAGTATGTTGTTTTTTACTACTAACACCTTACAGACTTCTAAGCATGTGTACTCTTCTACTTTTTTTAAATAAAAGCATCTGATATAACATTTCATATGCTCAATTGAAAACCGGATACAGAGAAAAAAATTATAAAAAAAGTGAAAAGAAAATCAGTTGATGCACACATGCAAACACGCACACATGCAAACACGCACACATATGTACATTCAACACTCAAGATCCTAAACTTTGAAAACTCTGTTTTTCCAAGGAAGTTGTGTCAGAAAGAGAAGGCATTGAAGTTGTTGAAGAGAGATTATCCCACCCCCGGTTCCTTTGAGAGGTAATAATGTTTGTAGGCAAGCATGAAACTGAAGCCATTTTTTTGTGGCTAGGACTTTTGTAGATAGGACTGACTGAACCCATGACAGACTATAAGATGCTTTGACAACCTGAAAGCCTCCAGTTGCCATGAAATTTTATCTCAAATGCTGGTTTGACTCTTCCCTAAAGCTCTTTGGATGTGATCTGAAAGCAATTGTATTTAATGAAAGTCTCATAATAGTGTTGAGTTTGAGTCATTGCCAAACCTACTCATTTTAATGTAAACAAAAGCACATGATGTCTTTGTCATCATTTACTGACAGATGTTACTTAAGACCTTGATTACATAAAGTATTGAAAGACATGAGTTTGAGTCTCAATCCATGTAAAACAGGAAAGAAGACCTGAATGATTAAAATCACTTGCATATTTAAATGCTTTTCAGGATCAGAGCCAGCATGGTCAGCACTCTGCATTGCTCTACAGATAATTTTGTACTTCCCTTATATATCTTCTTGTATTTTCCTACAAGACACATCTGACTGTTTTATATTTCTCCGACTGATGAAGTTTCCTAAATAATGAAAGCCTCTTTCCAGGTGCAAGTGCCTACATATTGTTGTATGATTAGTCATGAAAGCATTTTGTTTGTTTTTCTGAGCCGGCTTTAAAAGCTCTCCTGACATTGACTTCCTTTCCAGAATAGTTTCTTTTCCCTCTGCCTCTCCGCTCCTCCTCATCCTTATATGTCATTGTGAATTAGAACAAATAGACTTATAAAACAGTTAACACTGAATTTAATGCATCATTATGCTATACAACTTGAAAGTATCTGATTTTCTAGCAAAAAACCCGTCCGCATCTACCTTTGTAAAAGCACGTATTTTCAGTGTATGTCAACTCTCTTATTAAACTTCAGATAACTCTTGTTACTGAACAATTTTCTACTCCTGTTTATTAAAAAAAGACAACAAAAAAGATCTGCATTTTTCTCTGTAGCTTGTTTGCCTCTAAAGGGAGGTATAGATCTTAAAGTTTTTATTAAAATGAAATATAAAATTTCTATATTCTGGAGCAAATACTGTTTAGTATGGGAATATTCTTAGAATATGAATAATTTACCTTCACTTAGACTTGTTGAAGTTTGAGTTTTAATATAAGCTAGGTTTCTAAATATCTTTTATAGTAATTTTCATAGGTAGTGTTCCGCCACTGTGCAATTCATTTCATCTCTAAAAAATTGTTTTTCAGATACTACGCCAGTTTTCAGATTGTTCTATAGATTCCCATAAGCATATTGTCACATCTAATATCTGAAATATATCTAATTATATCTGAAATATACCTAATTTATTCCCCACATCTCACAGCTGTTTAATAACAATCGTTCTAACCTAAATATCCTCACAGAAGAAATGAAGTTTGCAACATTTTTCTCATTCTAGTTTCAGTTTCCTTCAGGTCACAGGCTAGGACTTCTTCCTCTCAGACTCTAGTGGAATAAAATAACAATTATTTACACAGTGGTGGTCTTGTTTTCTACACACTAGTCATTCTAATTTCTCCAGGAATTATGTCTAGATATAATTTTATTCTGACAAGGGTCATTTCCTTCTCATTAATGGTATCTCAAAATGCTCAGTGTCTCACTAAACATGGATTGTTTAAATTTATAGTATGTGTCTCAGATCATAGTGCAGCCTAGGCAGGTGGGAGGGGATGGATCATCACAATATGATACAGCAAAATTCTTAAGAACTTTGAGAAAATTCATGTGATAAATTACTTCAGTACAGCCAGTGTACTAAACTTTTCTAGATTGTAAAGTTCAATCACAAGAGTTATTATATAGCATTAAAAAGTAATTATATGCATGATTAGATGCACTATATATAGTTTTCATTGCATATGTAACTCTATCATTTTATATCAAATCACATAGTTCTACATTACTATATATCTTATAACATCTTTTATGAAATATATATTATAGCATGTTACTTATGATATATGTAAGTACATTTCTGGCATAAATATACTAAGTATTTAATAAAGTATTTTAATTTTCTCATTATGGATCAAGGCAGTCACCTTCACCTGAGAATGGCAAGAAATAACAGATAAATCATTTTAAAAAATGAACAAGGTGCTTCCTATACTTGCAAATCTAGCCTCACAGGGTCTGATTTTCTTTTGTCAGTGTTTTAGATTACGTGGTGATATCTATTTTGCTGCCCACTGTCTCCTTATAGAATGTTCTGCTTATTGGTCTACAAATATGCTATTTCCTTCTACTGAATACTTGTATCTGAGTTTATTTTTTCTCAGATACATTAGGTTTCATTTACAAATGTTGAATGCATTTGTTTGTTACCTGCAGACATTTTAGAATTAAAAACTCTCTTGTCACTTTTTGTTTTATCTTTTTTTCTTTATCCTCACTAATGTCTGTAATACCTCCCATTTTTGCACTGTTTTAGAATTGAACTTATTTGCATTTGGTTTTTCATTTGGATAATTAATTAAAATAATGACTTATGTCAAATATATAGAAGATGCTCAAAGATCACCAAAATCAGAGAACATTTTCCTTCCTTAGTTATGCCACTAGATGCCATGCCTTTAACTTTCAGTGTCTTTGCTTGTGAGTTTCCTGAGATTTTTTCTGTCAAAATTAAAATATACAATGGCAAAGTAACCAAAGGCATTTATCAAAGTTATTTATCTAGGTTTGAGTCACAGAATCAGGAGGTCTGTCCCCATTACAGTACTCATGATGTTTCAGTTTATATTTTTAAAATAATTACCTAAACACATAAGAAAAACAGAATAGAAAAAAAAAAAAGATCTAGGGAGATGATGTTGGTTAACTCCAGCCATCAGCCAGGTACCACACAGCCGCTGTCTCACTCTCCCACCAGTTGGATCAGGGAAAGAATGTGAAATGTAAGAAGTAGAAAACTCAGGAGTTGAGATAAAGATGGTTCAATAGGGAATGCAAAAGCTCTGCACACAAACAAAGCAAAACAAGGAATTAATTCACTGTTTGCCATGGGCAGGCAGGTGTTCAGCCTCTACAGGATGGCACACGTAATGGTTGCTTTGGAAGATAAAAGCCATCACTCCAAATGTTCCCCCTCTTTCTCCTTCTCCCCACTTTATATACTAAGCTTGATGTCTTAAGGTATGGAATATTCCTTTGGAATATTCCTGTTGGAATCACCTGTCCTGACTGTGCCTCCTTCCAGCTTCCTGTGCATCCCCAGACTCCTTGCCAGTGTGGCAGTAAGAAAAGCAAAAAAGTATTTGGCTCTGTGTAAGCACTGCCCAGCAATAACCTATTATCATTACTATGTTCAGCAAAAATTCAAAACACAACCCCCTACCAGCCACTGTGAAGAAAATTAATGCTACCCTGGCCAAAACCAGCAGAGAAGAAAGAGCCCCTTCTGGCTTTATCCTGTGTCACAAATTTCAGCTACAGTTTTGCAGCCCATTGTAGACTACTCACAGGTTTGCACTCTGAGCTTGGACCCTGTTGCGCATCAAGGTCCTGTTCTCCAAACCTCATTCTGTATGTCTGTAGGATCCCTTCTGGTCTCCCATCTACAGTGAATGTCTAACATTGGGAGTGTTTAGGTAGCTCCAGGAACAACTCTAATGGATGGAATGAGAAGGTGTCTTAGAGATCACACAGGCAGTGCTTGTGACAGTGGTCCTGCAGTATTCCATCAGGTCTCATACCATTCTGCTACATCTTCTGCATGAAGCTTATATCATCACACTGCAAGAGCACAACTGCTGCAGACTCTGGGAAACTTCTCATTACTTTGGCTGTTTTATGACTAGATAGGAAATCTTAAGCAAAATAAGTCCATTCCAAAGACACCTACATGGACCCTGAAGAATCATAGACACTTAGGGTTGTGAGCTTTGAGATATTTCATGTCTTACAGCTTGAGTTAAGGCAGGACAGAGAAGGGATTGGTTTCATGAGAAGAATCTCTGAAACCTAACAAGATAAGGCAGAGGGCTTTGCATTAAAGCAGTAACAAGTACCCCTTGACATAATGCCTTGGTCTAACAGAAACCCCAGAATAAATTCACATGAGAAGAATCAGCTTAGTCCTATAGCAGAAATGAGTAAGTAGACAAATCTTACAGAAATGAATAAGCAGACAAATGTGTATCCATCAAGAGACCTCAAGATAAGTAGGCCCAAAGGTCTATAAGATAAGCACCACATCAGGAATTGCTTGTTGCTCATTGTGCAGGTACAGAAAGAACACTGCCAAGAGAGCTAGCGAGAGTAGCAGTGGTCCAACAGACTTGGGAACAGGAGGAGTCTAACTGAAGAAACTCATAGTATGTCTGACTGAAAGTGCATATCCTTAGCACAGCTTCTCTGTCACTGTGAAAATGATTTATCATCTATGTGCAAGATTGTGTGCAAATTCAGTGCCATCAGAACATGTTGACAAAAGTCTTGATTGGGCCCAGATGAAAAAAAAATTCCAGGTAAAGTCACTCACCCTTGAATAGGTTTGTATTTCATACACACAGCCTGACTGAACTGCAGACCTACCAGAGCTGTAACAGGATGCTCTGTGTTCTTCAGGACTCGTGAGACCCCAGCTGCCTGAGCACAGGGTCCCAGCCTGTGAGAGCTCTCTGGCAACTGTCCCTGAGGTGGTGTATGGACAAATCTGTGAAAAGGAGTCAAGCTCTGGAGGTGACCACTCAGAGTATTGCAATAACCACGGACAATAATAATGGGCAGTTAAAATTAAAAATGGGCAGCCATGGGGACAGAAGTAACCACGCTAGTCGTGTCTGGGAGAACAGAGTACTAGGCCACCCCATGGGCATGGAGGAATAACCCTCCACCTAACATTGAGTGGTTAGGTAGTGTCTAGCAGCAGGCAATATATATACTATAGCAAGAGGGAAGCATAGACAATTTCAACAAAACAAAATATTCATAAAAGACATATTTTTGCAAAAACACTACAGTTGTTACAAAGAAAAAGCTGTCTGAATAGTATTCAGAGTAACTTAGCAACACTTCCCTTCTTTGCCTTTCCTGTATTTCTTCTATATAATATCTCCTTAAAGAAATACTTTTAGTTAAACTTTCTCTTATGGGCTCAGTTACAATCCCTAACCCGGGCCATCTGTCATTTGGCTCATCTGCTGTTACTGATGAAACTGACCCCAGAAGTAACATCTGAAGACTCTTAAATTTTGGGGCATATGGCATCTGAATCCGATTTGTACAGTTCAAAGTAATCAGCACTGGTATCTCATCTGGATTATTTATTGCCCAAATACCTTGTATTTGTACATATATATGTAAGTCCATGAATACTTCCTTTGAAAAAAATCTTATTATCCACCTCATTCCCTTAAGGCACTCTCTTTGCTATTTGTCATCAATTTGCCCTTGGAGACATCTATGTCCCAAAGAACCAAGGACTATTCAAGCTACCTTAAGGTGAATGTGTAGCACTATGAAATTTTAAAATTAGTTTCAACCTTAACTCTGAAATTACTTGGTTTTCTCAAGATCCATAAAAAAGTCCAAAGACAGATTTTATGATTTAATATTATAATTATATCAGAAATCCTTGACTTTATTTGGCATGGCTCTTCTTAAATTGTCCTATCTTAAAAGCACATTTCAACAATAGATTGATGCCAAAGGCATTTTAAATCCTTGGGTTATCTACTTCAGGTAGAAATTAAAACACACTATTATGTGTCTACCAAATAGAGTGCAGTGCTTCAGGCATCCCAGCTTGTAGGAAATTGATACAAACAATATCAGTTTTGTAAGTGCCTTTTTAATGGAGTGCCAAAGAGTGTGTGTAAATGTTAATGTAAAGGAATATAAAACATATGGAGAATTATAAAAATAATATACATGCAAGCTCATAATAGGCATTTCTACAAAGGATTTGGTTTCAGAACTGGGAAATGATGCATAAACCCCAATATTTTTTCCACTCCTCTGTGTTTAGTTTTGCTTCTTTTAAGACCCATTAAATTTTTCTGTCCTATTTTTCAGATAGTTGTTCTTCTTATATAATCATATTGCAATGTGATCATTTTGAGGGGTGTCAGTGCTTTATTTCTTTTCTTGGCTGGAAAAATTATCCTCTTGTCCCCTGCAGCCAGCTATGGTAATTTCCAGTGAATGCAGTAATGAGGGCAGAACTGATTAAATGTAGGCTTCCCTCCTGCTAAACTCAGCCAACAAACTGCCTGTATGCACCTAGGGAGTTTTTCTAGGTTTTTTTCCAAAAGTAAAGGAGAATGCTCTCATCAGAGATTTACATTTCTGTCAGGAATAGATGCATTAATAGACAAGTTATGCGTAGCTTTGCTAAATTGCACGGTTGGATTTGGACATAGGATTGTGTCACTGGCATCAGGACTCTAAACACTCAAAACATTCTTCTGTTGTCATCTGCTCTATCAACTTTACCCTATTCTGAAGGACAGCTTCTCTTTATAAAATGATGCTGCAGTGCATATTCTCAGGTTTTACAACAAGAACCCTTCAGCAGTAGAGGAACCACATGTCATAATGATATAGAAATAGGAGGATAAATGTTATACTGTGTAGAAAAACAATAGAAAAGATAGGAAATATTAAATTATACAAACACTGTATTTCCTCTGTGCCATGTAGTATAAATATTTCTCCCTTTTCTGCTTTTTAGAGAAGAAGTCCAGAAAAGTCTGGAAAAGCTAGACCAGAAATAAGACTAGCAGTGTTAAAATGTGATGAACAAACAGGATAAATTTACTGGTAGAAAAACCTCTAAAGATATTGCAGTTTCTGTGGAGCTACCTGGTTAATACTGGGTTATGCTCATGGAATTACAGTATTGCAGCAAATAAAACCAGCCTAACTCTTCTGCATAATTCTTTATCTCATTCTTCAAATTTAAGTGAATAAATCTGATTCAAAAGAATGTTCTGGGATGGAAGAGTTTCTGTCATCATAATTAAAGAATAGTCACAGTAGAACTTTTTCCAGAAATATTTGCATGAAAGGTTGAATAGCCCTTTGTACTTCTTCTGAGAGAGAACAACAATCAAAGAACTGCTGTGAACATGTATTTACACACAACTTTTGTACAGCAATTATGCACTTCCATGAAGTGAATGACAATCAATTGTAGGAGGTCAACATATTGTAAGAAAAAATAGCAATGAATATTCCAAAAGGCCAAGACCCAAAATCTTTTACATAAGCCACATCTCAAATATTTGCATGCAGCACACTTGAGAGTTGTTCAAAAGGTAACATAAGTAGAATATAGTATTAAGTTAGGTTCTTGTCAAAGATATGCCCAGCAGCTCTATATGGGTGTAGCAGATATAAAGACATAAAGTCATAGACATCATATACATGTTAATATGCATAACTATATAGATATGCTTTCAAACACCATCTGCTTACTGGGAGAGCTTCATAAAACTTAAAAAACTTATAAAAGTTGAACTATCTTCATGAGAAACTTTTTTGCTCCCAGACTATACAGAAAATATCTAAGAGAATGATAGCTACCATAGACAGTAGCAATGTTCTACAGCAAAGCATGCCTAAAATTTCACTGTGACAATGTACTCAGTGCTCTCATTCTTTATGAGTTAAGCAAAAATCCAAGACTTGTTTTAATAGCTTAAGGACCATTAGCTGGTAACTACTGAATATCTTGCTCTAATGAGAACTGGAATAACCTTCTACATGACTCTACAGGTGCTGTGCAAAAAGCACATCCACTTTTCTTGGCAGAAGCCATCCTTGAGAAGCTGCAACATGTTATTTTGCTTTGACCCTTGCTCTGAAGCAGAACATGGCACTGACATGGCACTGACCCTTTTGACAAGTCATTCCTCATGGATCACAACACAAAAATCAGATGACAGTGTTTATATATGGGTATGTATCTATGGATACATATGCACACGTATAGAGTTGTGTATATTTGAACATTCACATATCTATGTTTATCTAATTGTGCTCATATATAAGAATTCTAAATAACATAGATAGAGAAATAAATTACCACAATGACTAATTTTTATTTATTTATTTTTTTTACTAAAATGAAAGCCAGTTGACATCTAAATTTTAGCAGCTAGAAGTAACAAATCTTGAGTTTAAAAAAAACCCTCTAGATAAATCATAGATGAACCTGGCCTCCTTGTTTGAATTCTAGGGTTTCATTTTGTATTGGAAGAAAACAACTCTTGGTAAGGCTACAAAAAATACCAGCAGTACCAGCATTGAAATATTGCTAGTAGAAAGATTCTTGTTTAGCTTAACAAAATAAAGAGTGACAGTAAAGAGGATTTCTCCATATAAATGCATTAGGTAGGCAAACTCCAGGGAAGCAAAAGAGGTATAAAATCTAACAAAGATGTTGACACATGAACAGATGCACAAATATGTACCCAGAATAATTATGAGCTGAAAATTATAAGAAAATGTATAACTTTTGGAGGAATGTGATATTCCAAAAGAATAACAAGGAAATAAACCTTACCAGTCTTAAAATGAAATCTGATATGAGTCTGTGGAAAAGGTTTATACTATTTGGTCACATGAGATAGAACAAAACTAGAATTTTAAAAATTTATTACACAGAATGTCTTTTTCACACCTAACTCCAGAAAGCTGTCTTTTTTTCTATTTTCACTCTTCAAATATTGGAGGAACAAACAAATAAACAAACAAATATATAAGGTCCTGATAAAGATGTTAGCATTCTTGTAGAAGTGCTGGACACTGTACTCTCTCCATCTGCAATTTTTCCACTACTTCCAGTGGCACCTCCTTAGGTTACATACTCACACTATAAACTTATAGGGTAAAGAAAAACTTTCCAAAGGAACATACCTACAGTATTGATTAGTTCTGCTTGTGTTATTTGAAGTTTGTTTGGCTTTAAGGTCTGACTTGGCCTGTCTCATGCTTCAGACACAAGGTTTTTGTGATGATGTTTGTTCTTTCCCATTATACATAAGTGTCACTCTCCAATATCGATATGTTGTTAATGTTTGTATAGTTATATTGTTAGGAATGTAGAAACATATTTTGCTTAATTACTTTCTCACAATGGGTTTGAAAGTTACACTCAAATTCCACCATTTATGTTGCATTTAAGAGTGCTATGGATAATGAAGCGGAAAGGAGAAAAGAAATAATGCGGAAAACAAACAAATAAACAAACCCAGGATGAAAAATGAAAGAGACAATGGCAAAACAGTTTTACTTAGAGATGGATGAGAACACAATATGAAATAAATTAAGACAGTTGCAGTGGTTTAGGCTTAAATTTTTCCATCTTGATTTTCTGAAGATACAGTAAAAATCTCTCCTACTGTTTCCTTTGGAATGAAAGTAATATTCTTCAAGCACAGCACACCTAAAATTTCAGATTTTTGAGACATAATTTTGAAATTACTTGACAAACCTTTGGGAGGGGGTGTGTGTGTGTGTGTGATTTCTAAAAATCCTCATGCCTCAAAGTATTCTCTTTGATCAGTGCAATTAGAAACATTCTGAGGTTTGAAATAGTCTCCTCAAACACTGGCAAAGTGGGATTCAGGCATGTGAAACCTGCCTGACTTAGGTTGCAGAAACAAAAGTATAGGTCAGCTTTCTTGGCCTTGCTATGTCTGGTCCAAGTTGCACTTCTGATCTTTTGTGTTACGTGTAATAAGAACAGATTGGTTGTTCTGGACATAGTAATGCCTCTTCAGGATGTTTCTGTGAGCATTTGAGCCATCCCTTTTTAGCTTTTCCTGTCTTGTAATCCTGAAGTGGAAAAAAAAATCTGTGACTGCTTGTAGCCAAGACATTTCTGCTGATGATTTAAATGCTGCTGAAGAGAAGGACTATTATAAAGCAATATGTATGCTCATAAAGCGTGACTGGTGTAGGATCAAACTCTGAAAATTGTGTGTGGGTGTTCTGCTGGGGACATGTATTGCTCCAGGATATATACATAGAGAAGCACATCACAGCACATCACAGCACCTCTTGTTCTGTCTGAATAAGGGTGACAGGCACATGCAGCCCTCAGACTTCATGTCTGATACTTAAATTGTATATATAATGAGGAGGTCTCTTTTTGTTTGAACAGCTTTGGCTCACACAGAAGAGTTACATTTAATGTTTGACTTCAATTAACAAAAGAGCAAAAGGTAGTAGGGATCATCGGAATGTCTAGACTTGTACACAGGAAGATTGGTAAGCTCTGTGACCCTTTTTTTCAATGTCAGAGACGAGATACATACACAGGGAGATGGTTTGATGATAACGGACACAGAATAGATGCATGAGAAAAAAAGAGCCCAAATGTTACAGTTAAATTAAGTCACGCTCATGCACAGACACGCCAAAATACTTGGCATGGTATTTTAACACAGACAGACCATATGGCCTCCTTAGCAATGCACAATGCTGTGTCCCACTTAGGGCAAAAGAAACTGTTGTAGTTTTGGGTGTGCCAGATGTCTTGTCAGTCAGCCAGTTTCACAATTAACAGTGGTCTCTGCCTAAACTTGACATAAACACAGTGGCACCACTCACTGAGTATCCAGTTCCTTATTTTAAGGAAAACATAATTACACCAAAATATATGAAATGACAGACAACCATAGATCATTCTTGGTGGACAAAGTTCCTTTGAACAAAAGCTACTATTTTGTAATTAAAGGATAAAAATGAAGGCTAACCTCCAAAGCAATGAAAAGTAGAGAAAGAGACAGGGCGATCTTATTAATATTTTTATCTATTTACCAGTGCATTTAATGGTGCATTTCTCAAGTGCTGTGGCCCCTTTCTGGGTTGTAGTGCTGAGATCAATTAATTTACCTAAGAAAAGGCATTGCAGGTGAGCAGGATGACAGCTATGGGTCTAAGGGCTGAAGTGGGTGTAATGGCACCTCAATACTAAGGTCCCTTCGTAATCAAGCTTCTTTGGAAGATCTTCAGTACCTGGTCAATACTTTTGGAAGAATCAATGTCTAAATAGAGAAATATCAAATATCCATAAAAGTTTTGTCTTTCAATACCTTAGTAATTAAGCCTCTGACTTCACAGATGACAACATGTATGCATTGAAAATAAGGAAAAGTCAAACATCATTCAAGAAGTAGTTGGGTAATTTTCAGGAGGAAATTCACATATTTCTCAAGTTTCTAGTGCTTTAGTTATATTGAACCAATACAGTCAGTATTAATGGAAAGAATGGCTTAAATAGACCCATGCCCTTTGAAATTATAGTCAGTTACACAGACACATAACATATTCCCCGCTTTCACTGAAGGCATGAGCTATGCTCAGATTTGATGGAAGAATATAATCTAAAATTAAATTTTTGAAGATAAACATTGCAGCTCAAAACTTAGCATTTTTTTTGAAAGTAATGAAGATTTCACACCCTGGATGAATCTGTAGCTTGAAACATACATTAGTTTCTGAGCATTCCGGTTAAAGAAGTGACTGAGAAAGAGTGAGGAGCTAGTACATTTTCAAAGCATTTTCATAAGTTAAGGAAAACATTTTTTTTTCCTTCTGTTCTCAATGGTTTTGGTGAGATTTTCCTTTCATCCTCTTCTAAGAAGAGACCCAATGTCAATTTCACATTTGTCCTTTTTCTACTCAAAATAAGTTCTCATTTGAAGGTTTGCATTCCTTCACTTACCTAGATGAGGACCAGAAAATGTACTTATTACACTGTCTTCTCATGAGGTATACAACATTTTGTTAAGGAAAATATATTCAGATTTGCCACGCCATGTATCTCCTTCAATGCTAGAGCATATATGTTCTCTTTGGTAGAATATTTTTAAAGTATTTTTTTCATACTACTTTTAAAATCTAAACTTGTCTCAAGCTAATTAAAAATATGTTTATTTAGTATACGCAAGAGTAACAGTACCTTTCTACCTACTTGTAGCATTATTCTTAGTTTCCCCTTCTGTAGTCCTCATGTAGGATAATGTTTCTATGGAGAGCAGTTGTGTGAATTGATAGACGTAGGTTAACCAAAACGGCCACAACTCACAGCTGAAGTGTGAAGAATAGATTTATTCCAGCATTGCAGGAACATACATACACAGCTAAGTCCTAACTTGGGGGGGGGGGGCAAAAAGTGCTGAAAAGTCCTGAGCCTTGTTTTACATACCAAAGCCTAATGCATGCACAAATGTGTCATGAAGCTGTGTTTTTGCTATTCTAAACTCTCTCATCTCACTTCCCCTTGAGCCTGTGGGAAAGAATCCTTTTAAGTCTTTAAAAATAGTAGTCAAATATTTCAACAAGTTACCTGGACATGTTGTGGAATCTATGTCCCTGGACATAATCCAACCTTTGCTGGATATGGTCCTGAGCAGCCTTATCCAACTGGCCTTACTTTGAGCAGAGTGTTGGACTAGGTGACCTCTAGAGGTGTCTTCCAAGCTAAATTTTATCATTCTCTGTTTTATTAATTTGATGTAACTAAATATCAGTTAATGTAATGTAATTTGAATAGAAATTCATACTTCAATTTTAAAGTATATCTATTACTTAATATGCTAAAATGTGCATATATCTATGTCTGTAGTATATGAATGAACACTTTAGAAGATTAACCTAAAAAAGATAATATCTCTTCTAACCTAATCAGAATAAAGAAGAAATAAATCATTTATATATTTATATATTCACAGGATTAATGTAAATTGGCATGATATTGGAAAACATTAAATTTATATCTTTATATCTAAATAACATTTTTCTATGACATATTGATCCTTAAAATTCTTTATCTGATTCTAAGTTTTGTTAAAGTAGCTTTTCCAGACTTGGAAAACCTTACATCAAAGTCTAAAATTTTAAAATTATTCTAAGCATATAAAAATGGATTCTTTGTGTTTTGTTTTTTTCAAGAACATAAAGAAAATCAGCATAGTCAAAACAGTATCATCTCCATTATCCTTCATGAGTACCACCCATTGTGCTTCACAGTTATGCTGAACATAGTGACATAATGTAGAATGTTTGAGCAGTTTAAAATTACATGTATTGTGTGCATAGTACAAAAGTGACCTGCATTTTTTAGCTCTCCTATGCAAACTACACTAACAAAGTGGGGAAGGCCTGAGTTGTCATTTGTGCAAACTGGGAAGCACATCATATACAATGTGATTCACTGAACCACTGAATAAGTAGTTGCCGCGGTATCAGATTTAAATGCAATAGTGTTTGTGAGGACCATATTTAGAATATAGCTTGTTTATTAATCAACTGCGTAACTCCTGTTATTTGATACTGTAAAGCTATTGTCTCATGAAGACTTCAAAGACAAAGATGAAATGTAATGCCCTGATGTAATGTAAGAGAGAAAGAATACAGGGTGACAATACCAAGGAATGTTCATCACTATTCAGATTGTGATCGACGTCCTCTGAAGGTAATAGAGACTGATTTAATTCAGACTGGAGATCTGAAACCTATACCTTGTTCTGAAAACTTATAAATATATATAAATAAAATTAATAAATTAAACTTACAAAGAAAAATAAATAAATAACAAGAAAATAAAGACTTATAAACAGAACTTAGCTGGTATCTTCCACAAAAGGGTGAAATTTATTTTCAGCAGGACAGTTTACTATCCCAAAAATAAGGAATCTTTTAAGTACTTAAAATCCACTGTGGGAAGATGATGTTGCCACCTAAGTTTGTGATCTACTCAAAGAAAAGTATATTTGGAAACTGCTATTTCTTAGACAAAACAGAAAAAGCAGAGAACATATGATAAAATGCTGATGCTTTCAAATCACTGCATAGACTATTGAAGAGAGGTGACAGGAGCAGGTATGAGGGAGATGCAAAATGTGGAAAGGGAGATCTGAACATATGGATTTTTTTTATGTGTGCGAATTTAGGGTAGAATTTTCATTTCTCAGGCCTTGACAACGTACTTACCTTTCAAGAATGCCCTTAAGAATTCACATGTGTAATAGCTGTCTCAGAATCCCTACATCCTTTTTCCTCAGTATATTTTCATGCAATGGCTATATTAAGACAGCTGCAGTAACAAATTATATACGAAAGATGTCAGGAATCAGGGAAACTTCAAATTATGTCCTCTTTAAGGAAGAAATTAATTATTTCTTCAATTTATCATATAATACCCATTAAGTAATACAAACAGAAAATTGCATATGACTTTTCATACAGTTAGCTATAAATTTAGCTTTCTCCTTTTACTTTGAAAGTGAGTTTTCCAACTCTTCCTTCCTGACATGTTGCATCGTCAATCAAGAACTGAAATGTTACTTCATTATAGGGCACTTATTTTTAGATGTCTTTTGACAAGTGCTACCAAGAATTAGAAAAATAAATTACTGCCTAGTAAGAAGGTAAAAAGTGTAAAATTAATGTTTTATCAGCTGAAAAACCCTGTCCCAAAATTCACTTCAGTTATGTAAACTTCATTCTCTTTCAGTACTTTTTATTAATCAATGTAAATATCCTACATCCCATCATGTCAGTGGCTATGCTATGCTATGCTATGCTATGCTATGCTATGCTATGCTATGCTATGCTATGCTATGCTATGTTATGCCATGCTGACTACTCCTATAAACAAAATGGTCTTGGGTCTACTATTTGACCTTGAGAAAAATATACAATAGTATACAATTTTCTAAGAATGGTCTCAATTATACTGCCTGTTGAAAACAGTCTCTGGGTCATGGCTGAGCAATGTCTGGGAGAACGCTAACTGGCACAGGTTGGAAATATGCCAGATTCCAACAGAAAATATAAATGATTATGTGCAGTGCTGGAGACAAAGATCAGGGCTGTTGACTTTATTAATGTCACTGTAACATCTGTGCCTCCTGATATACATCTGAATTTTTCTACAGACTTCCACTGTATGTATAGATTCTGATTATGAATCCCTAGTACACTGTCAGACACCCATTCAGTAATGATTAATAGCTCATGGTAGACCTGCAACTTAATATTTGATGTTCTATATCTGAAATGCCCCTTGACAGCTTCTTTGCTCTTTTCTGGACACACTCCAGCACCTCAATGTCTTTCTTGCACTGAGGGATCCAAAACCGAACACAGTATTTGAGATGTGGCCTCACCAGTGCTGAGCACAGGGGGACAATCACTGCCCTGGTCCTGCTGGCCACACTATTTCTGATACAGGCCAGGATGCCATTGGCCTTCTTGGCCACCTGGACACACCGCTGGCTCATGTTCAGCCGGCTGTTGACCCCACGTCCTTTTCCAACAGGCAGCTTTTCAGCCACTCTGCCCCAGGCCTATAGGGGTTGTTGTGACCTAACTGGAGGACCTGGAAGTGTAGCATGGGGGTAAGGGAACTCTTCTAACAGCCCGTATAAACTTGCTGTACATATCCATCAACAGCATTTGTACTTTCTGTGCGAAATAAAAAGAAACATCAGTGCACCCAGTTCAGACTATGGTATCAACTCAAAACCTGGCATATATGAAACACCGATTTAGAAGATATTGTTTTTTAAATCAGCAATTACATCAACATTTGCACTGTATATGGGATAAAGTGATAGAAGCACCAAGATTGAAGGACATTTTTATGAAGATGCATGGGGAAAGATGTAGGTCTCAACATTTTAGAACTACACTAGTTTTCAACAAGAGATCAAGGACAGTAAGAAGTTCTTAGAGACAACCTTGAAAAAAAATTACAATATCTTTGGGTCATCTATAATTTAAAAAAAAATAAAAAGATTATTTTTTTTCAAATAAAAGGAAACTTAAAGAGCAATTTTTGTACAATTGCTAAAACAAAGGTGAAAAAGTATTTGACCCATGAATTTCCTAACATCAGTGGTAGTCAAACAGCAATGACCACTGACAAAACAGATATACTATATTTAAAAACTCTGACTATTCTTCCTACTTCAGCAAAAAGCATGTGCAAGGGATGTATCAAGGAGACAGAAATCCTTCTTCAAGGGTTGCATAGTATCAACTGATCAATGCCATATTATAAACTCCAAGCCTTTGTCAGTTTCTAAGAAATACTTCCTATAGTGTTGTTAAGTAGTCCCCGTACAGCACAAGTATGACTTACAGAGAAGACTTAATGGCTGCATGCTTCATTGCACATAAAACCATTGCATGGGCCCCTGCCTTTTCAATCAGTATTGCTATCCGATCCTCAGAAGGCACAAGCAGGTAGGAAGACCAAGATTTGTTCTAATGCTAATAAGGACTCTCAAGGTTTGCGTTGGTTGAAAGAGATCCTTTTCTCCTTTAATAAAAAGCTACATTTGCAGGACATAAATTTCATTGCCCATTCATGGAAATGTTTATTTTGTGCCACAGGAGACCTCTGAAGAGGTAACAGTGAGGTGAGAAGAGACTGGAGACAATCTGAAATATTATGCAAATAATGATTTTGAGCAACTCAATATTTGGGTGCCAGTCCAGGCACACATTTAAAACCACCAATGCATAGAGATTGGTTTCTTAGTACTCAAAATGCAAGGAGTATAAGAAGTAAAAATAACAGAAACATGACAGTTTCATTATTCAGATTCTGAAGTGTGCATAAATATTGTTCCTTCCTGAATATATTTGCAATTTATCTTGTGATTTACTGACTCTCAGCCTTCAGCAATGTACTTAACAGCACATACACATCAGTGGGTAAGTATATGTAGGTTCATGTATAATATAAAGTAAAACATGTGCACACTCTATATCATTAATATTTTTCTGTATTACCAAGATTCATGTAATATAATTTGAGACATCAAAAATTAGATTTTTAGTGCAAGTCTTCAAATTCCGTGGAAGGAAGACAATGCACATGTTTTGAAAACTGATTTACTCCGTCTTAATGTAGTCGCAGACAGATGGTATTTGTGTCTGTTGACTACGGGTAAAGGCTACCTTACACTGTGCACCTATATGACTGAACACTGTATCAGGCAAAGTTCTAATCACACACATTGGTTCATTTAGGTTAGACAGTGGCTAAAAAGTAATGTTCAAGCTTGGTGAAATTAAACCAGCTTTAAAGTACACAAAAACTGTATCAGTTTTTGAGGGAAGTTTTTATTTTCATGAAGGCTTTGAAACACATCAGGTCAGAGCCTTTGCTGGCGTAAATCAGTGGACTTGAATTCACTGCCATCCTCAGTATTTACACCAGCTGAAGTTCTATCCCGTAGGTTTTATTCATTTGACACCTTTATGTATATGCATGGTAATTGCAGCTAGAGCACAATTCTGGAAAGTCTTCTATGTATGACATTGCAAATGAACCCCAAATGTTCTCTGTATGAATAAGGTTTCCTGTATCTGAGTCTTTATTACTATTTTGACTAGTCTATTTATTTTTAATTGTTGTATAATTTTTGTAAGGACAACTAATACTGGGAACAATCAAGTTGCCATTTGTTTTCACATATGATTTTTCTCCATATATCAGTAAAAATACATCTGGATTGAAATGGAAAAAAAAATATAGCTTAATATTTTCTAGGTACAGCTGGTCATGCAGAGATACTAATATATCTTGCTGAAGCCATTACATCAGGGTTAATCTGATAAAGCTCTCAAGATGAGCATGCTGTTTATTCTGTTGACAGAAAGCATTAAGTCTGCCATCACGTCCTCCTTCTGCCAGCTACACAGGAGCTATTGCTGAGGCTCAGAGTAGCAGTAAGGAAGACAACACTGAAGGGCTTAGCTGTGCTAATCAGCCAAGCAAGAGACTAACCTAAAAAAAAAGGAAAATAAGTAAAGATACTGTGCTGATCAAAGGAGGAGTCTGCATTCCCTGAGGAAAAAGAAAAAGAATCAGCAACTGATTTTTCTCCTTCCTCCTTTTTTCCTTTGTAAGAATTGTGGCAGTAAGTGCTAGCACAAACACACACATAATTTGAAATTATAAGAAGCATTGCTTAAGTAAGAAGCAGTGCTAAATAGTGCTTGTGTTTATTCATAGAATATCCTGTAATCTTCAGAACAAAACAATCTGGCAAGTATTTAGCTGATATTTGGTACCATATGATATTTAAATCTCATCTTTGAGTCCCATGGAAAACCTAATTAATGCTCTGAAAGATGACTTCCAGAAAATCTCAAAGAAAAGAGAGATTTGTTTCTCACTCTTGATTATTGCTTTTCACAAATTTACCTTTAATCTTTCCACAGACTTTAACTAAGCTTAATTCAGTTAAACTTTAAAGTTCATACTAGTACTTAAATTTGTGCTTTATGAATAATGAATAAGCACAGCATTTGCATGGCATGACAATATTCTCATGTGAGGTCTGTGAGAAATTTTTCCTACTGGATTCAGTGGTGAAGGACCAAGCATATAGAATTCACAGTAAGTTCATAACAGTGCTGTTACATTTGTAGGTCTTTAACATATCTTAGGAAATGACTGAACATCAATGTTCAAAATAAAACAAAAAAACCCCACTCTTTCTTGAATAATTATCAAAACTTCAATAATAATTCTTAATCTTTTCCAATTAATATAAAATTATGCACATCAACCTGAAGATACGTAATTTCACCAACAACATAAAGCAGATATAAAATAAATTTAGATAGAGTTAAAAAAAAGTGAAAATAGAGTGGAAAAATTAACTGTAATGTAACTAACTCCTTTGATAGGGAAGACCACTAAGAGTGGCACAATGCCTATGTAATGGCACAGAAGAAGTAGGTAATGATCAGGTAAGGCTATGTGTCATGGCTGATGCTCTGGACGTGGGACAACTCTCTGGTTTTGCTCCCATGAGATTAACAGACATAGCAATTACATCTCAGCATGAGGCACAATGGAGTAAGAGGCTGACGTTTTTTATGTGCTGTCACATTTCCACGATCTGTTCTGGATACATCAAGGCTTTACCCTCTCACATAATGCAAAATTATAAGGCCTTGTATGTCTGTGCAAGCATATTGTGTGGTCTGCTATCAAATATCACTGTAGGTGTTTTTATAATTTATGCAAAACAGCCATTTACTTTTACTCTCATTAGGATTTTCCTTCCATAGTAGATTTTGGAAGAAATTTAAAAAACTTAATCATATGGAGCGTAAAATAGTACTTCCTGTAAGCAGATTTAAGAACCTTGTCAGTCAATTTCACTGAGTGTAATATGATGAGAAAAGTTGATGCCAGAATATATCTTATCTACAACATGCATTATTATGTTCATTTTGTCAAGTTCTTTGTCTAAGCTAATCATAGAGTCTTTTCTGTCTCTTATCATGCTGCAATATCTTAGTGCATCTTGACGCTCTTTTATTACTGTAGACAGTCATCATCACTGTAGACAATAAACTTGAAATTGTAGTTTAGATAATGCTTAAGTTGCTTTTCTGGTTATACAACATTTAAGGGCTGCTGCCACTTGCCATGGGAATTGCCCATGGACTGAATGTTTTCTCCAACCAGTGGGGGTGTGGAGGGGGAAACTAGTAGAAAGCTCACAGGCCAAATTTCTGTTCTGGTCTTTCGGGGCTGAAGTACAGGATTCTGTCATGAGACCCTCACCAACAGGAAGAGGCAGAAACCTATAAAAGCTTTTAGGGTGCTTTATGTTTGAAGGACAGATGTTTCTTTGGAGATCTCAGAGTCACTTAAAAATTTCCATTGACTAGAAAGGAAACTAGTCAGTAAAATCAAGTTTGCAGCAGCAACTGAGATATGTACAAGGTCAGTAGATGTGTTAGATGAGTCAAATCCTATGCCATGTTTATCCTTCTCATTCTTGCTGTGCTATGTTCTTGAAAGTTTAATTTCTTCACCATCACCTACTTAAACCTATGCAGAACTACTTCATTGCGCAAGAAAAGGTATTAACAAAAACAAATAAAATTTCTGAGGTGCTTAGACTCTACTGATGATCAAGGTGCATAACAGAAAACATAGGACAATTAAAACCCTAAAATGTCATTAAGTTAAAACTAAGTAAAATAAAAATACCATTAGAAAAATAAAAATCCTATTAGATAACCTGAAGTTGAAAAAAAGGTGAGCCATCTAATGAAACAGAGATTTTTTTATCAACTTTAAAAGTTGCAAAAGAAGCAGTTGTATTCAAACACTTTATTCCTGCAAATATAAGGCTGAGAACAAGGACAAGTAATTTGTTCTTTTTTTTCTTGTAGAGGGCTTTGTTCCTCTTCTTTGACTTTGAAGGGACCATGACGGATCCAGTGTTAAAGATAGAAAATAAGATAATAAAATTTCAGGAAAAAAATGCATATTGTTTTGCAACCTTTTTTCAACAATTTCCTTAAATTAGGTTGTCTGGTTGAAACACATAAGTATTCAAAATAAAGAGCCAAATTTTCTACTGTGTTGCTCAATGGATGTAAGCAAAAGATCTGGTAGCTAGAGTGAACCCCCTGATCACTTTGATGTTTTGTGCTTCATGTCCTGGCCAAATCTGTAAATCATAGTTGTTATTCTGATTTGCATGACAGCAGTGTCCAGGAGCCCCAAATTAAATCCAGGATCAATTGTGAAGGGCAGTATATAAGATAATAATAATAATTAAAAAAAAAAAACAAAAACAAAACAACTTAGCATTTAAATTATTCCTTGTATTTAAATGGGACATTTTAAATGAGTAAGGCCAAAACATAATTAGAAAGAAATAAAGAACTATTGTAGGTCCAGATTGTCCCATCTCATCTTATGTATTTAATTAGGTTAGCAACTTTATTTACCTTTATTTACTTATAGATACTTTTATACTCCAGAGAGAGAGAGAGAATGAGAGAGAGAGAGAGAGAGAGAGAGAAGGGAATTCCTCAGAAGTGAGTGATTCCATTCAAGGATAAGGGAACAACTTCTTCCTAAAGATGCACTTACCCACTTTTTAGCATGCCTCACTTCTCTGTTACTGGATTTTTTTGGGACCAGCAGCTATTCACAGTAAAGATAATAGTAATCCTGCTCAACCACACACCGGAATTTCTTTCATGTGAAAGAACCAGGTGTCTGATAGTGAATTCTTTGCTCTTGTTTCTTCTGACCCATGGAAATCTAACCAGGCAGACTGTATACCCAGAGGCAGTGGGTAACACAGCAAGGTGGAACAGAAGCAAGGTGAAATGAATTAGGACTTAAGCCTCATGTGAATAAAAACCAGATTTTGATTTATATTTTCCGCTAATCTTTTATAGAGCACTTTGCGTATTACATGCACCACAACTAGAACTGACTCAATGAACCTCAAGCTGAGTTTCTTTTTCCCATTGTTACCTTGTCACTCTAAAGTTTCTTCATTTAAGAGAGAAACATATAGAAATTTAAGAAATGAGAGAACACATGTAAAGTATGAAGGAACTCTGTGTAACTTACAGAAGTGAAGATGTAAATAGGTATAATTACTGATGGTAACCCCAACATGAAAAAGCATTTCCTCATCAAGAAATTAGGATAAATCTATTTAATTCTTTGAAATGTTGACATTAAAACATTTGGTAAAGGTATAAAAGTCCACGAAACTCATGTACTCTAGATCATAAAATTGGCAGCATACAAACAGAGTATTTATAATTTAACAATTTGAAAAGTAACATGGAGATTGAATTTCTTCTTTTTAATGGAAGTGAAGGAACTACATATTTAGTCCATAAGAAAGTAAAGTTGTACGTCAGTCACTTGTTTTTAATTCAGATTTTGTGAGCTAAAACAAGGAAATTGAAAGGAGGGAGATTAAAGGTAAAAGAAAGTCCATTTGTCTGTAAATTATTAAATACAGATGGGAAATTCCCGCACCACAACAGATGGCCTGTAACTACAAACAAATTAGCATATAGACAGCCATAACTGAATTCAATTAAATGTGAGTCTAAATATTAATTAGGATTTAAAGGCAATATCATAAGCAGAAAAAATTGCATGTTTCTGTAGCATGGGAAAATCTGATTACAGAGGAGTGGTCTGTTGACAGTTACTTTGAAATTTGACATACTACTAATTATATGAGTCACATGAAGCTTTACAGTGGAGAATATTGTATCTTGAGTGTGCTTTGCATGGAGGTCAGTTCTAATCACTACCCCACAGTGGGAATTGGCCTAAGAGGTGAAATAACAAAGATTTTTCTTCATCTGTAGATCCTATCTGGTTTTTCAAATTTATTTCTTAGATTATTTCCAGTGCATTGGTAAATATTCTACACCACAAATATATTTCCAAAAATAAAGTTGCCTCTCTGAACAGATATGCTATTTCTATCACATATCAATGCATTTTAAGAGTACTCCCTTTCTGCAGAGAATGTGACAGTCTGACTGAAAAAACCTCTATGAAGACTGGAGAGATTTAGACTAGGCCAAGAACAAGCAGTTGTGCATCTGTAAAATAACTTGGAAGACAACAAATAATTTTTACAAGAGCAGAAATGTAAGGCCAAATTCCAAAACAGAATTTATATTTTGCCTTCATAAATTTCTGGTAGTTATTTAAGTTGAGTTAGCACTTCTTTACTTAACTTTTCAGTATCACTTTGTACTAGAAATTGTAACCTCAGGATGCTGTAATATGTTATCTTTGTTTATAGCTGGCCGTAAGCTTCATACTGAGTTTGTGAGTCCTCAGAGCTAAGGCTTATCAGGTCTGCTCTGCCTGAGCTTTGTTTTACTTAAGTTACCTATGAGAGCAATATAATTGTCCAGGTGCCTATATCTATCCTGTTTTAGTTGTTTTGGTGAGGGGTTTTTCTGGTTGTTTTTTGCTTGTTTGGTTGGGTTTTTTTTAATCTTTGTGTGGTAAAAACTGTATTTTCCTGTATTAGACACTTTTACATATTTTTAGCAAGCCAAGTGAAAAGTTTTTACTGTCCTTTCATGTAAACACATCTGAGCAAAAGAATTATGCTGGAGCTGTATATCTGTTTCCATTTCTTAAGCTTTTCATACTCCCATTCTTGGTCCTGAGAGAATACAGAGATCTTTCCCATAGTGACTGTTTTTTCTCTCCATTTCTTCTGAGCTAAACCAAATTTATTTGGCTGTTTAGATAAATACTTTCTTAATCAAACCATGTTTTGTACTATTCAAACAGAATATTTGTAACTGATTTTACTTCTTTTACAGACCCTCAAAAGACTCGTTGTTTCAATAACCCATATTTATTTCATTTTGCAATTTTTTGCATTTAGTTCAAAAGGTTATTGGAAAAGCAAGATGCACTGTGGAGTTTGCAGTAGGCAAAGTATGGCAACCTGCTTTGCCTGTATTTGTACAAAAGCAAAGCCAGGTAAAAAGTATTGCCTTTGCTGAATTTGAGGGACATATGAAAGGCACTAGTTAAAAACAGAAAAGGGAGACTCCTTCCCTATATTTTTCCAGCTTTCATATGTGTATAAAGAAAGATTTTAAAATGGAATATAAAATGTAAGTCTGGGAACATGAGTTTGCCCATATTTCTACTAATATGGGACGATAAATGGCCATAATTTTATATTTCACATAAGAATTTCCTCAAATTACATTGCTTACCAAGATATGTTACTCCACAGCAATCCTAGTGCCGTCAGAAACTGCTGCACACATGTATTTGTTTGAGCTAATGATGTGCATTTGTACACTAGCCATAAAGTAGATGTATTTTTATGTATTTCTCCATCAGCAAATATGGCAGTCAACAGAATATCAATATATAATTTCTTTAATAATATTTTTATTTCTCATTTACAGATAATAAAAGACTATGTGAGAATCCAAATGGGAAGGAAAAAAATGTCTGTGGAAAAGAGGGATGCCTTTTAAGATCATATTTAATGTGACATTTTGTGAATGAGTAGGGCCCTGTTCTTAATATCTTCTGAATGCCAAATAAGAAGCGTAACAGTATCTATATCTTTTTTTTTTTAATTTTGTTTTCTTTTTTACTTTTTTTTTGTTTGCTACTTCTGTATAGGAAATCTCTATTGAAACACCTAGCAACGATCTTTCTTGAGCACTGGTTCTGTGATAATTGCTTTTTTAAAAAAAACTTTAAAATAGTTATCACTTTGGACATTATGATTCAGATATGTTTATATATATTTTTAAAAATCACATTGCTATGCTATCACTTTTGCTGATTTATTTTTGCTAATTTATTTTTGACAAACTCTGTTTAAAATTACATTTAATTTGCTGTAAATTGAAATCTAGCCTCAATTGTCTGAGCCCATTTAAATTTATTTATTTTTTCCGTTGAAATGAGACTTTTTATCCTTTCAAAAAATATTTCAGTACATTTAAATACCTTGTTTGAATACAGTAATTCTGACAGTAGAAAGATGTGATATGAAGCTGAAAAGAAATGGACCATGAAATTCTTGAGGAAAAAGAATTACATTAGGACTTTTGTTTAAAAATAAGAAAAAGGTATGGGGTATCAGTTGTTTCTATTTTTCATTATCACAAGAAATTTTCATTACTTTTATATATAAGAGGCCAGCATTTAGATTTTAATAAGTGCCTGGGCAGTTTTCTGGCCCAGGCTGAAATGTTAATGCACTGAAATGTTAATTTATCACAACTGTAGAACAGAGATAGATGGCGTTTTATTAAAGCTAAACCATGCCTATTACAAGTAGTTGACTTAACGCTAGGGAATTATGAGGCTGAAAAAATTTGCTGATATAGTTGCTTGTATTCTCTGATTTTATTTTTATATTCACATATGTAGAAAATTCCACAAACAACATCTACAGGTCAGCAAGTAAACAGTTAAATATCTAAGTAGCAGTAGTAGATCCTCCCACCCAAGGTAAAAAGATTATATGTCAAGAAAGATAAACTTGGAACTTTAGATTAGCCTGAAGAATTATTAGAAAGGAATGAACACCAAAGTATAAACAGATAAACTTAACAAAAGACTCCAAGGAAGTTGGTCAACCTTTTGTGATCTCAATTACTTTGATGTGGTGCTGTTATGTTGAACTAATTATCTCCTTTGACAGTGTGATGTTATTTAGTGTCCTTTGAAGCTGAAAGACATGAGGAGGGTAACACTAACGGTTCTACCTTAATGCTACCCATCTACACTGATAGGAGTTAAATTTGCTTACACAATTTCCAGCTTATAATGTCAAGAGTACCAAAGGAATTATTTCTTTTTTTCTTAAGTTAAGCATCTGTCAACATAAGGGACCATATTCTAAATCAACTGTGATAAATATTTTTTCAAATAAGGCCTGAAAAGCAAACTACTCCATGGAAAGTGAGAGGGAGTAAGATAGCAAGAGACCATAGGGACACTGTCATGAGATGGAAGCTGCAGTAAGCAATGGCATTCTCCACATGAGTTTTCTCAGCCCATGCTGGAGGAAGCTCCCTCCTCACAGGCATCACTGCATGATTTACCATGCTTGGAGCAACCCTTCCTCATTTAAAGGACTGCTTCCATTCCATTCCTATTTCCCTCAAGCAGATTTCTCCTTTTATCTCCTTCTTTGTATCAACCTCCCCTTCCCTATGGTACTGCAGTGCTTTGGGAGAGGACGTGGCAAGGCACAAGAGATTTCACATAGCAGATTCTGTATATTTTTCTATTTCTGTTCTAAGGAAATTTTATTCAAGAACCTGTATGACTGCACCTGTACTATAGTCTTGAATACAAGGGTATAGTATGAAGCAGAATGAGCAATTAGGTGAAACAGAAGGAGACGTGCTATGTGGTTGGGCAGAGAAGTGGGAGCTGGGACACTATGCAAGACATTGGTGGAAATTCAGGAGGCCTTAGGAGAAAGATGAACACTCAGGAGTTTGTTTTTGGAAGTCCAATCCCAAACTGACTGAACTCCTCCTTCACCTTTGGGAAATTATTATGTGTTGTATGATTTCAAGAATGAAGAAACTTAATTGAATAGCTTGGAGGGGTAAGCATAAGTGCTTTTTGTTTGCATAAAGTTTTCTGTCTGCTTAATGAAAACAAGATCAGTTTGAGAGCAAAAACAGATTCAGACATGTGAGACTGAAAACAGAGCAGTAAGACTAAGCAACACAACAGGGCTATTAACTGGTATTGCCACGTGGGAATGGAGCAGAAACAAACAGCTTTTAATGGTGCAGTTTGATGCCTGGATAAAAACTGCAGCAGAGTATGTACTCTGAGGTTAACTTTCTAAGCTTCCAAGTGCTGGCCATTGATGTTTTGATCAGGCAGTCGTAGTAGACATGAATACTGAGTCTGGTTTCTTAGTTGTCTTTATTCAAAAAATATCAGCTGCAAGCAGTGGAAATATTAAATAAGATTTTATTTATATTTTATGTTGGTGTTTTATTTGCCAGAAGGATCAACAACAGTTCATTTCCCTAACCAAGCCAGAAGGGATTCAACTAAAATCACAAAGTAGTTTGTTTGGCTTTTTTTTAAGTTGCCATTGGTTTTTCAGTGAGAGGCTTGGTAGAAATCTGAAGCTCAAAGGTTCTAGAAGCATCAGAAAGAAAAAAATTGTTTTATTCTGCATTTTTTGAAAATTATTCTTAAATTAATATTATTTTATATTCCTTTCTCTTCTCAGTTGCTTATATAGCTATAATTATCAATAATATCATATGCCTGTAACATATAGCTGTAATTTAAAGACAAGTTTGTACCAAAGTCATTATAGTGAAGTTTAAAAATAGATTTAAGATAAATTTTATATAATGGAATTTTGTAAAGATAAGTTAACAAAAATAAGTTTGTTGTTATTGACAAATTGGCATATTTTAGTATTAATATATTTACATTTTCTTGGAAAAAGCATCAACAGTACATTATTTGATCAAATGAGGAAAAAAATAGAAAGTTTGGACTTTTGGGGGTTTTTGTTTGGTTTTGGTTTTTTTTTTTTCCCAATGTTATTAGTCATATTAATATGGTTAATGTCATTCTGTTTTGCATATTTACATGAAGATGAATTTCCCATAAACACCTAAAGTGGTTTATTGCTGATACAAGTGTTATTTAAGGGTGTACTGACAGGATCTTGAAAACTTAGCAGTTTTCAATGACTGCTAGGACAAGGCAAAGCTTGCAGTTCTGGGAAAGGTCATATTTCAGAGACAGAAGACGTCTTGGGCTGTCTTGAAGCAGAGAACATTATCAGCTACTGGTCTCGCTCCCCATGTTGGCACCAGAGGACGTGCACTCCATGTAAAGATGGGAACTACCTGAGAACAACTGAGATGGACCTTTTTATCCCACAGTCATATTAAAAGATTTTTGTTCCAAACTGAAATTGCATTATTTTGGCACAAAAAGTTTCTGTTCTACAAGAACTTGCTTTTAGGCAGTTGTTGCAGACATGGGATATCAAAACAACAGAATGTTGCTGGGTTTGCACTGTCATGGACCAGATTATAAGAAAGAGGCTGGAATTTTGCATGAGCTTATGATGCTTCATAGGTAAATGATCTTTGCTTCCTTGTGGGTACAACATTTTATTTTGTGCACCCATAGTGCTTCACAAGGATGGATGGCAGCCAGGGCAGTGCTTCATGAAAGGTATCAGCCGTTTTCTCTGCCCAACTTTTCATCTGAAATATAAATAATTTTTTGTAAGTTTTTCTTCCAGTATCTATACACTGTGCCCATTTTTTAATTTATTTTTAGAGTGAAAGTTTTTCAACATTTATGTGGATAGTAGTCATATTTGTAATGCATAATCTGTTTGAATTCCCATTAAAAGTATTCTTCCATAAATGGTGAGATAGGCAGAGAGAAAAGCAGGCACCCCATCATTTTGGAAAAAGAGCTAATTTTAGCTGTTTGCTATCTAGTGGTTTGAATTGCATTGTTGTTTTCCTTTACAGTGCTTTGAAACATCAACTTTAGCAATGCTCCTGTGAAGAGAAGTGGAATAAAATTATATGGGACAAAACCTCTGAATCTTCAGTCTACTGTAGCATATTATATAGTAATGTTTACAGGTACATACCAGTTTGTATTTTCTTTGAAGTAAATTTTAAAAGCCGTCAACTGAATTTGTACACTATGCTGCTTTTTTATGCGATTCTACCATACAATTTAATTGTTACGTCAAATGTTCAATGCAAATACTTTCAAAAAATAAACCTATGACAATGGTAAATGAATTCAAAAGAAATTATCAACAAAGTTAAAATTAGTGAAACCAAAAGAAAACTAATTTTTCTCATATTATGCACATACTGACCAAGTATACTGAGTGAGTCAAGATTTGAACCTCAATCTTACACTAGTAATACAGTGATGAAATTTAGACACGTGGTCATGTTGGTATTCACTGAATGAGTTCTCCAGAATGCCTTCTACTAATGAATTACTTCTAGCTATTCAGAAGTATAGGAATGTGCAAAGAAACTGAAAGTGAAAAGCATCTGCAGAATCTAATAGAAGATTTGAAAGAATTTTTAAGGAGAAGTCAGAGCTTTTGTCTATTCAGTAAAGCGAGGAGAGGAGAAAATTATACGTTATTTTTTAATAAACAATTGTTGGAGATTTGAATATCTTGACAGATTTTCCTATGCTCCATGTGCAGGAGGATTATAGTAGTTGCAGTACAATAGTATTCCTTTAAAAACCACTTTTTATAGTTTATGAGGACTCAATATTTAGCTGAGGGTAGGTTGACTTCATGGTCAGTGATGGAGTTCACACTCAGTTTGCACCAGGTAATAAGTTCTTAACCAGGCTATTCTAAAGAGTCCCATATTGGCTGCGGGCTGCTGGAGCAGGGCTGCTCTTTGGGTAGTAATAAAGCTTCCTGAATCATGTCTTGTGTGATGTCCTGAGTGACTGTCTTGTTCCCTGAGTACTTAAAAATGGAGAAAATTCTTGACATCATGTAAGTGGGGCAACTTAAATTTGCCAGAAGCCTGTATTATCACAATTGCCATTTTTTTTTAAACATGAGGTATGAGAACAAGGTAAAAGAGAAATATTATATAAAACAGAACAGTAAGAATGCACAAAACCTGATTAGTACCCCCATCTGAGGAATTTACTGGATAAGAAACAAATGAACAGTCTCCCAAATGAACAGGGAAAAAAAAAAACAAAAGCCAAAACCCCAAACCAAACCAAACCAAAACAAAAAAACCAAACCCAAACAACCCCCCCATAAAACAAAAGACAAAACCAGAAAAAAACTAAAATGTTAGCTGTCTGGCTACAGCAAAACCTGGTGTTCTGTAATATTATTAAAAAATTACATGATCTCTGGGTATGGGACCATGGAGTCTGCAAATCCCTAGGTGAGATAAATGGGAAGTTCATTGTTCTCAGAGATAAAACTTCAAATTTTCTTCATCTCAGGAAGATATTGGGTTATACTCTGCTACCTTCCATTGGTTTCAAGTGCTGCTAATAATTTCAAGGTTATAGTAAGGAAGGCTGGAAACAAACCTGTGTTTTCTTTTTAGTTCTAATGTATACTGAGGTGTTAGAGTCTCTCTTGTCTGTGAAAAGTACTTTCTATGGAAAAAATAGAAAGCCATGAAATAGTGGGCCCTGGATTAATTTATTGCCCCACACACTGTTTCATCTTTTTATTCAACATTTCAGAACTGCTACAATTTGAAATGTGAACTCTGAGGGATTTTCAGTAAAATCTCACTTCCATTAACAAGCAACAACATTTAAGTAAAGTAATGTAAAGTACATGCAAAATTAAATTATAAGCTTGGCTGTACAATTCTGAGTATGCAGATTTTTTATTGCTTCAGATGATGACAGTCTCCTAGAAGATATTAAGCTCATTCCTTTTACTTTCTAAGATGATGTAAATGGACAGAATCAGCCTACATGACATTACACAATATGTTTTCATGTATAGGCTAGTGTCAGGGGAGGTTTACGTTGTATATTAGAAAAAGGGGTTTTCCCCAGAGGGTGGTTGGGCACTGGAACAGGCTCCCCAGGGAAGTGGTCACAGCACCAAGCCTGACAGAGTTCAAGAAGTATTTGGACAATACTCTTGGGCACATGGTGTGACTCTTGGGGATGGTCCTGTGCAGTACCAGGAGTTGGACTCGGTAACCATTGTGGGTCGCTTCCAACTCAGCATATTCTGTGATTCTGTGATTTTACCAGACAGATGAAGCATAGAAGAAAATACTGGATTGGTATTTATTATCACACTGTCATAACCTCCTGTACGATACGTCTCATGGTGAAACATCACTTTCACCTGATTTTATAGTGAGAGTGACTGTACTCAGTGTCTTACTTTGTTCCATTTGACATTTGTCTTTCAGTGAGATTTGATTCATACTCAGTGTGTATGCTTTGAGATCTCAAAGGGATCAGTTGGAGGAGAGGGACAGAAATTACTGTGGTCCTTCCTTGTGTAATATTGTGATCAAAACCTGGATTAGAGACAGGAGTACATAGAAAGACTTTTTAGTGGAGCAAATGGGAAATTCTCCAGTCATCTCTTGTTTCTTTTGCTATCTAACACTAAAGAGAGAAAGATACTCAGTTCTTGCATCTACTAATTGTTGCATTATCTCTTCTATATTCAAGGAACTTAAATAACAAACTACAGGAAAATTGATAGTGTTGTACAATTGCATTTTGCAGTGAGGAAGTCACATTTTTTTTTTTTTTTAATCCTCCGGAAGCTATGCTCAGAGCAAATAAATTTGGCATTTTTAATAATTGTTAAAATATCCTGCATGCATAGGTCCTATGCAGCAATCTCTGATTGTTTAAATTGCTTCCTTTTTCCTATGAAATCTATGCTTCATTCATTACATAAGATAAAGCCCCCTCAGAAGATGAAATAAGGTTGCACAGGGCAGGGACCCAGCGTCTTTCCTAACATAAAATGGATGGCAGGAAGTAGAGTGAAAAAAAAATCAGGAAAGCAAGAAAACTGCTCAGATAGAGAAGAGTGATCTGATGAACACTCTAATGCCCCATGTCAAATCGGTTCTGTTCCTGCCTGTTTTATAGAATGTCTCTGTAATATGGGCAATTCTAGCACTTTTTTCCCTGCGTGTTTATTAAAAGTACATTCTTTAATTGTGTTGTAAAATTTTGAGTATTTTGAGATACATATTGTAAAATCTGTGTGTCCTCTGAACTATCAGGACATAGGCATCTTGAATTGAACAACTAATGGTAGTTACAGTAATGACTCTATGCTCCAGTGGCTATAATACTCACACTAAAGGTGACAGATAAAATCAATGAAGGTCATTCAGAAAATGCATACTGATAAATATCAAAAGCTTGCAAAAGTGAATAAATCTGTTCTAAGAACAAGTCACAAAATAGTGTGGGTCTAAAAAAATAAAACTAAATATTAATTTAAGCAGTGTGTGATTTTTCTGTAAGCATTAACAATTTTATACTGTGGCAATTTTGCAAGAAAAAAGTATATCTATATATTATACTATATATTATGCAATCATAATAGTATACATAACATATAATGCATATTTAATTAAAACTGAAACACAAACATTGATAACAAATAAGATGAATTTAAGTAGCACAGGGAAACTTGGAGCAGATAGATTGATTTCAATATAAGACCTGAAGTGTTGCTATGAGATATACACTAAAATGAAAAAAACCTCCAGTTATATAGATGTTATACAATAGCAACAATAAAAGGGACCGCACTGTACAGTAGTGTCTGCCTTTTTTTTTTAACTACGTTAGAATCTGTAATTTGAGTCTTTGTCTTACCACAAATGTAATTTTTGAATTCACATGCAGCATGTCTGATTCTGAGAACTGAATCCATTTTACTGATTTTAATTGTTTAAAGGCCACAGAAACAGTTTTGCTGGATTGATTCTCAGAAAGTTCAAGCTATAGTTTTTCCCAACTGCTTGTATAGCAAAAGAACAAAAAGTTAAGTCTATTTCTACTGAAATAAAAGAAATAGTAATCACTGCCCCTCCATGTCTCACTCCAATACTACTGGCTTGTTTTTTTTGGTTGGTGCCATCCTGAAATTCAAAAGAAATAAAGTGTTTGTGCTAATATGAAGGGGAAAAAGGGAAGTAGGCAAGGAATGAGTAGTCAGAATGAAGTTTGCCTTATTTATGGAAAAATTATTTTGATTTCACAATAAGGTCTTACATGACTAAGGCAAGATTGAGTTCAGAGTCAAAACAAACAAGGATTGGAAAAGACATTAAGACAGTTATAGCTTATTTCTTGAGTCAATTAGCACTGGACAGATGATTGCATTATAAGGTAAATAGAAGACTGAGAAGAACCTACCATGCAAAGATTTCAGCAATAAAGTGTCAAGTTTTTTCCTATTTTGCAGTTGCAGGAAGAAATTAGGCTCCAAAAGGACAACTGCTATCTGAAGAAGAGTCCCAAGTCAGCTTCTGACACCACTGTAGCATCAAACAGTGTTATTTCTTGCTTTACCAGCCTTGTTTTGGATGCTAAAAAAAGAACAATGATCTAATAAATATTATAAATGTATTAAATGTGTTTTAAAAGTATGGACTTTATGCCAGTATGATGTAGTATTAATTTGTGTAGGTCTGATGAAAAAGGAGATAAGCACATTGTTGTGGTTTTCCTTATTAGAAATCTGAAGTTAAATGAATGAATGAATCCTTAAGTATTCAGGCAGAGACACAAATTTTTGCTCTAGTGAATGATTTGCATGACTTCACCTCATGAAAATTACAGATGTCAATTAGAACAAAGTTTCTTTGAGGATATATTAATATACTATATCTTACGCAAAATGTTGGTTGAAATGATTTTTATTTGATCTAAATGATCTGATATTTTTAAAGATGCTTCCTCTGAAAATTGAAGTATTGTAACCAGACCAGTAACAAGATATTGTCCAGTAGATCCTGGCAAATATGATCTGTAAGACAAAATTAAAACCCCTCATTGTTTATATTACAGTCCTTTCCATGAAAGTGCTGTAGGAATAGGAATTTGAGAAGGAAAAGCTTCTGAAGTATGAACTTATGAAAGCCACAAGTCTGTAGTGATTCATTCATTCAGCCAGTACCAGTTTCATAAAACACAGAATTTTAAAAGAAATGTTCTTCAATTGCCTCCTTTGAGAGAAAATATTTGATCAACAACCCAATATCTTTTTCCATACGAATATCTATCAGATGAACCATCTTGATAAAAGAGAAACATAACCACCATGAAAGTTTTTCTACTTGCCTTAACATTTAAATATAAAACCACACAAAATGCTCCGATGATGGAGTTTTTAAAATGAACAAAATTAACAACTGCATGCTTTGGTGACTTTTTTTTATGTCAAAAAACGTTTTTGATTAACTAGGATTTTTCATGTCAGGCATGGAACTACTGATGGAAGAGATAGAGAACAGCTTCAGAATCATCAACATTCAAAGTTATTCTTTATGCAAGGAAGTAGTTGTAACTGTCTCTGAGACTGAATGGCCATATATGAAGCATGTGACTCATTAATCACCTGGTTCCATGTCTGCTTTCCTTCACTGTGAACAAATTAATAGCAAAATAGAAAAGAAAATGACAATATGAAGTAGAAGGTACTCAAGATTTTGTGCAGACCAGAACAGATGTTTCTTGTCCGAAATTTCTTAAAATCTGATTTTAATTTTTTCTTTAAAATCTGATTTCCTATCAGAATCCAGGCAATGTCTAATTTTCACAATATTTAGAGTATACTTATCTCAAAAAAACAAGTAACAAAGGAGGTCAAGTTCTTTTTTAACCTGTCATGCTGTGTTTCCAAGCGACACAAATAGAAGAAAGTCAGTTAATAATATGTCTTTTAGAATTTTTTTTAAAGTCAAATTTTGTGCAGCAGGTTGAAAAAAATCCATATTGGATCACAGTGACCCAACTGCAAAAGTAGATTATTTTGGTACCAGTGGGGACAACCTATTAATAGTTTACCTAGCCCTTTGTATAGGCATCCAAAATTGTCTCAGGATGGCTGACAAGTTTTTCTAACATTCTAGTGAGATGTTACATACAACTTCATTGATCCATTGTATTTATCATGGCTAGGCTTCATGAACAAATATTTTCAAGGGCTTTACCCACTCTTGCTACAAGCACACTGGTGGCTAAAAAGGCCAATGCGAGATAGGCAAGTCCGATCTCAAAAGACCCAGTGGGAAGTCTCCATCAGCACTACTGGTGAGTTCTTCCTGCGTTGCTTTTTTTCCTCAAGACTGGTTCTGCATGTGTTCTCAAAGGAAGCAGCAGCATTATGGATGGTGCACCTCCATTTCTCCCGATTGGAGCCCAGAGTGGACCATTGATGGTGGTCAATATGGCCAAGGCTGAGGTATTTTTTCAGGGAGTCCTTGTATCTCCTCTTGGGGGCTCCTCTCTTGCGGCAGCCAGTGGTGAGTTCACCATATAGCACAATCTTAGGGAGGCGGTGATCCTCCATCCTGGCGACGTGCCCTGCCCAGCACAGCTGTGTTTTCAGCAGCATGGCCTCGATACTGGTGATCTCTGCCTGTTCAAGGACAGNTTTGGAGCATCATGCTGAAGAAGATCATGAATAGAATTGGAGCAAGAACACAACCTTGTTTCACACCACTGGTTATTGGAAAAGGCTCAGAGAGAGCATCGCCATTTCTGACTTGGCCACGCTGATCCTCATGTAGCAGGATGACCATTTTGAGGAACTTAGAGGGACATCCTAATCATTCCAAGACCTGCCACAGGCCTTTTCTGCTCACAGTGTCAAAAGCTTTGGTGAGGTCAACGAAAGTTACATAGAGTCCTTTGTTCTGTTCCCTACACTTCTTTTGCAGTTGTCTGAGAACAAATATCATGTCTACAGTACACCTATTGGCTCTGAAACCTCATTGGCTTTCAGGTAGAAGGCTGCTTTTCTGACATGGCAAGATGGCTGAGCGAGGTGTACTTGGTGAGCAGTTCTCTTCTTTGTCAGCAATTCCTGGATTTCTTGATTGTTTTCATCAAACCAGTCTTTGTTTTTCTTGGAGGAGAACCCTAAGTATTCTTCAGAGGATGCTATTTTTAGCATGTTGCCAAAGTGCTACAGGAGAGGGATCTATGGGATGATCTTCAAGTCTAGTTTGGAAGTTTACCTGGAAGCTGTCTCTCACTGTGGCTGTTTGAAGATTAACATTAAGCCTCCTCCTTGGAATGCTACCCTTCGTAGGTTTGGATTTAAAGTGAAGATTAAGTTTATATCACACAAGGCGATGGTCTGTTGGACATTCTGCACCAGGCATCACTTCAGTATGACAGACATCACGGACATTTCTCTGTTACACTGAGACATAGTCAATGAGATTCCAGTGCTTGGATCGAGGATGCATCCAGGTTGTCTTCAGGCTGTCTTTCTGCTGAAAGATAGTGTTGGTGAGCTGCTGCTCTGCACAAAACTCTAGCAGGAGGCTCCTGTTGTCATTGCAGTTCCCAACACCATGCTTGCCTAGTACTCCTTTCCGGGCTTCATAGTTCTTACCTACTCTGGCGTTGAAGTCACCAAGGATTATGATCTTGTCATCTGCAGGAATCTTTTGGGTAAGGCAGCACAGGTTGGTGTAGAATTTGTCTTTTTCAGCAGGATCAGCTTGGAGAGTTGGGGCTATCAGCCAACAGTGAGAGCCCAATTACTTTTAGTTTACATAGAAATGCCTCCTTCAAGGCCAGAGACTGTCTTTATTGGCCTGTTTTCCCATAACTTTGCAGGAGAAGCACAGCTCCTCACAGGTGGCTGGGCCAAACACAGACCAAAAATATCAGCATCTAATTCTACCCAAATACACCAAGACAGCAGAAATTCTAACCAGTGGTATTGATTATTATGAATATCATCCTCAAACTGAAAAAAAAATTGTGAGTATGCTAGACTGAAAGTTAAAAGAAAGGTTTCTAACCACTAGAACAGTACAATTTCACCATATCGGCCCAACAAGAGGAGGATAAATTAGAAATCTCTGCAGTACTTAGCTTAAAAAATGTACATTTATATAATATGGTTTTCTGTCATAATAGATATCTATAAACAGCAACGCAGGAGGCCAATTAAATTCTGTGCCCTATGTTCCAAAACTGCAAAAAAGTATATCTATTATTGCCTGTTACAGCCCATCAGCTACAGGTTCATAAAAATATGTCTCTCAGAAGAGACATACTATGGTTTGGATTGACATGTTTTTACTGCAGTCTTGAGCAGTGGGAGTTAATTTCACAGCATTCGAAAGAAATTAGGCATATTTTGAGAAGAGGAAAAGAAACTGATCCAGGATAAAAATCTGTCAAAATCTGTTTTTATGGTATAGAATTAACAGTATGTAGTACAGTGATTCTCTAGCGTTTCTTAAAATTGGCTATACCATTCTGATCTAGTTCAGCTTTTGTGTTAAATAACTTCTATCTACTTTCTCAAACAAAATAAGCAAATTATCTGACATGAATCTCTCACCCTTTCTTCAAAATGAAAATGCTGTTAAAATATATTATTTTTTTCATTCAATTTTCTAATTTATGTCCACTTTCTTATGTATTTTAACTACTTAGTTCTTAGATCTTCACAATCTTCAATCAAGAGCAGATGGAGTGTTATCTCCCACTTCAACCATTTTTGGTCTTTAACTCTTCCATTACATATGAAGAGGGAATCTGTGAACCACAGTCTGTGTATAGAAGTCAAGGCTTTTTTTCACAGTGAAAACAGCTACATTTTTTGCAGGAAAATTAAGGAAAATTAATCATCCGTCACAGCAGGACTTCTGTTTATTGGAAGATTTGGAACTGACAAAAGGGAAAAATTAATATCAATCAGAAGAATATTTCCAAATGTTGGCGTTAAACATTTGTTTTTCCTCTGGATTTAGGAACTGACTAAACAGTTTGGCATATCCTGAGAAAGACTAGAGAGTGCACATTGCCTTCTCAGAATATGGAGAATTTTAAAATTTTGAAATAGACTTTTCATTTTAACATTTTTTTAAAAAATCTTGAAAACTAAAGGAATTATTGAAGTTTGTGTCAATCACAAACATTTGTTCAATAGTGAAAACCAATTGTTCATTACTAAGGGAAATGTTCCATGTGTTAAAAAGGGTAGCACGCACTTCCTTGTAATTCACATACAACTTAAACACAAATTTTTTGGTAAGTGAGCAAAAATAAAACTTGTCTTTTTTATATATACAAAACTGAAACCAGCATGGCAAGACACACTTACTAGTCATTCAAAACAGATTTTTATCCTATAAGAACATATTGTACGCTGTACTTCTGTGTTATCTTGAACCACATGAATAGCAGATTATACCCAGCTGCACAACCGAGACCAGGTAAGAGACAGATTTTATGCTGATGATAGAAAATTCCAATGTGATTGTTTCTGTTGTTTTGGCACTTTGCTTTTTTTTCCCCAGAAACTTGAGTTAAATTCATGTTTTGAGCCTCACACACTTCCCCATTTAGTTGTATGTGCTATTTATTTATAATGCACTTGGTGGAGATACTAAGGAGAAGCAAGGTTGTTGCTGATTTAGAGACCCTGCTCCTTTGCCTGATGCAAAATACAGTGAAAATACAAGAACTATGCTATCTGTACATTATACAATTATCAAAAGCTAAGAGACCTTATGTCTTAACAGACATTAACAGATTTTATATATGTCTCGGTGATGTTCCTAATCCAGACCCCAGGAAAGCAGCAGACCTCCCTGTGGGTTGGGCCGAGCCAATATATTGGACTTTCTGCTAAGGTGTCTCTGCCCACAGCAGGAGGCTGAAACTAAATGATCTTTGGATGTCTCTTCCAACCCACACCATTTTATGGTTCTGTAACAAATGAGAGCAAGTTCAGCACAAAACCACAATGATGTTTGGGGGCTGAAGCACTTGCCCTATGAGGGGGGGGGGCTGAGGAAGTTGAGCTTGTTGAACTTGGAGTAAAGATGACTTCTGGTGGGCCCCACAGCAGCCCACCAGAAACCTATGGGAAGGTTATCATCACAGTGAAGCATGGCAGAAGTATGAGAGACCTTGGTCATAAATTGAAATAAGAAAGGTTCAGATTGCCAAAAGGGGAAACCTTTTGCTGATAATGACAATCAGGCAGCGCAGCCTATCCAGAGTGGTGGTGCAGTCTTTCAGTTCTTGGAGACTTTCAAAATCTGAACTAAAGCCTGAGAGATCTTGTCTGATCTCATAGCTGATCCTACTTTGTAGAAGAAATTGGACTAGAAATCTTCTGATGTATTCTTGCCAGAATTGTCCTCTGAATAAATACATTTTTGTCCAAGAGCAGAAGGCAATGTCATTTCTAATGGTCCATCTTTCCTTTTCCACAGTCTCAGACTGATGACTCAGTCCTGTGTGTTGAACAGATTAATTGTCCTTTAATGTATACAGTTTTAAACTTCTGGAGAAGTAAAACTTGTGTCTTCTGCTTGTTCTTTGTTAGATAAGTGTGAGCCAGATTATCTACTGCTCTGAAGAAAATAAATAAGATTTCAATGTATGTTGAACCATGTACATTAAACATGTGAAACCAGTCCAAACAATGGAAGAAAAATATTTCAGTAATCATAACAAGTATACCTCAGTAGTCCTTTGTAATGGATTTTTCATATTTTAAGTGCTTCGTGCCCAAGCGTACTTCATCAGTGTCATCTGTCTAGAAGATGAAACATATATTAATAGCACTAACTATTAATAGTGATTGATTTTAGTACAAGTTTACTGACATCAAATAAAGGAAATTCCTAATTAGACTGAATCAACCACTTCTGGATGTGAACTTGGCTGTCTACTTAGTGTTTAAAATTAATGACAAGAATGTTCTCAAGGATACATACTCAGCTCAGAATTAATACATGATTCTTATGTATTAAGAAGTAAAAGTCCCTTATTATTAATCAAGAAATAAAGAATTTATGGTGTAAAGAATTTATGGTCTAAAAGATCTAGCTGCTCTAGGCAATTAGCTTAGGAAAAAAAATGTGTTTTTTCAAACACATGAAGTAGAAACAAAGTAGGTTAGAAAAGAATAAGATCTGCTATTGATGTGTTTGGGGTGTTTAGTTTTGTTTTGGTGGTTTATTTTTTTAAAGTTGATTCCCTGAATCTGTGAGTTTCAACAGACCAAGAAGCCAGGAGAGCAGTAAGGTTTTCCTCTGCTTTAATAGCACATCTCATGCAATACGATTTAACTAGTTCAGAATACTTCTGTATGGGCTGAAATTACACTTTGCACTGGCATTGTACCCTAATCCTAAACAGATTAGCCACATTGTTAAACAAATTGCACTTGTAGTTTGCACTGCCTATCCCATGGTACCTTCACAGTGAGATGACTCTGTGACAATAGGACTGAAATTCAGGCTGAATTTTAAAACACTGGTGTCTAGATGTTCACAGACAGAAGTATATTTCAGAACCAAGTCAGCCATGAGAGTCAATACACCACCACTCCAATGGAGCCAAGAGATATTCAGCTGAGCAGATGTAGGTGTCATCAATAGATACCTGCATGCAATAGAATAGTTCCTTCCAGTAAATGAAGGGGGCCTACAGGAAAGGGACTCTTCATCAGGAACTGTAGTAATAGGGCAAGGAGTAACAGTTACGAATTGGGAGGAAATTTAAGTTAGATATCAGGAACAAACTCTTAACTGTTATGGCAGTGAGATACTGGAACAGGTTGCCAGTTGGACTGTGGATGTCTCAACCCTGGCAGCATTCAAGGCCAGGTTGGATAAGGCCATGAGCAATATGTGTCAGTAGGAGGTGTCCCTGCCTGTGACAGACGAGGTTGGGACTAGATAGTTTCTAAGGTCTCTTTCAACCTTTAACATTCTATATGCTATGATTCTAATATTTTGGAAACTGAGCCTACTGACTTCCATTCATTCCAATCCTCATAGTACCAACATGAATATAAACCAACTAAAAATCCTAGCAACAAAGGATAGAAAAGGATACTGACACCATTAGGTCTAGACCCACTCTGCTTTAGTCGACCATATCACATGAACCACTTCTTAACCTGCACAGGCTACTTTGACCCTTTGCCGTACTGTTTCCATCAGTTCTTGCAGAACTATCAGTTTCTCTTGCACTGGTATGGTCCACAGAGACAAAAGTACTTTTTTGGTTTTTTTCCTTAGTACTGTCTGAAATGAATATTGGAAAAGGCAAAGTCAGATATTCTAAATTCAAAATGGGGCTCACATTTTTTGTCCAGTACAAATGTTCTACATTATCAAGAAAGAACCCTGAGCAATAGAAAACGTACAGTGCTGTATACAGTGTTTCTTCAAAGAGCTGTGGCTATGCAACATATCTCAAGGGAAAAATAACTATTGCTGCCTGACAATAAACTACCAGAAAGTAAGGTATGTAATTTTACTTTAACCAAGTTGACTGAATTTGTAAAATATAACTTAGGTTTTTTTGGTTTTTTTTCAGTAGTGTCATGATTTAGGAATAGTACTCCCCAGTTTAGCGTCTTCCCCCCGCCCC
>VWZF01003038.1:475901-744703 GCA_013396755.1 Sclerurus mexicanus
CGCCGCCAGTTGCTTACTCCCTTTCTCCCCCACCCCACGGTGGGTGGGAAAGAAAAACTGGAGGCATAAAAAGAAAAGATCAGGGGTTAAGATAAAAGAGCAATTTACTGGAAAAAATGAATAAGAAATTGAACAGTAAGAGCAACAATACTAATGATAGACAGTACAAAAAAAAAAGAAACATTATTGCTCACCATGGAAACCCCCAGTAATAAAAAATATACAACCACTCCCTCCAGCTCAGAACTGGGGCCACCCCACCACTCCCTCTGCCACTCTTACTCCACGGGAAGGAATCCCTTTTCCTTGTAGACTCCCTTCCTCTGCCCCCAAAAATGATGTGGGGTGGTATAGAATAACATCTGGGTCTGAACCACACCTTCTCCTGGCTACTGCAAACATACTTTTCTTTTTTTTTTTATGTTAGTAAAAGCAGCCAATATTAAAATAATTGCCACTTTTTGAGGTTTTAAAGAAACATGCATTTTCAGAGGTGGTGTTACTTCAAAATACCTTTTGTAGTTAATTATTACATATAACAGTTTCAAGGCTTTTGCTTTAATACTTTTAAAAAAAACTATAGATGTATACAAACTATGACTGAAATGTTACATTTTGAGGTTTATAGAATCCATTCTGTCTTGACTGTGGCTCATTAAAAATTCCAGTTTGCAATTCCTAGTTGGATAATTTGGTTGGATTTAAGCATATTTTGGTTAAATTAATTTGAAAAAAAATTATTTAGCATCAAGTCTGAAAAAACTTCTGTAGGTTCACAAAACTTTAAAAGAATACAGGGGAGCAAATGAAATCTCACTATATCTAAATTGTGAGAGTTTATTTGTTTAAAAACATTCCAAAGTTTACAAATTCAAAGGAAGTATATACATTTGAATTAACAAAACTGAAACAGAACTCTCACTAGGCAATATCTGAATAGGAAAATAAACACAAAAAATATCCTGATTTTGATAGGCTGACAGAAGAATAAATGAAGATACAGACAAATAATTAGCAATCTGATTCCCTGGAACCTGGTCTTATTTCCCTCTATATGCTAAAGGCAGTTGGAACAAGGTATAAGCTTTCTCCAGTGCATGGTTTGCTTTTGCTTCCTCATTTTGCTTTCTTATCTTACTGCTTCATAGAAATATAACCAGCCATTAATAACTTAAAGCATGCTTTGCAAGTAGTTTTCTTGCAAAATAGACATTTATAAAAGAATTACGGATGGGAAAGTATACCTAAAGGCATTTCTTCTTCATTATAAAATTATCCCAATCTTAGCATTTTGCAATCACATCATTATAACTACAGAACACATAGAAAAATCAAGTGTCACTATTATGATACCAATCTTTACTAACATTAGCTTCTTCAGACCAAAACTGATGGATTGTCTCACATGTAAGAAACACCACTATGAAAAGATTTACTGGAGCAAATTATTAAACAGAATTTCTCTTCACTGCCTGTTCAATTTGGTTAAAAATAGATTCGGTAGAGGTAGCTGCTAATGGACACTTCATTAGCTCACAGCTGCTGTTAAATTTAACATTTCAAGTTTGGTAGTAGCAAAACATTCTGGAGGTGAGTAAATGCATCATGATGCCAACTCTTTCTCAAACTGCTGTTTTTCCTGTGGATTTATATTATACCCGTGCAGTTCCAGGACTCTACTGGTATCATGATCAGTCCTGCAGAAAACAGTATCAAGCATGTTGGCACTCAAAGATATCTATCAGTATCTAATGTCTTTACTGGTATATGTAGTTTTCTACCTCCTTCTTTAGTCCTCTCTCCCTAGCAGTTCTGGGATATCCAGCTCTTGATGAGGTGAGACAAAATGTAATGCTTCTTTTCTCTACTTCTATTTTTTTTTTCTGTCATATCATTTTCCAAAACTTTTCAATAAAATGTAATCTGGTAAAGCCTGATTACAAAAATTTTTTTTGCAGTCTGAATTCACACTGATATAATTCCTGGAAAAAAACAATTCTTCCTGTAAGATCTTGAGAGATTTTAGTACCACATGCTGTCTGAGGGTAGCCAGGAAGAGGTATGGATTTTACAGAAGCTTAGAAACCCTTATGCTCTCTTAGTTTTATCTGTAAGATTTATCTGACTGCCACAAAGTAGTTGTGTATCTCAACAGTTTAAGTTTCTGAATCAAATAGTTGATTGAGAAGATCTAGTCCTCCATACCTGTAGAAGAAGAACTGAATTGAATTTCTTCATGGAAAGGATCATTAAGCATTGGAACAGACTGCCCAGGGAGGTGGTGGAGGCACCAACTCTGGATGTGTTCAAGAAATGACTGGACATGGTACTTAGTGCTATGGTCTAGTTGACAAGGTAGCAATTGCGAAAAGGTTGGGCTGGGGCACTGAACCCATGGGAATGGTATTTCTGGGCTCTCAGCTCCTTGCCTGAATCCGTCTTGGAGAGGCACTTTACACAAGGGCATGAAGTGACAAGATGAAGGGAATGGCCTCAAAAAGGGAAGGGTTGGATTAGATGTTAGAATTCTTTACTATAAGGGTTGAGAGGCACTGGCACAGGTTAGCCAGAGAGGTTGTGGACTCCCCATCCCTGAAGGTGTTCAAGACCAGGCTGGATACCTAATATAGAGGAAGGTGTCCCTGCCTGTGGCAGAAGACTGGAATTAGGTGATGATTCTGTGACCTTGGAGGTCTTTGCTAGCCTAAATGATTCTGTGATTCTGTAAGAAGCTCTGCAATGCAAATGGTCAGTCATGATTTTTAATAGGGATGCTGTCTCAGGTCTGCTCAACAAGGTAAAGTACAGATACACTCCCAGTTCCTCCTTCATCTCTACATTGTAACTGATTAAACAGGTAGATGGGTACTAAAGACAGTAATTGGAAATCTACAAGTGATATATAATTGCAGGTACTGCCCTCTCTCCAGAACAGCAGCTGGTCCTTCTGAACAACATACACAGCAAGGAGAAAGGATAGCACAAATGATTATGGTCCTTACTAATGCCTTTGGAGAACTCCAATTTCCCTCTTCTGTCATAGACTTTTGTGTGGCAGCAGCAAATCTGTTTACACATTTTGTCCTGAGTTTTCCAGCTAATGATTTGTGTATGATAAAATTTGTTCAATAACCAACCAATATTGCTTTAATACATGTATTAAAATGTTAAGGAACTGCAATGTTGTCATGATGGAAGACCATAAAATAATAAAAGGAGTTGCTCTGTTTTATCGGAAACAAATTTAGGGATTCTTTTAGCAGTCTGTCCAATGTCAACATTTCAAAGCTTGTTAGCTTCACAGTTGCATCTTTTTTTCTCTTGTACTAAATCTTTTATCTCAGTTTTTTTTAGCTTTGATTATTCAATAGAGCAGAAACCGAATCCCTGTAATGAAACCTGAAATCATGAGTGTGAGGTAGAAAATCAGACTTGACATCATTATATAAGGTACATAAGAAAGCAAATTTTATGCAGCGGGGTAATTCCAGATGAGCAAACTTAAACCAGCATTTTAATACCACAGACTTGTTACTGAGTGCAATACAGACTTAAGTAAGATTAATGTTATCCAACCAGAAGTCAGCCAGCTTGCTGTTGTAATTGCTACACAAGTACCTTTACCACATGGCAGTTCATGCCTTATGGCAAAGAAAATTTAGATCAGAATCCCTGGAACCTGTGCTCCTTTAAGGAATTTTATCTCCTCTCAAAGGGATTTGAAAGGAGTTTATAAAGCCAGATGCCTTAATATTTAATTCTATGAGCTACACAGACCCTGTCCTTTCTAAGACATGCTGAGGATGATGATTACTAATAATTCATACGTTACTGTACATATTGCAGTATGCTGTCAGTAGCCATATATTTCTAGAAGCTGTATTAAGCATGTTATAGGACAAACCCTGTACCACTCTGAGTATCAAATCCAAATAGACAGGATGGACCTATTATTTCCATTTTTACAGAAAGGGAAAAGATATGTTATAAGATTATATGTTTACCAGAATCACAAAATGAGCTGAAACAACATGGGCTCTCTGTGGTAAAGCCAGTAGTTTTCCAGAGATTTCAGTCTTTTCTATATACTGAAATATTGTTCTGTCTTTCTAAATATACTCTACTTGCATTTTTCCTCTTTTTTACTGGATGACAACTTCATGTTACAGGTCCTAAGGGAGACAACTCAGAAAGATGCTTTCCTTGATCTGCTGCTTGCAAACAGAGTGCATCTCCTGAGCAAAGTGGAGATTAGTGGAGATTGGCCAAAGTGACTATGAAGTGATCAAGTTTAAAATCTCTGTCAACACGAAGAAAAGTGCCAGCAAAATCTCAACTCTGGACATGAGGAGAGCAGATTTGAGGGTGCTCTGGGAATTAGTAAGGTCCCCCAGGAAAATGTTTTTGCAAGTGCTGGGTCCATCAGTGCTAGTCACTTTATAAACATCACCTCCTGAGGGCACAGGAGCAGGCAATTCCCACACATCAGAAGTCAAGTCAGTGAGGCAGAAGGCTGGTTTGCCTGAATAAGGATACTCTCTTGGCAATAAGGCAATAAAAGGAAGGTGTATGGCCATGGAAGCAAGGTCAAATGACAATGACATGGGAAGAATTCAGAAATGCTGCTTGCAGGACTAGGGAGAAAATTCATGGGGCCAAAGCTCAGCTGGAGTTGAAGATGCCAGAAATTTGGGAGACAATAAAAAGAGTTTTTTTCAAATATATTGATGGCAATAAGCAGTATAGAAATATTATTGCTCCATTACAGGATGGTCACCCCACAAACAGGGACAGAGACAAGGCAGAGATGTTTAATGCTTTCTTTGTCTCTGCCTTCAACACAGATGATGGACCAAGGGGGTCTCAGTGCCCTGAGCTGAAAGAACATGGCTGCAATAATGATCAATTCCCAGTCAACCCTGAAATTGTGTGGGATCTGCTGCTTCTGCTGGATCCCTACGAATCTATGGGGCCTGATGGGATTCATCCAAGAATCCTCAAAGACCTGGCTGATGTAATTGCAAAACCTCTCTCAATGATTTTTGAGCAGTCTCGGGAATCCAGGGTGGTCCTAGGTGTCTGGAAGCTGGTGAACATTGTCCCAATTTTCAAGTTTAAAAAGGAGGACCCTGGAAACTACAGGTCTGTCAGTCTCACTTCAGTGTCTGGTAAAGTTATGGAGAAGATATTCTGGGAAGTATTGAGAAACAGCTGAAAGACAATGCAGTCATTGCTCACAGCCAGCTTCATGAGAGGAAAGTCCTGCTTATCAAACTTGATTTCCTTTCATGACAATGTAGATGATCAAGGGAAGCCAGTTGATGTAATCTTTTTGAATTTCAGTAAAGCTTTCAATACTATCCTTCTAGACAAACTGTCCAGCACACAGCTGAATAAACACATCATGTGGTGGGTGAGCAATTGGCCCACGAGTCAAGCACAGAGGGCAATAGTGAATGGTGTAACATCAGACTGCTGACCCATCAATAGTTCCACATCTTGGGCCCTGTGCTCTTCAACATCTTCATGCATGACTTGGACACAGGACTGGAAGGTACACTAAGCAAATTTGCAAATGACACAAAACTGGGAGAAGCTGTTGACTCCCTCAAAGGCAGGGAGCCCCTGAAGAGAGACCTCGACAAATTAGAGGACTGGGCAGTCAACAACTATATGAAGTTCAACAAGAGGGAGTGCTGGATTCTGCATCTGGGATGGATACTTGTCCAGTGTTTCTATTGCAATGCCACATCACTTACTGGGCCTTGCAATCAAACTGTTGATATCAATCAGTATTACTGAAGTTCAGACTTGTCTTCTAGATACATCCATAGGACTTTTGTCAAGCAAGTCTATATGTTTACTTAGAAGACAGGTGATTTATATTAAAAGTTAAAAAGAAAAGAGAAGGTCTATAATATATTGTACTTTCTGAAGAAAATAACTGTTATTATGCATGCAGAAAGTTGCCAAAATAGCCTGCCTGTTAAATATTAAAAAGTATGTAAAAAAACATAGCTCTGTATTCCATTCTACAGTACTTTGGATATTAATTCACAGTAGAAAAATCAATTTAAACTCTCAAGATCAAGAATGCTGTTAATACCTCTTTAAAATGCCTTTTTTCAGTGTCTGGGGAAAAAAAGATTTATTTTTTTCTTACTATGTTGACAGGTTTCGCCCTTTGAAAAAATTTGCACTCAGAGAAAAACTACTTAAAACAACATACATGCATGAATTCAGCATGAATACCTAGAGATAATGGGCTAAATAGTGCCTCAAGGTGCATTAAAAAAATTCTGGTCAGTGGACAAAATGTTTTCCTGTTGTAGATCAACTACATAAAGAAGCACTTGTTCAAAACAGAACTCATAATGCTCCCTGTCTTTCAAATCCAAGAATCAGAATGTGACTTATTGCTTGACTTACTTTTTTTGTGATGAATTAGGTGACATAAACACAATTGCACCAAGTCTAAATAGATTTGACTTAGAAAAACTGTACAGATTCAGGCCATGGATTACCTCCAAATGTTTACACTCATAAGTGCAAAGATATCTAATTAAATCAAAGAAGGAAAGTGGTGGTAGCTATGTTGTCTGATTTTATCAGTGGTTAATATTACTTGTTTCACTGCATTTAAGAAAGTGGAAGCCTGGACAGACACCGTCAATGTCAGAATGGTCCAGCACATACTCTCACCTCCCAGAAAAATGCTCTAAAGCCCAAGAGCTAAGATAGGCTGTGATATAAGGGATGTTTTCATCACTCTTATTTTATATGGACTGCTACACAACTGAGAGTGTCAAATTAAATAAGCAGGACTGTGCCTCTGTCTATAAAAAAAAAGAGGTTTATTTTGCATTACAGTGTTATCTGATAAAATACATTTATTTGCAGCCTTGCCTGCAGATGCAGACATTACGTTCTTCTCATCTCCTTCATCTGTGTTATAGCTGTTAAATGGGTACCTAATGATGTACAGGGGATTCAGGATGCATGGTTTTTTTCATACATCTAGACTTGCAGATCCAATTCTGAAACTAGTAGGATTCCAGGCTGTGAGCATCTCACTTGGGATTGTGAATTTCACTATAATGACCAAGCTTAGATATCCTTCTTGGCTGCATGGCCTTGATTTTGATCATATTCTGCTGTCTGCTCTCATCTGCAAAAAAATTTGTGCACAGTGAATGTATGGATACTACAAATGCACTGTGGTAGATCTGTCTACTGTTGATACCTCCTGCTCCAAAATAATTTTCAGCCTGGAATAGTCAATAGTATTTTAAGCAGTAAATAGTAGTCTAAGAAATTTTCCACAACAAATATCTGGATTTTTAGGTTTCACTGGTAAATATGTACCAGACAAATGTCATGTGTTTGTAAGATCTAGCACTGTTCTTAAGTAATAAGTTCATAAAGAGATCTATAAAACTAACTTGTGTAAAAGGTGTTTGAATTCAGTAATCAAACAGAAATCTACTAGTTCTGTCTTTCTGAAGTCAGGTGGGGTGAATAACAATGTGGTGAACTCTGTTATTGAGAAATTTGTTTTGTTTCTTTGCTAAAACCAAATCGGTTTAATCTAATTTTATTCATTTTAAAATACTTTACATATTTGATCATCTTCCTAAAGGATTCCTATTATATAGATGTTGAATTTCACATACATGTGCTCCTTAGCTACATTAGTTGCATTTTCTTATTTTTTTAATATATTTATTTGGAGACATAACTAGAAAAAGGTGCAGAAATCAGAACTGACAGCAAATGGATCTGCATATAGATCTAGGATATATGTTTACTCTATATAATCCACATAAATAAACTAAAACCAGAAATATAAATAGGCATATACATTGTATATACATGCTACTACATGCTCATGATTCAGGATGTTGGAAAAGTACAAAGAAGTGCATTAATTTTTTTATGAATGCAAGACAATAAAAAAATACCTTGTGAAGGATTTAAAATAATGTCTGAGAGAAAAGAATATTAAGCACACCACTTAATCTGAGTTTGTTGATTGATACAATATGCTGAATGCTGAAATTAACATCTGTATCTTCTCTCTCATCCTAAAATAACAATTGGATGTAATAACTCTCAGACAGACAAAGAAATGTATTTCAGATTACATTCTCTCTTCTTCATAAGACACTAGATAAATGAAATGGGTCTGTTCTTCACTAGCATACCTGTCGTGGATTGTTAACTTCAAATCATTCAATGCTGTGCTCACTCTTTATTGAATAGGATGAGTATTGCGACATGTACAATTTCATCACTAAGTAATCAGTCCTTCAATAAACTACTCCAAATTTTTTAGTCATTTTCTGCCCTGAATATATGTATTTCAAGTCACCCAGTAGTTAAAATAGGTTAGGACCAACTAGTTTCATATCCCTCTCATGCAACCTTTACTTTGCAATTTATGCTCATTGGGTGATGACAAGGAAACATGTCATCATGGGAAAGAAATTAACATCTGTTATTTAAGAGCAGGATGTTTTACTGTGAGTGAGTAAAAGATTAGTTGTTTGTTTTATGCTCACAGTAAATACACCAAAAAAAAAGGGCATTTTTTAATGTAGTAAAATGATAAAAATTGCATTTATTGATTTTAAAGAAAAGGAAAGTGAGAATGATACGGTAGTAAATTCCTAGATCTTTGTTAGCATTCCCAGTTATAGACCTGAATCATGTTGTGGACTAATGTCGAATACTGTCTGCAGAAACCTCAAGTATTTATGGATATTTGGTTATTGATGAATAATAAATATCAGAAAATATTAACAACTGCATAATCCTTGACTGTCTGAAAATACTTTGTGTATTAAGAACAGTTGTTAAAACCTGTCTGACCTCCAAAAACCGCTTGAGCCATCCCTGCAAAGGACTGAAAATCCCTTCTTCAGCCAGCATTGGCTCTTCTATAACTAACATCTTGATCCAGTGGGTTTTGAAACTTGTTGGGCTATTTTACTGTGAAAAATATGTGTAATTAGCCAAATTTTCAATGAGCTCATCTGGGTAAGGAGGCTAATAAGGAATGTCAGAAACAATAATAATTAAAATCTGTAATGCCCAAACACCGTTCAGAGTAGTGTGTTCACCTGTGTCGTTTTAAAAAGACAAATTTATGTAGCAAGATCTCCCAGTTTTCTAGAAGTTGGTGTGTGCAAAAATTGCATTAACAGCCTAGAAATCCCAGCCTCCTTAACTGACATAAACTAAATTAGTGTGCAAAGACTTGTGCAATAAGTATATCCCACTCTTCTGGAGACGGACCATAAAAGCATGGAAATCTACATCGCTCTTCAAGCTTTGACAACATGATCTTCAGGAAAGAAGTTTCTGTATCAGAAAAAGAAAAGCATTTGATCAGGGAACTTGTAATCTGAACCCCTTTTGACCAAAAAAATAAATAAAAAAAAAAATCAGCCAATGCTGCTCATTTCAATCCACCTCAGGATCATCCAGTGATATAAAGTTACCACAGTCCTGAGTGAGGACACTGAGGAGTGCTAACTTTGACAGAAAGAACTAAGTAAAACTGTGTTAAAAATGTGCAGTTTACAGATTAGAGGGCATTTCAGTGCTAAAGTGGGAAAACAGGTCACTGACTGGAATGGAATAGAGACACATAATTTGAGAAAGATCAATGAACTCATTGAATTGAATTCAATTCATGCTTGAAATCTGTATGCTTTACCAGAGCACAATAAAGTAGATTTTGAGCTGTCTAGACTGGCATCACTTCAATCACATTGTTAGATAATATAATTGTATAAAAACAGGATGGAAACACAGTTTTAGTAGATCAAGATCATGACTAGATGCTAATACAATACAGATCATAATAGACTGATCATTGTTCAAATGTGTAACTGCATCCCACCATCCAACCATGTGAAACTTTGATAGTGTCAAGTGTCTTATCAAGAGACACAAGAGGTGCCAAAATGAGCAAGCAGATGAAATAGATGACATAGACGAATGTCAGAGACAAAAACTAGTAAAGGAGAACAGATGGAGTATGAATCACTGCTGTTCCTGACTTACATTCCAAGGAAAAACAAGTAGAAATAAAACTATTTTCAAATAAAGTCTTACGGTCTGTAAAAAAAAAAAAGTGCAAAAAGAACAAAGGAAGAGAGTGCAAGAAAAAGACAGGAAGAAGAAAGTTTTGGACAAGTGTATAATGACTGGTAGAGCACAATATGCAGCAAGGATGAAGAGTTTTCTGTTTCTTACTAAAGACTGAGCAGGCCTCTGAAGTGCTTTTGGCAGCCTGAACTAGTTGTAGGCAGTCTTTATCCAATTGCTGCTGATACTAAATTTATCAAAACTTATGCTGGAACTTTTCAATCCTCTTTGTGTGTTTGACTTTTTTGCCTTTAACAGGTTGTTCAGGACAAAGGTTGTCTTTCTTCTATGTTCTACAGTTTATAATGCAAATAGATTCTGACCTGATGGGACTTTATGAAATCTACTATGAATAATATGAAGTTCCATGATAAATCACATATAGTGAACAACAACAATCAGCCACGAGAAATGGTGGGCAAAAAATTAGTCGTTGAATTATTAATACTGTGCCATAAGTTCAGAAATGGTTTGCTGATAGCTTGCTTGCTAAGTATTTGATACAGCATTATATAAAGCATGTGGTAAATCATGGTCTGTATTAAAGACTGGTTGGGCCCTAAACAGTGGTCAGTTTCTAAAGGCAAGAACTCCAAGTACATAACATAAGCAAACAAAGAAACCACAGCAAATGCAAATGCAAATGCATTTGAGTTTTTTCTGGGCTCTAAAAAAAGCTCTGACAGGGCTTGTAATGGGAGAGATATCAACTCTGCTGGCACTATTTGAAACAGCCTTTCTTAGATTTACAAAACAGTGCTGCCATGGAAGTCTTTCTAGCATCTTTTTCTGTTGCTTATGTATTTTTGGAAAATGCTGATAGATTATAATAAAGACTTACATGGTTTTTGAATACAATAATGCCTGCTTCCTCAAAAGTCCTACATAAGAGAGAAGGATGAGACAGATGGGTAATTAAACTGCTACTGTTTTTTTTTTATTTCCTGAGATATAAAGAAGTTTGCATAGCCTTTATTGCTGTCTCTGATATTCCATTCCCTACATAACTTTGTTCTTTGATGTAGTTTTTGTTTGAGTTTGTTTAGGTTTAGATGCTAAACTAATGGCAATATAATATAATTCTTCAGATAATTCTCCAGCAAGGTTGTATGAAATGTAAGAATACCTCATGGATTAACATTAGACTCATATTCAGATTATGTGTTTTCAATACCAATGCCTTCTACGTGAGGATAGCTGTAAGCTATACCCTTAGTTTGCTCACACTGATGGGCTCCTTTCTCTCAAACTTGCCATTTTCCAAAGTTTTGCTCTCCTCTTCATTCATTTTGTTATATTTTTGTCTCCCATCTTCCGGATTAAGATTTATTAAGCAATAGTACATTGTATTTTCTTAAATGCAATTAATTATTGATTTCCAGATCACTTGCTGTATGTATCTGTCTTATTTTGTATTTGTGGGTTTATGTGTGTATGTTTCACACATTATGATTCAGTTATAATTAAAAAATGTAATCAAAGTTGACTTTCTTCCCCTGCTTAAATCAATAATGAGAATATCAAATAATCTGCATTCCAATACACTCATTCCAGAGAATAACACTTCATTTCCTGTCTTAGAAATAGCACAGGAATTACCATTCCAGTATGAGGCAGGTTTTATTTCTCATTTATATTTTCCTCTGATTTGTAGTAATTAACTATGTAACAATGTCATATGCCTCATTTTTTTCAAATTGTATCTATAGCAAAAACATGAACTACAACTAAATTGTAACTACCCTTCCAGTCTTCACTCTGAAAGTTGTTGTGCTTATTGATTATATGTTATGTTGAAAAGACAAAAAGATCGATGCTGAGGACTATTTTAAATAATACAGACCTTATTAAATGTAAAGAGATCCTGAAACACATTACAGTGATGATTAAAATTTAATAGAAACCTTGAGACATCGGTTTCAGAACCATTGAAACAAGTGACTGAAACCACAGTAGTTTCATGGAATATGATCTTGATTTTAAAAAATCCAGACCAGTAAAATATTAGGTATTTGGGAATAAAAATAAGTCACTGTTGACTGGCCCAGAGACAGTCAAAACCACACTGTAGATAGACACATTAAAAAGAAAAAAAGAAAAAAAGACTCAGACTGTATTTTATATTATGAAATTGAACATCATTTAGAGAGAGAAAAAATTATTTACTTACCACAAAAGGCAGGTACAAACATGAGTTTTGTTTATTACTGTCTGTGACTCTGAAATTTTCCATACAGATACTAAAAATACTAAGGAGAGAGAAAGTGATGAACAAAGAACAATGAAACTACTTTTGTTTTTTTTATGAAGGAGAATGAAGATATAATCACATCTAATTAATCATCTCACAGTCACAAAAATGGTGAAAAAGCAGAGCAGGTGAGACTAGCATAAGTGTAAAAAACAACAGTAGGAAAGCATAATAGCACAATAAATCTGGCCATGTTCGAATATGTTTTAGTACATCCTGCATGACACAAAGGGCTGCTATCGTCAGAGAGGAAAATTACTCTTTGAAAAATGAAGAGAAAGGACTACATTATTTTGTTGATACAAAAATCTCCTTTCAGCTAGTAGTAGCTTTTTAAATAGAGCAACTGATATTTTATGTCTTTGTATTCAATAATCTGATATTCATTATTTAAATACATATATAAAGCAGAAAAAATTGAGCTAAAATATAGGCCTATTGAATTCCATTAAAGGAAAAACATTAAAATGATCCTCAGGATATTTTTGTGATAAGAAAAATTGTACTTAAATATCAAAAGATGTTCTCACTCATTAGTTGTAAGAAATATAACATTTCTTTCCCAATTTTCATTGCAAATATGAAGTGGAGAGTAAGTCTTGTACTGTAATTGGATTATTTTTTCCCTTATTCTATGCCAGAAGATAAAATACTTTCTTATTTTCTAGATCTAAAACCTTCTCCATTTTTTGTCAGCCCTAAGTATGAAGACCCCTTGAGAAAGCAAAAAAAGGCAGCAGGAGCCCAGTGAATATGATTCACTCTATGAAAAAATGAATATATTTTAAACAGTACTGCTTAGGAAGGAGAATCTGTTCTTCTTTGATATTCCTTGTGCTCATTTGAATTCTAGAAATTCAGAGAAAAAAAATCAGTGATTGTGAAATATTTACAACAACAGAGTAGGCAGACCCGGGTGGGTTTTCATTTCATTTGTCCCAAAGCATCAAGGTGTGTGGAGAGGACATTTTCCTAAATTAAGATTAATTGTTCTGCTAAAAAAGCAGCAAGATATTTGAACATGCTTCAGTGTTTTGGTTTCTTGGAACTGCTACAATTTAAAATTAAAAAAAAAAAAAATTCTTTCACTTTTCTCAAACTTTGTCTCCATTTTCAGTTTACAGTCAAAATCATATTTTCATATTTGGGAAAGACACATGCATGATGAAACAGATTCTGGTTTCACGTAGGGCAGTCCAAATCCTGAATTTTTCTACTAACTTCAGCATTGTACTTTACCTATTTTTTAATCTTAAGGTTAGCTCAAAGACCTGCACTATTGCCACATTTTTTGGTGAGAATACATATGTGATATAGGTAGAAAAAATTCCAGCATACTTTTCTTTCTGGGCATGATGAAGACTTTTTTACATATTACGTATGCTTAGGTTTTGCATAGAGCAGATTCTTGGAGTGAGTATGAATGAAAGAGCACAGAACACTTTAGACTGATGACAATGCCTTTCCTAAAGGGACCTGGCTGCTAATATTGTTGCTATTGCTATATATTATTAATATTACCAAATAAAACCCAGCTACTTTCTTAAGCAATTAATATTTCCTTTTTTCCCCCTTTCCTTTTTCCTTCTTGTTCTTACTAATAATAAATTTTTCATAATTATTTAAAACTCCTCAGTTGGATTTCAAAACTGCTTAAGCTCCCATTTAATCACTTAAGCAAATAGCTAAGTCTTCAAAAGAACTCTGTAATAGGGTCATTGGAAGGAACTATTTTGAGACCATCATGCAAAAATGTTGATGGCTTCAGAGAGAAGAATGCATGAGACTCTCTCTGAAACGTTTTCAGCTTTACTGTCTATCCTTTTATACCTCTATTGTTTACATTCCTTAATAAGAACTAGACAAAGATTTTTTTATTTTTTTTCTCATCCACAGACACTATCTAGACTGAATGACTTTTAGGATTCCAGCTTTTAAATTCCACTAAATTTGAGGCAGTACAGAAACTACATTGTTGTTGTCTCAGTGAGCAGTATAGCTATTAAATCAATATATTCTTCAGATCAAATGGCTATAAGTGGTACACACAAAATTATCAAGAAAGTATGTATGAATTGAGAGATGGAGAGAATTGTTTTTCTTCTATGTGTATGTCATAATTACAGCAGGAATAATGCAGCATTCCTAGTATTAGTTTTCTTCCACTTTATACAGAAGCATTGTCCTACTCTAAAATAGTTCTGTTTTCCAAGTCTAGATTTTTCTTTTAAAATTCATGGTAAAGGCCCTCCTGTAGATCCAACTACTTTTCAGGATACAAGTATGAGATAGAAATTCACCTTACCTTACATTGTTAAAAATTGAGCATAAGAATCTTTCCAGTTATCCTGCATTCCCTTTGAAGATCATGGAGAGAAATATATTCTTCAAGAGTGATTCAACTCATCCACCTTAAGTCACACTGTGAAAATATCCATCTTTCTCTGTGGACTATAAATCGAGTTTTGTAGTTAACCTAAAGTTAGGCATGCTGTACACTGCAGACTTCTGAAGTAAAAATAAATCCTCTTCTCTCATTTTGTTTCCTTAGCATTTGCTCGCTAATGGAATTCAGCACCTGATGTTTTCTACTGTAGTCAAGATTCCTTGTAGCCTAAGAAACAAACATAATGTTAATTACGTGGCATCTATGGGATGATTAGCTCATAATGACAACTTACTGGTTAATAACAACCTCTTCTTACATGTGAGCCTCCTTGGATTTGAAATATAAAGTGAAGAACATGTATTTCATTGCTGATCATCTGAATTTGTAGATTCCTAAATTCAAACTCTCTTGGGTAGTGATTAAATCTTAAACTCAAAATAATGTGTAAATATAAATAGAAACAGGAAGAAGAGGAAGCAGTAAAAATGTATTATGTTTTCTCAATTTCACTCAAAATGGTGCAATGAAAAAAGTTTGTCTGCTTAGGCAATGTAATTGTTGATAATACAAGTGTTATAATTTTAAAAATATTCTATGTTAATGATAAACATTTCTTTCACCTCAGGCAAGAAATAGTATGGGAAAAATTTGCACGTAGAACAGAGACTTAACTAGGTTTTCATTAGTCCAAAACAACTAAAATATTGAGCACATACACCTTTACATCCATCCTGTTTGTTTAAGATACTATTTAATCAAAGAATACTTTAGCTTCCATTGCCTCTGGGAAAATGTTTTAATTTATTCCAGCTATGAATCTATCCAATGGTTTTTAACCAGAGCTTGGTGTGACATAGTCACAGCAGAATAAAATTTCCTGCCATAACTTTTGAGGACACCTACAAAGCTCATGGGAACAGTCAAAGTGTGCAGACCTGGAAGGGGTAGGAAGAGGCCTAGAGGCCCACTCACAGTGTACAAACCTGGGAAAAATTAGGATAAATCTCATTTGCCCATTATTTTCCTGAAAATGTATTACAATGGAAATTTCCTTTTTTCCCAAAGCAATGTGTCCCAGGTTTTGTGTTGAGAAATTTAATGTCTCTATTCCCTTGAAAGTCTTCTTTGTCTGTTACTCTTTTTTTTTGTTTGTTTGTTTCTACTACAAAACTATATTTTTCGAATTTGTAGATAATTGTAAGATTATCCCTAAGATTTTTCTTCTCAAGTTTAAGCAAACTGAATTATTTCAACATTTCCTCATAGCTCATGTTATCCCTACTTCTACTTTCTGTGAACTTTCTTCAGTTACTCCAAATTCATGTTCAAACAGATCCTGAGGGTCTTATCAGTTCAAGTGGCAAAAACCGACTGCAAATGTCTTAGAGAGAGCACTCTGTTTCTGTGTCCTGCAATGGTGTCTGACTTTCCCAAGGCTGTGGGGTCTTGTTGACTCTGGTCCAGTTCACAGCCTATCCCTTTTTTTTCCTGTCGGTTTTGTGTGTTTTATTTTTTTTCCTGCAAACAATAGATTTGGTTGTCATTATGTATCTTCTAACTAATGATTAGTCCTAGATTAGGAGAAATTTGTATTTGCTCTTACTGAACTGAACACTTTTTACCCAAATACTTATTTGATTTATAATCTTAATTTAGTTATAATCCTTTTCCCTGTTAGACTGCGAGTTTTCTGCAGTTAATGTGTTCTGCAAATAGAAAAGCAGCTTCCATTTTTATGCATCCCTCATTAACATCATTTCAAATAACACTAGAACATTCCAGAAAAGATTCTTGGGTGTCTCCTCATTGTTTTTTGTCTTTGCTATGTATTGCTTTAAATATCTCATTTAATGTGGGCTATGCCGTTTGACTCTAGATAGTAAAAAATTAGGTTTTGTCTAACAAGTCATTTAGATCTTTTCTAAGCATTGTAGGAAAACCAATACACCTCATGCTCAAGATTCATCGTCTTATATCTCTGTTCTGTGGAAATCTTTACCCACACACAGAGTCCATTTTCTTCTTTGGCCTTTGCCCAGTGGACTAATATTCTCTGCTTATGACCAGTCTTTATTGATTTGATGATTTCTTTTGGAACTCTCTTTCAAAAGGAGGCAAAAGTAACCTAAAATGAAGAAAAAAATTAGATATTAAAAAGAGAAAAAAATATCTTCCCTGTGTTTTACATCTTTTCAGGGAAGCAGCAGAATTATGGATTAAAAACCATAAAAGGAAGTGAAAATTCAGAAAATGTATTGCAGAACAGCTATTTCACTAAATGTTTGATTATTTCCCTATTCACACAAAGATTACAATAAAACAAGTACTCTATTAAAAAAAATATAGAATGCAATAAAAGTTCAATAAATTATAATTCTGTAGGAATTACCCTGACACATTTTTCTTTTAAAGCTAATTCTTTTCCATGGGTACCTTGCAGAACTTTATAGAGGATGTCCTCAGAACCTCAATTCCATGTATTTATTAAAAACATAAAACAAAATATTATAATTCTCTAGTAAATAATAGAGACTATTTCAGAAAAGTTTGCTTCTATAATTTTGAAGAGCTTGCTACTATGCAATACCTGCCAGCAATTGCATCAATTTTCAGAGCGAACAGTCAAATCTTTCCTGTCACCAGCCTTTTGAACTGCAATACTATTTCTCTTTCCAATGGAGTCATATTAAAACATCAAAGAATCAATTTTAAATTATCACTTTCTATTCAAGGTTAAGCTAACTTTTCTAAAGGAACTTCCTTTCACTCAGCAAACACCATCCTAAACGAACAATTCTTTTAGGTGTATTGGTGGCTTCCTTGAGAGGAATGTACAAAAATAATTTTACTCACATTTATTTCCTCAGTTCTCTACTTCAGGTTTCTGACTGAGGACTTGGAGCTGTTATATGATGTCGTGCTGGCATAGATGCATCTTTTCAGATTAATTGTACAATCTTTAAAGAGGTTTGCATTATGTATTAATTTCCTAAACTGTTTAAATTTCTTGGGGAGCTGAAGACAATGAAAAATTGTTCAATGAAAAACATTATTATAATTTAATCAACACATACTGTAAAAAGTTTTAATATTAAAGGAATTGTCTGTCTTGAATTCTCTAATCAAATTTATGTAGATGCCTAATATTTCACAAATTAGCAAGGCTTTCTGTTTTTAAATGATACTTTGGAAGGACTTACTTTACAAATTCATATTCCTAATGAGTAATTTCAGGCAGCTTTGTCTTAATAGAACCTGAATTATCACAATTTGTTAATCACAGTCTGCTGTACAGGATTCTCTCAGTTTCTTAAGACAAGTCAGGACTTGATAGATGTGAATATATTAGCTAATATGTAGAAAACATTGCCCATATACTTGATGACACTATTTAATTTATTTATGCACTCTGAATTATCTTAGGTGTTAAAACTGTTGTTTTCTGGTATTTGAATCCACTTAAATTTGCCATATTTTATATGCTACTTATTTTATATGCTACTTATCTCTTATCTCTTGCTTCCTTGCTCTTTTTCACTGGTATAAAATAATTGATCTGTTCACATGATAAGACTTCTACATATAGTCATGATTGTACTTGAAAGATACAAAGACAGGTGTTCTGTGGAAAAAAAAAGCTGTTTATGTTTTAAATATATGGAAATGTGCAGATTCAAGCTTTTGAGGCTTTCTACACTTTCTACATTTTAACTGAATTCTATACTGAAACATAAGTTAAAAAATCTTTGTGTTTTTTTTTTTCCTCCAGACTGGATTATGGAACACTGCATCTCAAACATATTGTGTTTAAAACCCTATTAAGTAGACGTTAATGTTCTCACTCAGAATTCAGAGAAAGAGTACCAGTAACACTTCAGACACACTAACTAAAGAAAATGCTATTTCAAAGATTCAAGTAGAATTACATGCATTAAAAAAAAAGCATGTTTGTCTCCAGAATTTGTGAAAAAAAGAAAAAAGATTTGCGGAGTTGCAGACCAGGAACAGAAGCAAGGAAGGAATGGTCCTGGTCACTAACATAGTGAAAATCTTCAGGGGAATCTTTCACTAGATAGGCAACAGCCATCACGTAGCCCACAGAGGTGCGTAACTATGGCCTGGAGGGTCTGGATGGGTACTAATAATCAGATCATAAACCAAACACAATAGAAAAAATGGTGAACCAAATCAACTTAATATTTCATATGTATGAATTCTAAAGCAAAAAGTCATAAAACAAGCAGGAACAAATTTCAGTACTTGACTATAATTATTTTCTGTATTTCCTAACAGAGTTGTGGCTGATTCATACATGTGACCCAGTGATCTGAAAGGCAGCTGTTTGTTCAAGGAAAAAAGCCCAAAGACTACCTTCCTTGTAGGGTAAGGGAGGAGGATGTGTTCTTACCTGCAGAATGTCTGAGGCTTATGACATAAAAGAAGAAACAAAATCATGAGCCATGTCTTTTTGTGCTTCAACAAAATTTTAATTTGGGACAAATTATTTTCTGAAAGATTAGTAGGATCTAAAGCATGGGACTTGGTGACAGAGAGCATAGCTCTGTGGTTACTCATGGAGAAAAATTGAGGAATAAATATACATACAAAAGTATTTTAGAAAGTTTGGGGAGACAACAATGTTTTTGATGTTTTTGATGGAGGAGATGAAGAAATATTGGTCTCCTTTGTCTGTGACTCCTGCAGACTGTAATTAATTGACAACAGTTAATTAAACTAAGTTCCCCACAAGAAGGCTCATTGTCCATTGCAGTACTTGGTGAGTGGTCTCTCTCTCCTTATCTCGACTCATGAGTTTGTCCATCTTACTTTCTCCCCTTGTTGTGCTGAGGAGGGGAGTGACAGAAAGGCTTACTGCATGGCTGGCAGCCAGCCAAGGTCATCCCACCACTCCTGTATTGAACATTACTCCATACACATAACTGCTTTATTTTTACATTAGGGTCAGAAGCCAAATGAAGTTGAAAATTGTTTTTCTGAACAAGTTATGACTTCTTGGACTCTTCTAGTTTCAGTGGTGATCGCTGCTATATCATCAAGACAATAAAATATGTTTGATACTAAAATAGTCAAATAAGTGCTTGCATTTTGTAAGGGAAGTTGCCATCCATAATATCAATTTCAATTTCATCAAAGTGTAGAAGGAAAAAAAAATTGTATTGTCTTTCACCTGTGAGGCGTCATATTCCCATGCAATTTCCTGCTGCTTGAACAGTTTTTTACCCAAGAAATATGTGAGTTGCTGAAGTAGACCCTACTTTGGGAATTTACCACTAAAGAGAATTGAAGAGGGAAAATTTACACTTATCTGACATTTTTAGTAGATTAGTATAGGATATAAATAATATTTAACAGGGATAATAGATTTTCCAAGGCAGGGGCGGGGGTAAGGGAACCCAAAATGAGGCAGCTTTAAATATTTTTCTTTAACATTAGATACCATCTTGAACAAAAAAGAAGTTTATTTTTTCCTTGAACACAGTCACACATGACATTTATAAATATAAAAACTTAATTTTCTGTGTTTTTATTTCAATCACTAAGCATATATAAAAGCATAATTAGACAGAAAAAAACAGATAGTTATTTTAATCAGCTTAAGATTAATGTGTCAGGTGAATGACTACTTCCTCTAAAGCTACCTTGTGGCCTTTCTACTAAGACCAAAAAATCTTTGAAGTGATCTAAGGACTGACTCTTCTAGCTATTAATGTTTGCAACACTCAGGTTTAACCTTCAGACTGTGAATAAATGTCAAGATACCGTGGTTAAGTTATACCTTTAATGTTACTAAATGACAGAGAAGGTCAACAATACTTAACTTTGAAAAAGAGGTCATGAATGGAGAGCTCTGAGGATGACCAGTAATCAACACATAATTTCACTGATTTAGATCCTCAATTGGTACAAATCGATGTAATTCCAATGAAGCAAATGGGCTGTATGAGATTTATCTCTCTTGTGAAAATGAGCACAGCACTTGACTCAGCTTCCTGTGTGAAAGAGAACTTTGCTTGGCACAATGGAGAAGAACAGAACTGAAATTGTCCAAGAATAGAAATGAAGAATTAAATGAAGCAACTGTCCATGAACAGATGTTTCATTAATATTGTCTTTTCCATAATTTAAAATAAAACTATGTTTGAAAGATTGAAGTATATTTATTAAGGAAACAGTACTATTCTAACTTTTCACACTGTAATTCCACACAGCATAGCTTTTATTTGTAAATGGGATCAAGTTTTTTCAAGGATTCTTTAAATTCATGCATATTCATCAAATCTAATTAGGAAAATCTTGTTAATAAATGTTCAGAATGAAATTAGAATTAGTTGACATTTTCCATTGAAATTCAACACTTCTGTACAGAAGAAAGCATGTGAGAGAAGCATATGCAGAACCAGTGCTACCAGCATGTTGATAGGCTACTCACTGATGTGGACAGTGAGGCAACTAATGCCCAGATCTGAAGTCAATCTTGCCTTTAGAGCTCTTCTACTTATATTCAACAGGTAAGCACTTCTGCATGACATGGCATATGCTCCCGTTGATTAAGGTAAACATCTCATAAAGTTCCGGTCTGATGCCATCTAAAATAAAAATTGCAAAGCTCCCCAGTGGCTGCAGGACATACATGGTAAACTTCAGGGACAAAAAGGCAACAAGAAGAACTTTTCATTAATCAGGAAGAGTATGAGATTTTTTTCCAGGATTTTCAAGGTATGTTCCTAGTTTATTCTATATAGAAATGCTAACAGCAAAAGAAATGCCATCATTAATCAGCAGTAGGGTGATTAATGCCTTATATAATGGAAAAAAAAGATTCCAAATGTCTGAAATTAAAGAAAAACAAGGTTTTAAACACTTCAAAATATTTTAGTGTTGTTAAACTTTCTCTCATTTTGGTTAAATGAAAAAATCTGACCTATAAATGTTCCAGTGTTTTGTTCAAATGTATAATGATATTTCAAAACATGCTAATTGCAGTGTGAGGGTATTGTCATTGCTTCTGCAGGATGTGTGGTGCTTGTGTGCAAGCTGGGACTGCTGTGTCTCAGGATTAGAGAGAGCTGGGTTTAAGGAAATCAAATTTAGGAGACAAAATTTAGGTTTTTCTTCCTATCAAGGGAAAAAGGAATTAACGTTTAGACTTTAAGTTTTTGTGTGAATGGGTAAATTGATTGTCACATTGACAGTCACATCTGACAGTTTTATAGGTAGTTTTCATGAGTAGGGATTATGCAAAATGAATTACTGCTTTCAATTTGTCTTCCTTGGTTTAAAAAAAAAATGTTTTTATTTTAATGCATTCTATAGTCATAATTGGAGTCATGCTCAAACTGGTATCTAGTGTTTACTAGATTTTAGGAACATTTTAACTTTATATCAGAAGAAGAATATGAGAAAAAAGAGGATATATGTTTATTTATTTTACTTTAATGATGGACTTTCAAATAAAGGGATTTTCTTGCCTCAAGTAAAGTTTCTTCAAAACCAGAAAAGTTTCTAAAAGTACTTCGTACTTGATGAATTGGCATTTTCAAATGAAAAATATTTCGTCCAGTTCTAATTAGTGTGCTGCTGCATTAATCAGATTTCCTGATTTGAGGTGAAGCACACTCTGTGAAATTCCTAATGTTCCACTTTTCTTTAGTCAGTGGAGAATGGAATATCAATTATAATTATAATTTATTGTTGTATCTTCTTCAAAGACACTCCATCCTTTCTTGAGAGCAGTTACAATTTGGTTGCTCCGAGGCACAAAATACCAGGCTAGAATTTTTCTTCAGATGTTAGAAAATGGTTTAACATGAAGAATCAAGTGAGCAAGCCTATTCACAGGATCACTCAACCAGAACTACTTTACATCTGATGAGAAAGCTATCAAAAGGGGAAAAAAAGTCTGTGTAAAGCCTTGAAAAAATTACAAAATTCAGGCTGTTGACAGTGTGGACACATTGTTATCAACTTGTCCTTTTTGTTTGTTTGTTTGTTTGTTTTCCTGGGGATATTTATTTCTACTCTCACCAGTCTGCCATGAATAGTAGAAAACAGTTTATGTCTTCTATGATGCTTTATTTACAGTGGTGATCCATGACACTCTTGACCAGAAGCTCTATAAAGGCAGCACATAATTATTTAAGTTGGAAAAGGGCTCTGGAGGCCATGTGACCCAAAACCCTACTCAAATCAGGGCCCAATTTCAAAGCAGATTCAACAGAAAGATATGAAAGACAATAATGGGAGTCATTGTTTCAAGGATCTCCAGCTGAGACTGGCTTAGTATAGTATACAACTTCATTTTTATCAACACGCGTACTCAAAGTTCTAGTATAAGCATGAAGACATAAATATACAGTACATATAATCAGAATATTCATCATTGCTCTCAGAGTAAAATTACCAGATACAAGATGATTGCTTCTCATTAAATTGTCTCTAATGGAAAGTTAGTTAATAATGAATTTCAGAGCATTTGGAAGAACCAATAATTTCTTCATTAATATAAGTGTATTTTGTTACAAGATGCAATACAATTACTTGAGAAACTCTCTGGGGAAACAAATGATTTCTGCAGGCACTGAGATGGTTCAGCAAATTCAGCCTCTAAGGCAAACCACAAGCCAGACTGAGAGAGCAAAACCAAGATCATCAACTGCTTTCACAATTTCACAAAGATTTTTGATTCAGCATGGCAGAATGGTCACAAGTTAGAAAGGGTAAATTTTACTAAAACCCATGTATGAATACAGCTGGGTACTGCACTTGGTCAACATCAACCTGAAGATTGCTTCAACCTGATCAGTAGCGTGCAGACTATTTCACTCAGTATCCCCTAGCACCTTCCTGGTCATTAGCACTGAGCCTGGGCAATAAAGCTGTGATAACCATAACGCCACAGATCAAGAGCAAGAAATTATAGTAGCAACCCTAAAACACAAGCAACTGGAAGTAAAAAAAATGTCTGGTTCTCACTCTTATAATCCCCCAAAATAAAATGTATGCACTAGAAAAAGACGGAAGTGACATGATGAATCCGGTCATATGAAGCTGAACTCTACCTTACATTACAATATAATACAGAATTAGACAGAAATTTAGTTTTGCTTCTTTGGTTTTTAGACCCTGGGACAAAAGAAGGAAAAAAAAATCAACATATATAGTTCAGATCGTGTTTTAGGAATAGTACTTGTATGGTGATTTCTTTCAGGTAAATTTTGGTATATGTTTGTACATACAACTGACCAGTTCCTTCCTTTTTTCCTTAGAGTCTGGAAAAGTCTGAAAAATTCTGAAGTCAGATCAGAACCGTTCCATGGAAACCTTTGCTAGAGGATCCACTTCCTTTTAGTGTTCAGAATCAGTTGGCTTCATCTGATGGCCTCTTCTTATATTGGAAGGTGTGGCAAGTAGATAATCCCTTTATAGTTTCTTCATCTCTTTTACAACTTACTGTGGTGGATATGAAGGCCAGAACTCAGAACTCCTAATTTTCAGTTGTATCAGGTGCTAGATAAACATAGGAAAAAAACCAAACCCTAACTCTATCGCTAACAGAGAAAGAAAAATGCTGTGATCCAAATAATGAATATGTTTAGACCCAGATGAACGGGTTAATTTTAAAATGAACATTTTTTGTGCTTCAGAAAACAGGGTATGGGAGAGACAGGAGGGAGGTAATGCTCTAAAAAGTCACTAAACTATTTTTTAAAGAATTCATGCAGCAGTTTCAAAATGCATATGCTTTTTAGCCTAATTAAGCATATGCTTAAGCAATTATTGATTTGATGTGCTCACTCGAGGGCTCAGAACGCAGAGAGCATTTTGTAACACTGGGAAATACTTTGCTATGCAATTCTAGGAAAACTCAGGAGGCAGCAGAGCAGAGTTTACCTTATTGATATTGTTTGCAAAAGCAGACTCTTTTCTACCAAGAGAGTCAGATCTAGACCCAGACTGTATGTGCAGAATATAGACAAAAGAATAAAATATAATACCTAACTTGTTCCCTAAGCTCTCTGTAAGACATGCTAACCAATGAGAGCTTAATCCATTGTCCTCAAACCAAGTAACTCAAGTCAAATACCAACTCTTTTTTCATCTAATTCAAGATTCAGTTCCCTTTTGAATTAAGAGTGCAAAAAACATAGGCTTGACCTTCCCAAGATCCCTTGGTTTTAATCTTTCTGTCTTGATGAAACATCCTCTTTAAAGAAAATTTAGAGAGCAAATGATCCAACCATCATTCTGTGAAGTGTGTATTGAAGATGTGTCTTTTTCTTGATGGACTTCTGAACTGAACCAATTTCTAAATGCTTCCTCCACCCTTTGAAACCAAGGGCTTTTTCCTAACTAAAAAGCTTATTGTTACAGTCTGATGTATGCAAATAATTTAAGAACACTGCATACCGCATGCACCTAAAAAGCCCAGTTCATTACTACACGAAAGCACTTGAAAATGCTTCGTTTTTCAGGCTTAGATTCCTGTATGTTTTGCATTACATACAGTAGCAATAACAGTATTAATCCTGAAGTAAAGGTGATCTTTTTGTTCCCTAAATTTAATTTTGAATGTGGCAATACTAAGAACAGAAAGTTTTTGTAGGCCCATAAGAAATAGCATGCTTATTTCATTTGTGTACTTTATATGCTAATAATGTGTGGTCTTGAATTCCTTGAGATATTTCTTTACTGCTTGTAAATTTAATCCTGTGATACCATCTGGAACAGCAATTTCATGTCAGCTATTATCTGTGGAAACATATTAAAGCATCCCTGAAGCTTTCTTTGTTTATTTGAAGAGAATGTTCAATCCTTTAAAAGCTTTCGACAAGGGAAGGGAACAGAAAGAAACATATTTTCCAGTTCAGGCGTACTCTGGGTCTTGATTGTGGACACCATATAGATAACAGTATTAACCAGTATTGTTTGGCAAAAATTTACATCTCTCCACGAGCATGGATTTTGGAGACAATGAACAGTACCTACTATCATCAGCATGTCAGAAAGTGCATTTGAAGGTAACAGAGAAGATCAAAATGAATACCCAGAAGGGATGACCTTTTCTTTAAGCAACAAATTAAAAGTTCTGTATTTTGATCATGAACTGTGGCTTAAATAGTATAAATGGTATTTATGTTTGTAATTCAAACACTGAGAAATAAATTTTATATTACTGAAAATCAACATTTTCTATATTTCTTCCTCTCTAGTTTCAGAATATCTGAATGTATAGGCAGATAAGCAAGTTCCTTCATGGGGAAGTAGGATGTTAAATTCATATTTTGATTGATGGGCTGTTTCCTTCAGGATTCTTTAAAGGCATAGGCCTCCCAAACAATATGCATATCCCAGAGTGGGGCCATCAGATTTCAAAAGGCAATGGTAAAAATATGTTGAGGAGGTTATGGACATCCAAGGCTCTCCAAAAAAAGTTGTATCAAAAAAAGTAGTTCAAGGAAACAGGATAGCTGGGAAAGAAAATGAAAGAGAGGATGGGAAGCTTAAGAAGAGAGAGGTCTGATAGGTAGTAAGTATGAGATAATTTGGAAGCAGTTTAAGGAGAGATTAGCTTCTCTGGGTGAATTTGAGAAAAACCCATGAGTCTGAATCTTACAGCAGGGCTCTTTTAAGACAATAGGGACGACAAATGTACCATGAAACTGCAACAGTGAAATTGTTTCTTTTCTTTTTCCTTACTTGATAAAGAAACAGAGACTGAACAGAGATTGACTGACCTGAGATGAAAGAGAAGTTAATTAATTATAATACATGTGATTTGTCTAGGAAGGGGAATAATATTTTGGATTTCAAGAACCAAACCTCAGAAAGAGAGGGATAGGCTTTGCATCACCAGCTATCCAAAGAAACATGACATGGTATTTTGAGATGATCAGTCTTGAGCTGAAGTGTCTCAGAATGGTCTAAAATGGTTCTTTGGCCAGAAAGGGGAGAAGGGGAATTTTAAAATTATATATATCTCAACTTGTAAAAAAATCCCTCAGCTTTTAGAAATGCATATTTTTCAGACTTAGGTACAAGGTCTTTGAGCCTGATGATTTTAAAATATTTTTGTTTAATAAATGCTGTCCCATTTCCTTCTTAGGATATCTATTTCATGATTTTCACATGGTGGTAGTACATAACTCCTCTCTCCTTCTCACTGTGCAAGCAGCCTCCTCATCTGTGCAATCCAGAGTCATATCTGAGAGCATGTCACTTTTGGGTTGTTAAATCAGAGGCTCGGTGTTCACTGCAATTCACCAGACAGATGCGTTCCCCTGATTTACAACAAAATAACTTAGTGAGTTCTGATAGAACAATGAGTTTTATCCACAGGCAAATGACTCTAATTTGTTTAATAGGACTTCAAGCTTAAAAATTACCTCAGGGGTTTTATGTTTTTTTTCACTTTACTTCTGAGGTGATACCTTCACATAACCATTGAGGTGTGTTTAAAGTTTCTGCAACCAAAATGATGTTTGTAACATTTTGGTAGCAGAAATTTCAAACACACATCAATTACTCACCTCCAAAAAAACTATTTTAGCTGCTTCCTCCACCTTCTCCAGCCTTAACAGAAACTTTCACAAGCAGGACATTTATTATAACGGCATTGGCTCACTGGACTTCGGTGCCTTGCATATTAAAGCAGATTAATGTGCTAAATTTAAGTCTTAGCAAACAAAATTACCAGGCTCTCTTTGTTAATAGAACTGACTACTGAGGAATGGAATTTACATTAATATACACGTGTTGTTTAGACACTTCCCCACAATCCCAGCTGTCTTGCTCCTTGTCTTTTTAAAGATAATTTATCCTATTACATTTTCAAGACTGAGATATAGAGAGAAGTACTGTTCATTCCTAAAAATCCTGCTCCTAATGCCTGGTGTTTGGTGTGGTTTTATTTGTGTTTGATTTCTATTTTGGTTTTGGGTTGCTTGGGGTTTTATTTTTAATAAAATGACAGACTGAGCCCTTATGATCAATGTTTTTTCATGCAAACAGTCATCCTAAGACCAGTCAAAATTCTGAAAGAACAGGCAGAAAAATTCCATTTTTCTCATATTTGGAACACTTACCAAAAAATAACTGTTCTTAACAGTTGGATGAACTATAATACACATTATAAGTAGCAAGCAGCATACAAGATCCTGTCAGACACACAGAATGGAGAATGGAAAATAACAGTGAGAATTTTAAAACATGTTTTGAAACCTTCTCTCTTTATACTGTTGCTAAATGTTTAAATGGGCTACATCATGTGATATATTTTGGATTCCTTCCTGTTGGTGGTTGACTTGGAAATTGATCATAAAACCAAATTGTGCTGCAATTAAGAAAAAAACCCCAGCAAGTGTTTACATAAAGAAATAAAAATATTTACACAAATCAAATATATATTCATGTGGAGAATTTTTGCTCAGGCTACAACCAAGTAAAGCAAGTATATAATAGCAATATTATATTAAAAATGTGATTACATTATGGTATTTAGGTGGAAGGTATTATAAGCATATTTTTAATATTTGAATTTCCAATAATAGCTTATTTTATTTTGGACATCAATATGATTAGATTACAATTTTTGTGACTTTTCCTTATGATCTGAGTGATAGAACTGTTTTCTGAAAGCTGAATTTAATTTGTTTATGTTAATAAGGAAGAGCAGCAGAATGCTATTACTGCTTATATAGCAAGAAGCTATCAATGAAATCAGATGAAGACCTCATACTGATTAAATTTGAAGCTATATTGACATCCAATTTAGATTTAGATTTAAAATGTTATTATGTTACAGTGAAATGGGGAAAGATCAGAGTGTTGATGCTAACTACTTTGAAAGTTTCAGCAAATTGCATTCAACTACTTCTCATGACTTGTAGATGACACTGGGAGATTTCATCTGAAACAATTTACAAATAAAGTAATAAACAAGGTTACTTCACTTGTTAAATTAGACTAGACATGGAAAAATGGTATAGATGGAAAACCATGTGATCAATAGCAAGAAAAAAGGTTTAAAATACACAAAAAAAAGTCTTACCACAACAGCTTCTTTGGATTATATATTATCTCTTCTTGTGGGTGGTACCAAAAAAATTAAAAAAAAAAGAAAAATCACTATTTGCTATGCCATTATCACACAGTCACAGTAAACACATCTCCTGTAAAGCAGTAAATTCTCTCTTTAAATGACCCTCACTCTAAAGAGATATCTTCAGTGATTCAGAGGAAGTGGCACTCTGACAGGTCCACCATCTGCTTCCTAAAACACAAAATGACATAAAGCGACAAAGCTTCTATCTCAAGGAGTTTATTATCACAATTAGATAGTGCAACAAATAATGTAAAACATAATATAAACATTGGCTGCTTGTAGTGAGCAGCTGAAGAAGGAGAAAAAAAAATGTGAAGAGAAAGAAGACAAAAACCCGAGAAGTCATAAGAAATTACACAATTGCTTACTAGTAATTAAATAAGAAGGGATAATCTTTCCATGTTGTTCCAATACAAAACAAAAGTCTGTTTGAAGAAACCAAATTTCTTCTTGGCGTGTAAATTCAAAATTTCAGATCACTTTAGCTGGGGTCTCTCCTTTTGCTCCAATGCATTTCTACAAATTCTAAAATGGCATAGCTCATCTTTGGAGCTTCAGGGAACACAAAAAACTAAACCAAGTTAAGACTGAAAGATGAGCCACCCTTCCACTTCAAAGTAACTTCTGTCACTAAGACAGGATAAAGATTTTTATGGAGTTTTACTGAACAGGTACTGGAGAAGCTTCACTAATCTCTGAATCCTCTCTCCTGTGTGGAAATGTGTAGGATACGACACTGAATGCTAAGGTAGGAGAGACTGCTGGCCCCATTTCCAGCACTGAGCTCTTTGTCAGGGGGGCAATATATATTAAAAACTGCACCTGGATTCTCTTTTCTTTATCCTTATTACTCTCCAGGCAAAAGATCAGGGGAGGTTAAAAAATAAAAAAAAAAAAAAATCCCTTCCTCTCAAAAAAAAAAATAATCACATTTGTCACTAGAGATGTTGTTATTATTTAGGCTTATTATTAGAGGGGTGAATGTGGGGTGGTTTAGGAATGACTGCAAGAGCAGAATCAGTCAACACAGTGACATAAAACTTGCAGTTCATTTTCTATGGTGGATATGTGTAGCAGCCTAGAGATCTGTCCTGTCACACATAGGTCCTGCACCAGTCACCTTGTTATGGGGTCTGGGTGTGACTCTCACCTTTGTGCATGGAAATGAGGCAGCCTCCTTGGGTACCTGAGTTGTGGCAGGGGGCTCTCTGTGTGCATGACCATCCCACCCCAGGACTGCTGTCCGCAGCCTAATGCAGGGTAGTGGACCTCTGTTGACCTGTCCCTGCTGAGAGACTGCTGCTGCTTATACTCTTGTCTTTTAAGTTACATGGTTAACAGCACTCATCAATAATCTTGCTGGTCACCTATCCCCAGTCTGGTTTACTTGCACCCTTTCTAAAGTCCATTAGCAGAGGCTGCCTGAAGTAGCAGTCTTCTGAGCTTCTGCCCAGAATGTTTTACCAGGACCCAATGTGTTTAACAACTTATCTCTGGTTCCAGTGCATATCAAAACCATTACAGGAGGGCAGATGTAGCTCACATCTCATCTAGCAGGAACTTCAGGTAAACCTCCCTCATGGTAATTATCTGTGCTGCTTTGTTTTTCCAGTGCACACCAGAATCACCAAATGGAGTTGGCAAATATAGGCTTCATTTTGCCTGAGCGGTGCTTTTGGGTAGGTTTCATCCTGTGACAAAGCTATTGACTTTTTAATGTACAAAACACTTCAAATTGAAGACTCTAGATATAGCAACCTATAGGTAAGACCAGTTTTAATGTGTGGTACATTCTTGGTCTATCCTAGAAGCACCTTTTTCCTTTCTTCTGTTTCATTTTAGCAGGAATATGACAACTTACAAGAGACAAATTCTTACCCTTAAATGCCAGTTCAGTTCAGTTTGTCAGTTCACTGATTTCTGATTCTGTACTTTTGCTTTCCACTCCTGGGTAAGCAGCATATAGAACCCATTTATTCTGTCATATCTGGTCTATTTATTTCGAGAGTTTAGAGCAAAACAAAAGGTATATTTCATATAACTAAAACAGTTGATTCAGTTGGTCAGAGCAGGAAATTCTACTGGAAAGATGAATAGAACTAACTTGTCTTCATTTTTATCTCCAAGTTTTGGAGCCACAGTATAGATAGAACCCCTGAAGATAAGATCTCTATGACTATATGTGAAGGACAGTTTTGTCCTCACAGTTAAGTGGCACCTTTGCTTTCACATCTTGTGAAATATTCCAAATATTATTAGTGTGTCATCTTGGCTGTTGCCAAAACAAACGCTGGCAGAAAGTGTGTTGCAGTGAGCAATGTGAATTATGCCACATGGCTGTCCATCTGCTTCCAGTCTTACAACTATAAATTGTAGTCACTCTTTTTCATTTATTATTTCACATTGAGATTTGAAGTTTTGTCTTCATTAATGTTTGCTCAAAACACATTCATATACATATGAAATGGTACCTACTTATGAAAATCTTATTTTTAAGATTTCAGGGTGCAAGAAAAGTCAAGGAAAAAGTTTCTCGTGAAGTTTTTTTCCACTTTTAAATAAAAGTTATTTGCTTTCAGTTCACCAATACTGCTTTGTTTCTTAAATATCTGAGGACCATGTAAGTATTTAGGTGACAGCGCATTTTGCTGTGCAGTCCTTAAATACCCTTTTACCTGCTTTGGTACTGAGACATTCTAATTGAGGTACTATACAACTGTTCATGGAAGAAGGGGAGCAGCAATGGAAAATGGCAGTGGAAAAATGGAGTACAGGTTTCATTTGACAAGGAGGAAAAGTCAAGGTTTGTCAGTAAAGGAGAGAGAAAAATGGTGAACTGCAAAGCTGAATACAAGATGCCAAAGAAGAAAGAAGAAAAACCCTAGAAAAGTGTAAGAAAGCGTATGCACAAGATGGGTGCTTCAGTTAGAGTTTGCATTATGGAAATGTGTGATACTGAAATTATTTAAAACTGTAATAGGATTAGAATAGTGAAAAAATTAGAAATAAAATAGATTGGTTAATTTTAGACCTAGATATTACCTAATATCAAGCAAAAATATGTTCTCAGTTTGTTGGACGAAAATTCTGTAAATGGCTCACTAAATACTTATTAATCCTGCCCAATGCATATATCTGTATTGTTAAATGCTTCTTCTGACCCAACACTGTAATTTTCTTCCTTCTTTCAAAACTGGTTCCTCATTATCCCTCACTGTCCCAGCTGTGGAAACATATAGAAAGATGAAAGTATAAATACTTGCAGGATTTGAATGTTTCAACACATTTATCCTGGGTAGAGTGCTTGCTGATGAAACAGCCAGAACTGTGCCAGTAGCATCACCTCATCAGAGCAGTTTTTTTTATATTCATGGTCACAAGCCCGTTGGCACCAATCTAAACTAAAAGAACAAACCTTAGGCAGGCCCAATTGCCATCAGTCAGTGTTTGTGTCAGGAACTGTGAAATAAGCAACTCATCATATCTTCTCAGTAGTTACAAGGTATCACACATCTTGTCAGCCTACAGTGAAAGAAGATTAATTAGGGACTCGGATAAGACACAGAAAGCTAGCTGGTGTTACTGAGAGACTGGCAAGCAGATGTGTGAGAATGTGTTAAAAGCTAACTTCAGTGCAAACCCACTGAACTCTGTGAAGTTCAAACAAATTTTAACACTACAGTTGAAGTGCATTGTACATGATTATTGGTGTTTTCCTTCCAGTAAATTTCTGCTAATTGTTAAAATGCTGACTGAAGGACATACTTTGTATCAGGACAGAGCAGATCAATTTGACTATTATTTCAAGGCCTCATACATCTGTGCACACATCCTGCTTCGTCCTCATACTAAACCATACCCAATGAAGTTGCTTAGCATATACACCAAGTTATACTGACCAATGTCAGCTATCAGATTTATGTTGCAAGTTGTTTATATATCTCCAAGGCAAAACTCACAACACCACAAAAGCATAGGAACATTCACAACATTTTCTTCAGGATGGGAACACAAACAGTTATGGTTTGAGATGCTGGACTGATGTTCTAGAAAAGCTACTGAACTGTCAGATTTTCCCCTTAATTCAACAAGTCAGCACACAGCCAGATTCTCCCATAACTATGCTGTGACAAAGTCACTAACAGCAAAGGGGTGGTAGAGAACATATTCTAAAATATTTAATGCTTTAGGGGGTTACATTTGGAAATCCTATCTACATGTGTATGTTCTTTTTCAACATGAAACCATGGAGTCAGGCATTAATCCCAGATAAAAGGGAGTGGGGACAGTCACATATCACTGCTACTGTATGTTGCCTTCCCCCATCAGCATTAATTACATACATAGGGAAGTGCTTGCCACCCCTCTGCCAAAAGCCTACAGTGGAGTAAAGGAAAATGTCTTCTTTATACAGCAGTCCCAGGTAATAAAAAGTGAACTAACTAACAACAATAGTAGTTCAGGTTTTGCTTTTTGCCTCAGCTAAAACAGGTGATTTTCTGCAGAAGGCACAATATTCATACTGGAGGACCCTGGGTCTTAGCTGGCATTTGACAGGTAGCAGCAGTGAAGCAGCAAAAAAGGATTTGCCAAACAGAAGACAGTGTGAGAGGATTAATTCAAATAAATAAGTCTGATTCCAACTCACCCACTTCATTTGCTCAGGAAGGCTCACATTGTCAGGTACTGGTGGCGTGTGCTTTAGAAAGCTGTGCCTTGCTGCCTCTCAGCTCTTACTTGGCTAGTTGTGTAAAAACTCAGTCTTCCCATCGCAGTTGTGGATTTGGTTAATTTGATTTCTTCACACAGCAAATACACAGCAAAGTTATGGCCTTATTCTTGAAATCAGAGCTCACAGCTTCTCTGACTGTACAATCATACTGATGGGTTTTTACTTCATTAAAATGTGCAGCAAAAGGACTGTCTGAAGGCTATTAACACCTTAGCTTGCAACAACTCAGTTGCAGCAATGGTATGAATGTTTTATAAGGCAGGTCATTCATAACTGGTGGTCTTACAGCTGACTACATTTGCTGGCACATACAGATGGTTGAGTTATATTTGATGTATTGAGTGTGGGAAGGTGAGATTAAAAGTTCTGCCACAGAAGAAAAAAAATAAAATAAAATAAAATGCTGTGACTGTACTACTTCAAAAACTAGCAAGTATGGACACAATAGCTGAAATTGTATGCAATTTTCAAAGTGATTACATTTTTAATTTATAGTATTATTTTACTAAGGCAAGTTAAGTGTGATTTATTCAGGAAAGGTGTGAGGGTTTTTTTGATTCTTTTTTTTTTTAAGTAGTGGAGCAGTGCCAAATGGTAACACAAGAATTAAAGCAGAGTTAAAATTTTATTAAGCAGAATAGAATGAGGGAAAGAGAGAAATGAGAACTGTAGACAGCATTCATAATTAACATTTACCCCTCTAATAACCATGCAATTAAGATCTGACAGGAAGAGTCAGGAAAACATAATAATTTCCAAAAAGTCTATATCAGATGAAGCAGCAAATTGCAAGTTCTTACGTGGGATCCATATGAATACATGGGTTACATAAGCCAAATCCTAAAATGAATTTTCCTGTCTGTGTGGAGCTCAGTTGGCTGCAAACAAGATTGATACAGTGACATGCTCATTCAACTTTCTTTTCTTTTTTCTTTGTTTTTTTCCCCCAGCTTTTTAATTTATTTGCTGCCTTTGATGTTGAGCAACAGGATTATGTCAGGGAAAATTAGCAATTTATGCCCGTCAATAATTACACTAACTTTCTTGCAAGCTGTATATTATAATCTCTCCTAGGGCTAGATTTATAAAAAAATTAAATAATACAGAAATCAAACTGGCAAACTGGCACTTAGATTGATATGAAGTACTTAAATCAGAAGCTGCAACCCTGAAAATCCCAGTTTAGCTGCTATGTCACTCCAGCATAGGCATCTTAATTTTACCTTAGCCCATAAAACTGCTTCCATATTTTTAGAAAACACACAAATAAGAAGAGAAAACACCTCTCAAGTAATTCTCATGATTGTAGTGTGCAAATTTGAACACCTCAACTACCTTTTCAGACTACCCTTCTCAATGTTTTAATGTTTTCAATATAATAAAGCTGAAATGTAGAGCTTTTTAACTGAAACACAATAACACACTTCTGAGTGTAAGAGACAGGCAGAAACAGAAGAAAGAAGATTTTATGGTAAAGTAACAGTAAGAAGAAATCTAATCTTGATCCAATCCAGTCCCTAAGAATGTGAAGGCAGAAGTTAACCAGCAAATGCTTTTTCAGGTTTAGATGGTCTTGACTAATAATATATTTACTGTGTTATATGTTAAAGATTTATACCTACAATTCTTTCTAACTCTCTTTCTCTCTTAAATTAGATTTTTATGCAAGTGTCCAATGGTGGGAGCAAAGGCTATGAAGAAGATCTTTTCCATAACCATCCCTGAGCAAGGGGCCGGAAAGAGTGCAGTGGTAGGACTGATTGAATCATACTTGTCTCCTCTGCATGGCAAAGCCATGCTAAAAGTCCTTCTTTAGCCTTTCTTTCTGATTAATTTCTTTGTGTTTTAAAGGGCTATCATGGCATTACCCTACTTTGTATGCCAGACCAGGCTAAATGTATTCAACTGCAAAATGTGTTCAGATTCCGCAGTCTTAAATGTCATATGGTTAAATGAAAGGAATCTGTGTAAAATCAACAAGTATGTTAAGTTGAAGAGATTCTATTCTGTGAAAAGACACACAAATTCTGATAACTTGAGACAAGGATAAGTTGTAGCAGAACCAGAGAGCATTCATTTCCCAGTGCTCCCACTCTTTTCAGTTCTAAATAAAGGGAAGACATAAGATCAGAGACTTTATTTAGAAAAGATTAACTTTAAAGATCTGCAAGATTGATTTCTACATATTAATTTATTACATTTGTTATATAAAGGTTGTACTTGGTTACTAAATCTTAAATGTGAAAGGCAAGTTGGTACTTCAGTAGTTATTTCAAATCAATCAATTATTTTACAAGACTTTATGCTGCTTCAAGAGACTTCGTGTCACAAACTCCACTTTAAAAAAATTTCTTTTTATGTAACACCAGTCTGATTTACTGTAAGGTCTTCCTTTCAAACACATGATCTTGTTAATAGTATATGCTTTTCCAGTTCAAAATTGAGAGACTAGTTATTTTTGATAACTATGAAAGTATTTCAAGAACTTCAGAATCAACACAGTATTTTTTTCTTAAATATGATAAAAGTGGATGACCTGAAAAGATATTTTTCATTTCACAGCATTTGCAGAAGTATTGACAATTTTACTGTAATTGAGGCTTTTATTTATAGACTTCCCTATGTGTTTAGCAGAAGTTAGCATACAACAGAATAGCATATATTGATTTTTTCTCAACACTTCCATTTTCCATAAAAACTAACACACAATCAATTAGCAGTGCATTAAAATGAATTGTATACTTGCTTTAACATAAAATAATTGTATTATACAACATGTTTCTTATGTCATCATGGTCTGTTAACAGTCCTAGTACCTATTTGCAAAGGCTCATAAAAACTACTGGACACCAGGGAGCAGTTTTTGTGGCTTCTGAAGTACAATTTTCATCTAAACTCTTCCACACTGCCTCTAGAGCTCTTACAGCAATACCAGTTCTTGTAAATCCATCAAAATAAGGCTTGTTGATGGCTGAATGCACCATGGAATTGCATGTGCACAAATGCTTGCTATGGTGCAAACAGAGAAAAATCAACTCTCAAAGATGGCAAGGTGCAAAAGACAGGATAAGTATTTGATGTCAACACGAGCACTGAAAAATCCCTTTCCTTCCTCCTCTCCTGTGTGAAAATGTTTGTCTAGGTGCTCTTAAAATCTGGGAGTACGTAGAGTAAAACTGCAGATTCTGCTTTCTGGCTGCTACATTACATAGATATTATTGTTTCATAATAATTTTGTTAGACTGTAGCCTTACTTGATTTCCATTCTCAGCTATGATAATTTAAGATTATTTTTTCACAATGTAAATTCAACATTCAAAACCTATGTATGCTCACTATCTATAAATCATAATATACAGAGCAAACAACATTCATCAGCTTCAAGTAGCAGTGAAACTTGTTTGAATTAGTTCCAGTTTTGTGAAGTTTGTTATTCACTTCTCGACATAGAATAAATCAAAGCAATTCCATAAGATTTACTTTCTCTCTCCTGACATTCTAGTTTTTGGATGGTTTTTCTCAGTCTTCATGCAAATGTACCCATGCGTTTCTCTGGGCTGTAGGAACATATGAGAGAATTTGGAAATGTATCACTAAATAACTTTCAAACATTTTCTGCAATAGCTTGCTACATTGATTTGGGACCAGTTAAGGGAAGATCAGAGGGGAAAAGGTGTGAAAGAACTTTATGAATGAAAAGTGTTTGTTTCTCCTTTGTCTGTCAGTTTGTCAAGCCATCTGACCTTCTATAGTGTAAATTGAGCAGTTACAAATTACTAACACTTGCAATCTAAATAAAATCAAATAAACTCAATCAAAAAGCTGCTGAGGGGTATTTTCAGTAAACCATTTTCTTCTTATTTGTCATTAATACACAACAATCAGGTATTTAAGCCTGAATCTGTACTTAAGTTCACTGTTCATTTGCATATTTAATGTCCTTGACCCAGATTTTCATTTGGGTCCTCAGGGTCTGCAACTACCAAGTATCAGTAAAAACTGGTATGTCAGAATGAGACAGTAATGCTCTTGGTCCTGTCCTGCTGCCTGAGAGTGGTGATAGTGAACCATTCTCCTTCTCTCCATGCAAAAATCCCATGAATTAGCTGAAACCCATAGGTATTAAGCTAAGGTATTTGACTTTGGGTTTTAAAAAAAAGATGGCAAAATACTTGCACATATGGCTGGGACACACTATGTTAATTAGCATGTCACTGCTTGTGAATTTTTTCCTATTCCCATCCAAAACTAAATGATTCAGCTTAGCACCTTTTATTAGCTAAACTATCAGGAGGGTATAATAATGCCTTTCACTTCACATTGGAAAAGAAGGTGGAGGAGAAGTGATGGTCTGGACATGGAAACACAACCAACAGCTGAACGGTAAATCACTTCCCATCTGATGATACTCTTGCACCTATGTGTCCTAATTTTGTTAGGATATTATCCAGGTGAAAGTCCTATATTATGGCCTAAATGAGACATGCTGTGTGTTAGGATCAGATCCAATCTACCCACTGTATATACCAAGTAAGCACAACACTCAGTGAGAATGTTATGAAAATTACCAAAACGCATGCTTGGTGAGGGTTTTGTTTGTTTGTTTGGGGGTTTGGTTTTGTTTTGTTTTTGTTTGTTTTTTTTGTGTTTTGTTTTTTTTTTATTATGGGATATTGTACTTACAAAGGGTGAAAAGAAAAAAAAAGTGCAACTAACTGGAATAATTAAAAAAAAATTGCAAAAGCTTTCAAATGTATTAATTCATTTCTGGAAAAGAGGAATTGAATCATTCTCAAAGTAGAACATAATAAGTTGAGCTCATATCCTTAGTAGAAAAATGTGAGCTGGCAGATCACTAGATGAGGTGAACTGGACTATTTCTGTTGAATTAAAAGAAGCCACACTGATTTATCTTAAGTGAAGATCAGAACCTTAACCTGTATGTGTAACTCAATACTTACAAGTGGCAATCTTAACTTTAGTGAGACTGCTTGGGTGGTTTTTCAGTTTCCTACATGATTAAGTGATTTCCTACCTGAAAATCTAAGATCAAATGTGGAAAAGAAAGCTCCATATTGTATTGTACTTAGCACTTTCAATTCTACAGAAGTCAATTTAGGCTGAAGAATTTCAGTATATGCAGGAACAATACTGGAAAGCAATGAACTCACAAGAATTAGGCATTGTATTTTGTGAAATGTTTTAATTATTTTATACTTTTTAACACCATGTGCATATATTATTTTCTTTAACATCTCAATGAACCATTTGACACACTGGGTTAAATGCTTGTTGATCTTAGAAGAGATGTCACAGATATAAACACATGCAATAAAAGAGACACAGACTCCTCCACATTTCACTTGAAAAATTCATATAAATTATTCTGCTGGGAATATGGTCAATGGACTGAAATCTGACTAAAAGTCTATAACAAAGAGTAATGAAAATTAGCAACTAAATAAGAAGATGGAAGGAATTTTGTGCTGACTCTAGTGGCCAAGGTTCTGACTTCCATTGAATATGCTCATTGATAAACTGGGAAAGAGTTGAGAATGTTAATAAAGCACATAGATGATATTAAATGAAAGGATCTGAGGTAACGATTCAAGATCAAGATGTACTCCAAATGCTGCAGCATGAGTGTGAATAAAGAGAATAAATAATGCTGATATACAGCTTAACCTTTGCAAACTTCTTGTTTGAATATAGTTCTGCTGTGGGTTTCTGCGGCAATCACCTCTTCTCTTAAAAAACTTAATGCCTTTGTACTTTCCTTTTTAAATATGTCTTTATATAAATGCTTTTATGAATCTTCATTGACTAGTTTCTGAATGGATTCTACGGGTGCTTTTCAAAATATCCACTTTACTTTTTCTTAAATCGTGCATAAATTTACAGCATAATAATCTCAAGAACTGGTAATGCACATGCAGATAATATCAGACCCTATTTTACTCCCTGTTTTCAGTGAACAATGGACTGGAATTAGAAGAACACATGTATTATCTGGGGAAAATTCCAGATACAACTGAAGGATAAGAGTTTATTTGTCAAAAGTAAAAAAAAAGATAAATTAGTTGTAGGTTTGACAAGGTACTAAAAATATCCCCCTAATCTTTCTGTATTCTTTTTGTACAAGCAGAAATTAAGAATAACAGCAGCGTGAAAATGATTAATTGAGTATTTTCAACTTTCATTTTTTAACTTCTTTATTGGATAGCTACAAGGTTCTGATTTTTTGAAGAAAATTCTTGTTTGGATGTTCTCAAAGTGTCATAAAAAAGTCCCCAAAAATTAGTGTCCTAAAACACATAAAATAAGAGAGTGATTCACCTTTCCAACCACAGACATGTACACTTGACTCATACATCTGTCTTGCTTCTATAATCAATGGTAAAAAGCAGGTCTCTCTGAGGTTTTACTCATCTTGTTCTAAAGTAGGTGTTTAATATAAGTCAGAAAAATTATGGATCCTTCAAATTCCCAGTTTTCTATTTCTGATACAGAAATATTTCATTCCATAAATATGAAAGGAGAATATTTTGATATTTTTACAGTATTTCTTTCAGGTTCTTTTAGTCAAATGAAATTTCATTGAAATAAATGAATTTATCTATCTGGCACATGCTTGGGGAAAATAATTTTGATGCAGACTTTCCAATCATCTCTGGTTATTTCTCATAAGCATAATGTTTTAAGGCAAATTTATGTTCTTTATAATTGCCTACTGCTAAATTATGTAATTATAGTCTAAATTATTGTAAAGAAAAAAGTGTTGATGAGTAACATGAATAGCAATTTGTAAAGTTCTTGTATATTGCCAAAACAAGATTACCTCAGATGTTTTAGCCATTATGTTTGTTGCTGCTGGACTCTAATTAACAAATATTCTTAATATAATGTTTAAGATGATAGCTTTGATAGAGATTTTTTTTCCATTTAATGTTCTTTGATCTTCACAGTTACTAAAGCTTAAGTATTTATATGCTCATTGAGTGTCTTGATATTGAACCATTATCTGCTTCTTGGGTGGTAAACTGATGTAGTACAAATAAGCAGAGTAATAAATAATTTCATCATCTTTATTTAATGCCTTGAAGCCCTTTCACTATTTTTTTGGTTGGTTGGTTGGTTGATTGGTTGGTTGGTTGTTGTTTTTTGTTGGTTTTTTTTTTTTTTTTGCAGCCATAGACAGTGATCAGCTTCAAGAAAAATGAGAAAAGCACAGTAAGAGTTCTCCACAGGCTTTCTAGATCCTTGAACATTGGAGTGTTAATGATCAGATCCCCTTTTTTTTCAGTGCTCAGGTGCTAATACACTGTAAAAAAGCATAGTGGATGCTCAAATTGTTGTATTATTGACAACAGAAACAAAAGTTTACAGGTACATTACACAGTCCACATATTTAAATAAGGGAGGTTGATAAAGATATAAAACTCTTGAAGGAATCCTACAAGCAAGTAAAATTTTTTTCTCTGTCACTCTGTGTACTTAAGGAAGTTGTATGGTCCCAACCTCAAAAAATCACTCTACAACAACCTGAAAGGAGGTTGTAGCCAGGTGGGATTCAACTTTCTTCTCTCTGGCAACCAGGGACAGCACGACAGGGGATGGTCTCAAGGTGCACGAGGGAAGGTTCAGGTTGGACATCAGAAGGAATTTCTTCATGGAAATGTATGTTAAATATTGGAATGGTCTGCCGAGGGAGGCAGTGGAGTCATTATCCCTATAAATGCTCAAGAAATCACTAGGCATGGCACTTAGTGCTATGGTCTAGTTGACAAGGTGTTGTTTGGTCAAAGATGGGGTTCAATGATCTTAGAGCTCTTTTCCAACCTAAATGATTTTGTGATTCTGAGATTCTGAGAGAGTAAAAATAGATACTGTAAACAATTCCAACAAAACAAAATGAAAAACCTCACAAACACCAACACCTCAAAACAAAAAAAACCAACCAAAACCAACCCAAAAAACAGTGAAGGAATTAATATTCCCTACATATAACAATATAAAGTATGATATAATGATATGAGTTATTTGACTAGACACCACAGACAGCATAGACCTTTGGAAGCATGTCTAATGTTTGCGGGAGTAACTTCCAAATGCGCTTATTTCTTTCTTTTGATCAAAGAGGACATCAAGATGGTTAGGTCAGATTAGGCATTGAATTTGCAAATAAACATACAAATATCATTCAAAGTTATAGTTATGTTAGATTGCATCTTAAATAAATCTGGGTACATATTCCCTGTATGTTTCCTCAGGAGAAAAAACAAAATATATCTGTCAAAATGTATTCTTGAAATACCTGGTCATGTTGAGAAATGAAAATTACATCAAGATCTGTATTTTATTACTTCTGTGTATTTTCTTTTTTATTGTCTGGCTGTTTGAAGCTGCTGGATATTGTAGATGAGAGTCACTGAACTACATGCAGAATAGTTGATGAAGTCATGTGAGCCAGAATTCATGTGCTCCCTGGCAAATAGAAAGGAACAAGCATTTTCAGTGTCGTGATTCATTGCTTTCTCAAGTAGACTTCTAAAATAATCTGGATTAATTATAACCTCTCTGTCTAGACTTGACTACAAAGGCAACATCAGGTAGCTAATATAAATGCAAAGATGTACAGTAGAAACATTTAGAGTTAGTTAATGTTATTCCTGTCTTGTGAGATGTTATTTCATATTAATGGTTTATTTATGATATACTAAAGATTTGATTATGTCTTGTCTAGATGTATCTAAGACAGCTTTAACCTGATAGTGTGAAATATGAATAGCTGTGTTCCCATGGCACAGCTAACCTCAGCCGAGACCTATTTTCCCAGCTTCTAAGGCTGGCTTTGAACCCAAAGTCTGCTGTGCTAGGCTGTCAGTGCTGGTTACCTAAAAGTTAGTCTCAGGAGTTTTAATCTTATCTTAGGCTGCATGCACACATAAAGCATTAAAGTTTAACAGTGCTTTGGGCAACATTCATTTCAGCAATTCTTGTTTCCTTTGAACTTTCTAATAACCAACCACTTTTTATCTCCTCCATCCAGGTTATTTGGCTTGAGAAGTGCCTAAGGCCTACCAGGGCTAGCTTTTTTTATTTTATTTATTTGTGGTGCATTCTTTAGGAACTGACGTGAAAGACACTTTGTAAAGAAGTGAATCTGAGACTTCATGTAACAAGTATTTCTGCTGAGATTCCAGGCTGAAAAAAGCATACTATTTCCATGAACTTTGAACAATTATAATCTCTAACCCCTTACCTGATTTCCACCTGAAAAACAAACAAAAAAAATTTATTTCGTAAGAAGTTGAATTAAAAGAGTAATTTTATGTATTTGAATAAACAGTCTGGAATGGAATCTTAAATTCAACTTTATATATAGCATATTAAAAATCTTTACTCCTTTACCGTATTGTAATACATTTGTAAACCTCAAAGTATTTATTTCTGAAAAAAAGAAAACCTACCACATCACTTAAAATATCATTTTACTCAACTAGAATTCAAAACATTCAAGCGAAATCAGAAAAAGAGCTAAAATGATCTAGTTTTACATTGTGATAGGGTTTCCATGGGTACAGTCTCCAGGTGCTCTTGTATCTATTCTGAGATGAAGAAAGAGAGTGGGGAGTGCCACAGGAATGTGGCTTATTTCCTGTGTGGTACAAGGAATACCACTTGTTCTCTTCACTAATGGAGGAAAAGCTTCAGTGCACATTTTCAGTTACATCACCTAAGGCTTAAATGGATATTGTTCATGTCCAAACCTATTCTAACAGTATTTGAAGTTAGAAACAGACTGCCCAGTGAAATGGTGCTGAAGATGCATTTCAAGTCCATGAATTGGCCACAGGCATATTTACAAACCCCCTAAAACTATTTTACCTTTTCAGAGCAAAGTCCTGCTCATGTGGGTTAAGTTTCCAAATGCAAACAGAAGTCACATTTCTGTTCATCTGAGCACACGTAGTCATACATGATAATATTCAGCTCTTCTCTCCCATCAAATCTCAGCAATGAAATACAAAGGTCAAATGGGAATGTTAGGGTTATAGTAAACATGTGGGTAGGAAAGCTGATGACACGAAGGTATATGGAGTAAGAAGAATTTCCTAGGTTGGTTGAGTGGTGTAAACAAATATGTAAGTATATATGTCTGAGGAATAGAAAAGTGGCATTTTATTAATCTAATCCTTATTAATAACTTTCCTTTGTGTCCCCACCCTTCCATTCTCCTATCTGTCTTCATGGAAGACAGGCAGGAAGGTTCTGCAACCCTGAATAAGTGTACGGTTTTTATCAGCACATGAGAGTGGTGTGATACATACTATAGACTCATACTCTGACTGTAGGGCTCTGAACCTCTCTTTGTGGATTAAAATTACTGTTTTGAATTATCTCATTTAATGTCTGTCTTCATAGGTCTTGGAAGCAGAGGATTGCATACAAAAATGCCTACATATTAAAGAAAAAAAAATTCCAAGGAATTATCAGAAGGATCAAATCCAAAATTCATCTAGTTCAGAACACTAATTTTTCTAGTGACAATAGCCATTATCTGATCACACAGGAAGGCATAAGTTTCTTGCTCTAGTGACTAGAGATTGGTTTAAAGCACAGAGCACAAGATTTTTTTTTTATTTTTTTTTTAATGTAAGCTCTGGGTGTCTGCTCTCTGTTGATGACTCACTTTTTGACAAATGCTGCACTTTAATCCCATGCAGTCTGACTGAAAATCTTTCCTTTTAGTAATGAATTCCATATTGCTCACAATTTAAAGGAAATTGGTTTAGAAATTGAATTTATAAATCAGCTGGTCAAACCACCTAAAATTGGACTTGTTCAAAAGTAGAGCATTATTATTCCAATAAGAATCTACCCTATTTTCATTGTTCACTGCCGTAAGATTTAGACTGAATAAAATTGAAGTCCACTGTTGCTTTTTTCCCCTAGATCAACTATTATTGTTTCATCACGTATTTTTCAGAAATAATAAAGATTTACTGCTTCATGTCTTAAACACGATGAACTTTGGTTTAATGTTGTGGCTGGTAGCCAAAGAAAATGATCTTCATACTTTTTGAGAGAGGGTGAGGGTGTATATGTGGAGGAATTTACATTTGTATATTTTATGTGTTCTAGGGCACTTAAGCCTTCCCTTTTTTCCTTTTTTTTTTTTTTTGGCTTNTTTTTTTTTTTTTTTTTTTTTTTGGGGGGGGGGGAAAGTTGCAGCTTATGATTTTGGGGATTTAATTAGTTCACACGTTTATAAAATTAAACAGACCAGCACATGTACTTGTGGTGCAAGCCTCTCGGTGGAGAATGACTAGGTATGATGTGGTAGCACCTTGAAATGCAGACAGCTGGTATATGATTTCATTGTGTGTTGAGATTTTAATAAAAAGAATAATTTGATGCTACAAATGTATTCTCTTATAGATTCCCTGTCTATAGTCTTAGAGAAAAAGGATATTTATAGTTACATGGAAAAACTTAGACTTCAGCAATGATAAATTTGTAAATGACTTTTTTATTTAATCAAAGGCAAGTTTAAGTTTGAACTAGTTAAATACAATTTGATTCCCATATTGTGATAGTCTTACACTAAATAATATCTTTTCTCTGAAACAGATTTTATGTTCAATAAAAGGCTAAAAACTCTTCTGCAACATTCAACTAAAAATTCATCAGATCATGAAAGATCAGTTCAAAATCTTAGAGCCAAACCAAAATAAAAGCAGCATTGGGTACTAATTTTGTTGTTTTCTTTAATTGCATTTTTTATTTCTTTTTAAACAGAGAAAAAAAAAGTCCATCTAATAAATTAATGGCTTTAGAAAATATTTAAATTTTTTAAGGTAGGATCAAAAGGAAAAAACTTTTTTTATCCTTTCCTAAACCACTTAAAATTTATTTTCATAATTAATCAGGAAAATAGCCAATTAGACATCTTTCCTTGAAAGTGTTTTTCATTTAAAAATAAGATATAATAAAAATAATTACTTTAGTCCGACGCGAACCTGTTGGGACGAAAGGACGAGCCACTCTGCGAAGGTGGGGTGCAAAATGGCCGTTTATTAAACTGGGGGTCCGGCTTATATAGGGTCGGTAGAGAAAGGACTAGAAACAGGGAGGAGTTCGGGGAGTGGTTAGGTCAGGTCCGCGACGAGCAAGGAAAAAGGGGGAAGGGTTTTCACATATAGGGCGAACTGTGGGAGGAGTAAGGGGGTGGCCAGCCATATATGGTACAGCTGTACTGCACCACTGACTGGCCAATAGGGAAGAGGGAAAGGGACGGCCAATGGGGTGAAGGTAACTGGGGTAAACTGGGGTACAACTGGCCAATAAGAACAACCGGAATAACTATTATGACAAGTCCTAATCTAACATAAGAAAACTATCTTAAATAACTGGGGAAAACAAACAGTCCTTCTAATCTACGACGGGCCGCTCCTCCATCCAAAGTGTGTTATCAGGTTTGTCTTTTGTGCTGGTCTTCTGTTTCCTTCTCCATTCTACATATCTCGGTGATCGTACCCCGACATTAGTCAGAGTATTCTGGTCTGTTACTGATTCTGCAGATTGCAGCTATTTCTGCTGGACTCAAAACAATGGCAGAACTTCAGCTACTGGATTTGCAGAACAATTGCTAGGAATGTAAGATTGTTTTAGCCAACAGCCTTACAGGAAAGCAGTCTCAGAGGACTTATGTTGATTCTTCCCTGTGCAAAATCAATTTTTGTATTTTCTTTCCTGTCTTGAAAAGTTAATGTCTTTTCCCACCCCACAAAAAAAATGGAGTTTACAAAAAGGAGACTTTTTGATAGGATAGAGCATGCCCAGTGAAAAATTTGATGAGTTCTATTTCAGCTCTTCTTTGTACCATTTATAACTCCTCTATGTTTTTTAAGCTTGTCTTCTGGGTGTCACTGTAATTCCATAAACCATCTTATGCTGGGAACCCCAGGGAATTTATTTTCCTTTTATTTCCTGACACACTAGCTAACCATGAATCAGCCACATATGTGTTAAACCACAAACCATAAAATCACATTTTGGTGACCTGAATTCTCTGTTCTACAGCCAGGTGACTGATTATAGGCAAAAGTCTGAAAGTCTAACATTAAGAGAGGAGATGAAAAGCTCAGCTGCATGAGTAGATGAGTTGGCCATGAAGCTTTTTTGAGGATGTTCAGAAGAAAGTTGTTTCTACTGCTCTGGGAGATGCAACATTAATCACTTTTATGAACATCAGACTGTCATCTTTGTGAAGGCAAATTTTCACACTTATCCTTCTTTGTTCAGACAGCATCCTTTGAGATCCTCAGAGTATTTGCTACCTTTTTTGTCTCCTAGTCTTTATATTCAAAAATCAGAAACAACAAATACCCTAGATAGCTTCTGTTTTACTCATAAATGGTATTCAGTTTGCAGGAGTTAAGTTTTGGGTTTTTTTTTTGGTTTTTTTTTTTTTTTAACAGAACAGTTTTGGAAAGCTAAACTAGGAATAAGAAACAGAAATAAATATATTAGGCGTTGAGAAATTAACACAATTCTAGGATTTTGTTTTATAGAAGTATTTAGTTATAAAATCAAGTTACAATGAGTGCAAAAACTTTTTATATGAAAAGAAATGAGGAGCACTTACTATGGCTGTGATCACAATTGCCATACGGGAAATTATACAGGAATTAAAACTGACTTTTCTTAGGCACCTTCTTAGACATTGGCATAGAAAGGCATAGTGATGGATGTGAAAACTGCCATATTCTCAGCACAAATCTGAGGGAAATTATCTGAGTACAACCGGAGGTTGCATAGCCTCAGTGGATAAGGAACTTTTGTCTGGAACCTGAGTTTTCTCCACTTGTGACTTCATTAAATGGCTTCCTCCAAAGTTGTTGAATGTTGCTGACTCCATCTGACTTCACAGGCATTGATTAAGTCCTGAACAAATCAGACGGTAGCTGCTCTGTTGTGCTCAGCTGCAGGAGGAAGAAAAGAAGCCGACGCTGTCCTAAATTACAGCGAATACATTGCAAATTTATAGTCAATATGCTTTTGTACTTCACAACTCATTTTGGTTCCTGCCAGCACAGCTCCCACTGTTACGGTTACTAGCCAGGGAAGGAAAGTGATAACGATGAATATTCATACCATTACATCATCTAAAGGGGTCATTCCACTCATCTGGCGCCTGAAGTCGGAGAAATGGGTTTGCCATGGGGCAGAGTTGCTCCAGGGTCTCAGCTGCCACTGGTAACCATCCCTGCCTTGCCAGCACAGCAGCAAAGCCAGGAGCTACTGCCTCGTGGGACTGTGTAGGGATCAGAGCAACTCAGGGAATCGCCCGCTCCAGCCACTGCCATGGTCTCACGACTACTTGGAGCCTCTGGGGAGAGGGCATAGGACCTGGGAAACCAGTTTGTCATCTCCTTGATCCTTTTCAGTTCATCAGGGGAGCCTCCACTATTTTGTTTCTTGTTTTGCCCTGGGGGTTGGAGGTTGGGGGAAACTAGAAGTGTTTCTCTCTCTCTCTGTTGTTGATTTCAATCTGTCAGTGTATTGTTGATTTCAATCTGTCAGTGTATTGTTGCTTTCATTAATATTTTTCCTTGATAATAAATTGTTATTGTTTCACTTGTATTCTCCTTGCAAGTTTTTTTTTTGTCTCTCTATTTTAGAGGGGGAATATGAGAGGAGAAAGTTCATTTTATTGGAGTTCCCCCACCAATATTTGTCTTTAAATCAAGACGCACTCCTATATGATGTAGCCATCTAATATCTCTTACAAAACCATTATATGCCCTCCCTTTATCACTCTCCTTCCTCCTGTTCTATCCATAATCAACAATATAAAAAAACTAGTTATTATCTATTTGTATTTCCTTGCAGACACTTTAATGATCAATGCCCTTCGTTCCACCTGATGGATAGTACAGGAGAGAGAAAGGGCACAAATGTATTAATACAGAACTAGAGGCTATTTCCCCTTTCACCCTTCTGCCACATCCAATCCAGGCCTGTTGCACCTCAGTTGTTTAGAGAATTTCTTACTTTTTGTGTCTGTGTCCATAAATTGTTTCCCTCTGATCTATATCACCCTTTTTTCTATGCATCTGTCCTTTTCTCTAATATTTCTTATAGCATTTTTGTCCTCTCCTACCGCTTCTTTGGGCAACACTTTGCAGTAAATACCAAGACTGAGTGATGCATGTTTTGCCTCAGAGCCAGCAGAATCCACTGCACAGTACCAAGAGGTCTCTGTTTTTGTTGTGTGCCTTTCCCCCTTCTTTGTTATTCAAAACTTCTCCTTATTCAATGTAGTCTGTTAATTTATTATTATTCTATTTTCTCCCTCTTGTCAGTCACTGATGGAGGTATCAAACAAGGCTTGGAGCTGATCCTCAGAGCTTCTCTAACACACACAACGCTCTCACCACAGGCACTATAGTTGACTATATTCCTACAGCCTTTCTTAAGATTTACAGTCCACAGGACAGCTGTCTTTGAAAAAAGAAGCTTTACAACTAAAATTTCATGTGATAATGTGTCGTCACACTGAAGTTCACGCTAAATTTAGCGTTTTCTAAAAACAATTTACTGAATGCTAAAATATTGCAAGATATATTTTGTTTTCAGAGAAATCTATTTCATGTGCTGCAGTAGAACACCTACTTGTTTATAAATTTCTTAACTGTATTTGTTGGTAAGTACTATAATTATTTCTCTTAATCAGCCAGATTTCCCTACTTGCTTGTTGTATTTCTTTCCCCTTTACTCCAGCTCTTGAGAACACAGAGCAAAAATGCCCCACCACAGCAATACTTACTCAAACTAGCTCTTAGGTTTTAAGTGAGGCAGGAATAATTATGGCCAACGTTTATCATTCATGGAAACTCCAGAAATTCCCAGTTTACATCTGGATGCATTCCCATTTTTTTGAAGCTTAGCCCTAAGACATTAGGTTAAACTTCAACCCAAAGTGTAAGAGACAAAACTTAATTCAAACGCAATTTCAGTGTATTTTATTTGTGCTCAGTACTGTTCTCCTTCAGACTCATAAAATCAAAGAACAACAGTCCATCTGAATATAAGGAAAAACTTCTTTACTTTGAAGGTGACAGAGCACAGGCTGCCCAGAGATTGTGGAGTTTCCTTCTCTGGAGATGCTCAAAACCTTCCTGGACATGATCCTGTTCAACCCACTCTAGGCAGACCTGCTTTAGAAGAGGGGTTGGACTAGATGATCTCCAGAGGTGCATTCCAGCCCCAGCTATTCTGTGATTCTCTGGTATTTCTTTTACCTTGCTTCATATTCATTGCTGCATGAATATTGAATAGCTGTATATATATAAAGGATTTAACTTTCTTTTTCAAGCTGTTTTCCATTTTGACCAAATGGATAAATTGAAATGCTTTTTATCCCCACAGAGATGTGCAAAAGTGTAGCAAACAAGGAATAACTCAGAAAATTTCTGAGTCTAACAATCTTCACAGAAGATTTTTGGACTAGAACATCCAGCTCTAAAAAACAATGAGAGCTATATAGGCAAATGCTGATCAAGGGGGAAGTTTCAAGATGCTTAGCACAATATTTGAAATACATGCAACAAAGAATTTAGAATATGGAAATAAGGAGTTGTAGGATTGGGAGTTCATTGAAGAATTATTTTCCCATTGTAAGAGGTTGGGGGTCTTGCTTCCAGATGACAGTGAAGCACAATCTTGGGTGCTGGAAAAAAGTCAACATCTTTTAACTTTATTCACAGACTGAAAAAAACCAAACTTCAACAGTGTTTACAGCTGTAAAAAGGCAAGTTTGGCTGGGATAGACCCAGTTTCCCAGAATCATCATGGAATGTGCAACATGCCCTGGTCCTACTACCCTGCGTGCCATCAAGGAGCAGCTGCCCTAAACTGAAACAGTATTTTTCATCTTTCTCCATGTCCCATTGCCCAGATGGCCTTGGTGCCAGCAGCAGCTGGCTTCAGCTTTTCCCCATTGTGACTTCCACTCAGCTGTTCAGGGATGAGGTTGAAACTGGCTGCTGTAGAAACCGAGAACATTTGTTAGAGAGCAGGGAAAGCAGCAGCTGAGTGGCTGCTGGAAAGGAGTGTGCATGAGGCTTACATGGCATTCCCTGAAGGCCAGAAGCAGCTGTGGGCAGGAAAAAAGGGGAGGTCATTCCTCAGATTTCATCTTACTCAGAGGAGTATAGGCATTTTTGAGTGTTGGCAACTATGAAAATTTAGGGCACGTGTCAGTTCCTACCATTCCTTTATGCAGTAGTGTCCATATCAAACTGTGTTTCAAGAGACATGAAAATTAGCAAGGATTTCATACAGCTTAAAGACTGCAGAATCCAAAAATGAAGGTGGAGGAAGAGAAAGCCTTGGCATCAACTTATGACATTATCTACAATATGAAATAAAGTCTCCCAAGGAATTTTTGGTTTTCCAGAGGGGAAAAAAATGCACCTGGGGAACAGGAAATGTTCCTGAGACATGCTACTCAGACCTCTGGAGCTTTACTGATAAAAGCTAATTGGTATTGCAATAGTTGTGGACGTGATCCTCTTGTTATTGTGAAAGATTAAAATAATAATTATTACACTAATATCTCTTCTTTGATAGAAGGAAGTACAAACAGTGACCAATAGTGGCTAGGAAGTATACAAGAGCTGAAATAGAGCAGAGTATACATACATAAGCAATGTTTAGTCTTACCACTTTTAATAATATAATGTCACATACCTCATGCATGCTCTCACTGAAGTTGAACACGATTGAGGGATTAGGCAAAGGCTGCAGTTATGTGTTAGTTTGAGACAACTTGGAGGAGTGGAGACCTCAGGCAGAAGTCTCCTCTGTCAGATTCAATACCACTGGTTTCTGCAGTACTGAGAGAGAGACCAAGTACACCTGGATTTAAGTGAAAAAAATAGCTCTTTACCAAGAAGAATGCTAATAACAACACTGATAAGACTGGGTTAAATCAATCAATGAGGAGAAACTTCCCAAGCCTTACCCACAGGACAGAGACAAGATGAACATCCTTCCACATGGTTTGCCTCCCCTATGCCTGGAAAACCTGACAGGAATGGCTAGAGTGTCAGCACTGGCAGGAAATGCCATATAGATGGGATTTGATACCAGCAGATGCTTGTTTGGCACTGGAGTGAGGCTGCAGTGCTGGTATAGGCAGTCAGAGCAGGGCTGTGGACCCCTCAGGCGATTGGAAGGACTCACAAGACACACTTTGGATCCATCAATGAGACTTCTTTGTTGCTGTAGTCCTGTCAAAGTGGTGGATGCAGTTCAGATCCATTGAGATGATGGTGGTGGAAGCCCTGGGTGATACAGGAAGCCTCAAAACTCAGAGTATAATCACTAGCATTTCTTTCTCTTTAAAGAAGGCAAAACACCAAAAAGTCAAAAAAAGCTTATTTGGAGAAAAAAGAAAAGGTGGATACCAGAATTTTTGTGTAACCCAGGACAAGTTACTTGTGTCAGACTGTGAACACAAGGAAGAAACTTTGGGACTGGGAAGAGGTAAGATAGAAGATGAAAAATAATAAAGAACAGCTGCACTTCTGAACATTTCCAATTTTCTTGATAGCACAAACCTATTATTTTGGCAGTCATTAACCAAACTTGAAATGAGAGGGGCAGAAATGAAAGAAATATTTTGCTTTCCCTCATCCTATATGCCACAAGACAAGCAACCCACTTAAATAACAGAATATCGCCTGTATAAATCCTTATTTAGTTTAGAGGGCAAAAGAAAACATGGTCCTAATAGAAGCTTAGGCTCTTATCTACATGCCTTGTCACATGTGTCTGACTGCTAGTTTCACCTTTTGTCAACTACTTGTCCAGTAATCCCACTGAATCCAAATTCTATGATGTGCCGGGAATAGCACCAGCAAATTTAGCTTTCTTTTCTCTGTCAGGCCCTCTAGACCATTCATTTGTATTGTTAACATAACTTATAACTTAAGGGCAATAATGACAATCCCAATTTTTCATAAAATTCCTGAAGCAGGCATTCAGGTTATACACATTGTTGACTGAAGTTTTATTTCAACTTATTCTGGACAAAGATCTGAATCCTTATATATTCTCACTTTATGTAAAATAAGGTCCCAGACTTAAAATGGAGAATCCAACTTTTTTTTTTTTTTAAGTTGCATGGAATAATTAAATATTTTCTAATATCAAGGTAAACTTTTCTTGTTTTCTACTGAAATTTTCAAAAATTAATTTTCACATAATTTTAAAAACATCATAATAATTTATTCTGTGCTAAAGTAAGGAGTCTGTATTAACAGATGTTTATCTGTTTACTAGGTAGGCATAGAAAACTGAAATAATGCATACATAAACCAAATGCACCACATTTGCCCACAGACACATAAAAATTATCCACATTAAAATATTATAAAATAATTTATATTTTTCTTTCCTTTGTAACTGACTTTATTGTAGGAAAACACTCACATATTCAACTTTTGGCCATGCATGGAGAAACTAAATGATCTAAACTAGTAAAAGTATTTATTTTTTTTTTAATAAACATTTATGAGGGATTTTGTTTTGCTTTCCAAAGCCCAAGAATAAAGGAGAATATAAATTCTTCAGGTTTGATTTTATTTAAAGGTTGTAGGAACAAAAAACTTCACATCCTCTAGTAAGTCCATTTACCTTAGAGCAGTACTTCTGAAGTACGTCTCAGCACCTCTTCATCCTCTCAATGGTTCTTCACTTACCAATGTTCACTAATTTCTGTCACGTATCTGGAATTTGTCCTCATCAAACCTTATCTGAATTGATTGCTTAGAGGACATCAAAGACAGAAAATACTCTCTCTGAAATGTGACAGCAATTGTGAGGAATCTTACCTTTTTATTGTCCTACTCAGTGTGATTCTGCCCAGTGTTGTGTGAAAGAATAGCCACTGGGCTTCTAAGACTGGGCATCCATCTGTTAACCTCTGTACCAGAGAGGAGTAGAAGAGTGATGCTTCCAACTCCTAGACATCACTTATTACTAATACCAGAAGGAAATACTTATCCATACCTTCTAAAAGGCTGATTTTACAGTGTTTATTATTCTTCAAAAGTCTTGGTAAAGACTGAGCCATTGTGGTTGAAAATAAAACCCATATATACTGAAAAAAACCACCCCAACCTCTGGCCTGCATACATTGTAAGTGTATTTGAAGGCGTACTGGTCACAGGCTAAAACCACTCTCGAATAAGGGTTTTGTCTGACATTGGACATGGAATCAGACAAATGCTGAAGTTGTCAAGGACCTCTGGAGAAACTCTTCTTGAACCCTCTGTTAAAAGCAAGGTCAGATTGAGCAGCTTACTCAAGGCCATATGCAGATGGGTTTTTAATAGTTCCAAAGATACAGACTCCCAAGGTTCTCTGGGCGAACTCTCAGGTAGATGGGAAGGATTACTTCCTTTGGCCTACCTCCAACACTCTTTCCAGTACACCTGAGTATATTGCTGGCCTTCTTTCAGATTACAGCATAATTCATAGTGTCATAGAATCATAGAATCAGAATGGTTTGGGCTAAAAGGGACCTTAAAGATCATCTAGTTCCAAAAGTCCTCCTGTAGAAAGGAACACTTTTCACTGGACTTGGTGGCTCAGAGCCCCATATGACCTGACCTTGAATACTTCCAGGCACGGGGCAGCCACAGTTTCTCTGAGCAACATGTGCCAGGGCCTCACCACCCTCATGGTAATGAAATTCTTCCTAATCTAAACCTGCTGTCAGTTTGAAGCCATTCCTCCTTGTCCCTCTCCATCTTTCTTGTAGATTCCCTTCAGGTACTGGAAGGACACAATTAAGTTACCCTGAAGCCTTCTCTCTTCCAGGCTGAACAATCCCAATTCTCTCAGCCTTTCCTTGTAGGAGTTCTGGCTCATGTTCAACGTGTTGTCTACCAGGACCCTTAGGTCCTTCATTGCAGAGCTGCTTTCCAGTCTCACCCTATATGAGTGCATCAAATTAATCTTCCCCATGTGCAGGACTAGGCTTTTCCACAATTTAATCTTCATAAGACTCCTGGAATATAATTTCTCCAGCCTGCTGAGGTCCTTCTGAACCCTCTGATGTATTAATCACTCCTTCCAGTTTTGTATCATTTGCAGAATTACTGAAGGTGCATCCTGTACCAGCATCTAAGTAATTAATGAAGATGTTATTCAACAGTGGTCCCAGTATGAATCCCTGGCTTATGCAACTAGTGACTGACCTCTAACTGAACTCTGTGCCACCGACCATAGCTCCCTAAGCCTGGTTTTAACCAGCTTTTAGTCAATCGCACTTTTCACATACCTAACCCTTACATCACTTTGTCCATGAGGATATTATGAAAGACAGTTTTGAAAGACTCACTAATAGCAAATTAAACAACATTCACAGCAAGCTGCTCACCTATCTTAACTGATGATGCAAGGTTTTTTTGCATTTCTGTTTGGAAATCTGTTCTGTGATTTGTTTAGACATGGCCTAGCAGCTTGATTCACAGCTAACTTTTCAGAAGCTTCCCTCTAAATATTTGTCTTAATTTAATCTTCATTTGTGCTTACTACAAGTAAAATAATTTTTATTTTTTTTTCCCCCTAGATAGCAACTGGGAGAACATAATCCTGATTCAATTGTCAAAAGGCTGTATAGCTGCACTGGGAATTTATTTGGCTCAGTAGCCTATTTTATTGCTCTATGACATTTAACAATGTAGTCAGGTGTGCAAGATTAAACAATAACTTTTGTTAACTGCTTTTCATACCAGCATTCTCTAATGCCTTTAGTCAGTTGGGACCTTTACAGCATCAAGGTTTGGAAAGAGATTCATCCCTAAAACTCTCTGGGATCTACTCAGATCCTTCACTCTGGCTCTGATCACAGTTCCCAATAAGGTGAATTTTAATGCAGAAAATAAAGTTCCCCTCATCTTCAAGTTTCTAGTTAAAATGTGAGAACATGCCGGGAATACAGGAGCAATAACTCTTTTTGATTAGCTCCTTTTTTATTTAAACAAATCAGAAATTATATTAAATACAGCAAGCTCTGCATGTAAAAATCGTGTAGGTTTGGTACTCATGTGGTACATTATAATTAAATATACTTTTAAATATTCTCACTGGAATAAACAGGGAATCACTGGTTTTATTTTGGGTGTTTTATTTTTGCTGTTTATACCACTAAAAACATCACAGTTCTTATTCACTTCCAACAGTGACACTGCTGTCAAAATCTGACTCTATTTCAAAAGGACAAGAGACTTGCTTATATTTTTAATAGCCCCCTATGCTTTATCTGCAATCTCATAAATGACAAGAGCAGACTTAAAAACCAAATAAAAAAATCTAAAGCTGTTTCATTTTCAACACCATTTTTTAAATTTCCCTGTCCATCTCACTGGGGTGATGGTATAAGAGGGAGGCTTGTAGCATTCATTACATTAAAACCATGCCAGCTTCAAGCTTTGTTCTTTTATAAGCTAGCTAAATATATTCTAAACTGCTTGTATCTGTCTGCCATCCTTGCACATTTTTAATGCCTCTTTAGCTGCTTGATTTATCTCCAAACCTGCAGATTGCCTTTATAAGAATTCCCATTGAGTGAAGTGATACTTATTCATGTGAGCAGAGCTGATAAACTGCAGGCCTCACCATTGCACAGAGCTGTGCTGATTATGATGCTGCAGATTTTTCTTTCATTGGGCAAAATAGGTTTAGAAACACATTTCCCCTTCATCCCTCAAAGGAACTCATAGCAGAGTGGCTGACATCCGAAAACTGGCTTTTCAGATGACAGTAAATCATTTTGAATGGTTTCTACTTCACCTGACATATCTTGATCTGGAAAGCCTTTTCCACATTAATAGATGGTTTCAGCCCAGAGAGATTCAGGTATCAAGGTCTTGTCTTTCTTATGTAATGCTTAGTGCAACATTCCCTATCTACCTGGGTGGATTTCTGAAGAACCCTGGGAAAGCATTTATGAAAAAATAAGTTAGTTCTGTATGACTTATATGAGGTTTTTATTAATAAAAACATGACAGACCATTTTACTGAAGATTAAAATACATGCAAGCAAACAAAAATCTTGATTCAAATCTGAATCTCCTGCATCACAGGCATAATTCATTCACAATGGGATTAAGGGGCAGGGGGGAGAAGAAGAAACACACTTTAGTCATCTGCTACTATATCAGTGTCACAATATTGTGGTTCCCAAGTGTATGGAGCTCAAAAGAGAACTATGGGCCCCCATCCCCAACAAATGCATATCTGTCTCCTGGTTTTTCTTCCTCATCTGTGCACAAACCTGCAAGATTTCTGACTTCCATAGCTAAACCTGTATTAGGTGGCTCAGATAATTAGCATAATAAATGGTAAAAACCCTAAGTTCTTGAACAGCAAGTCACAGTATCTCTTCTACATCTGAAATAAACCTAAATGATAATTTCCACCTACTTAGTTTACTATACCTAGGAAATGGAGTATAAGAATAATTGAGGTTCTACTTGCCCAGACAAATCAGAATTAAGAACGTGTTTAACATTTATATACCTTAAATTCAGCAATATATGGAAACAGAATTTGATTATCAGCAATGGGATTTTTAAGGGTTTTATATAACTCTTGTAAAACTATTAATATCCCTACTGTTCTTACAAGAACAAAGATAAAGATAGGGGGAAAAAAACCCCCAAAAACAAATCAACCACAGATCATATGTCCTTTTTGACTAGGAATAAGCTGTAATATTTGCAATCTGAGTTCAAGTCTGAAAAGAGGATTTAATGAATGACAAGAAAGCTAAGCTGAAAATCAGAAAATGGAGCCAGCTGCTCAGTTCTGTCTCTGCTCACCAAACTCATGGCTCAAACAAGCCAGAGAAGGATCCCATTTTACCCAGTAGCTGCACCTTTTAAGGGTAACTCCTCGGTGACATATAGTATTAATATAAGTAAAAGGAAGCACATGAAGGAAAGTCCATGGGAAGCCAACTAAGTTCTTTTGAAAATCACAGCACTGCCTGGTCTTTTCCTCCTGGACCTATTTGTGTTTACCTCTATCCTTCTCCTCAATGCTTTTGGCCAGTGTTTTCACTGCAGGGCTATAGGCAATGACAATATTGGTTGCTGGGTACAGGTTACAGGACATTACAGACAAATCAAAATTATTTTTTCTCCTTTTACTTAAAAAAACCCCTTGCAGCATATTTTGTAGGAAATACATCCATGCTGCAACTGAGGAGCACTCTGACATATGCAGAGTTTTAAAAAAGTTTAGATTTTTTGACTTTTAAAATAGAACTTTTGATTTTATAAAATAAAAGTGTTTCTCCTCTCTGATATGGATAAATTCATATTCCTTTATATCTTATATAAAGGACAGTATTCTTATTACCTACTTCTGGGTAGGTAATACTACAAACATATTTGAATGAATGCTCCTCTAAATAGTCTGTCTGAATCACCTATTGAAGTATTTTAAAGTGTACAAAGTATATTTTGAGGATCTCTTTAACCAAATGGTAAAGCAATACACCGGAAGAGTGGCCTATAAAATGGATTTCACTGTTGTTTACTACGTAGTTGTGCCTTTTATTTATAACTGGAGAGATGTAATCGCAAAAGAGAAATGCCCTCCTTTTTGAAAGGAAGCTTCAGTCTTTAGAGATTTTGATTTTTAGTTGTATTGTGATCTGTTGATTTCTTTCCTTTTTTTTCAAATCTCCTTATAAAATTTCAGGAATGAAGGAAGTCGATCAATCTCACCAGTAGACATGAATGTTTACAAAGTCTGTTTTCTGGAATACATGTGTGTATTTATAGGTATATAAACTTTTTAGAATTATGTGATGATATATGATGTATGTATGATTTGGCATAGAACTTCCTTAGGTAGATTTTTCCTTCTTTTGGAAAATATCTCCACTGGTTGTATTTTAATGCTAACAATATTACCATCAGGGAGGTACACAATATGATTTGAAGATAATAGTTTTTTTACAAAAACTTCTATGAAGACCATGACAATCTTTACTTGACAAGCAAGGTATATTGGTGGACTAGCACCTTGCAGAAAATAAAGAAATCTCGACTCACAGAAAGTTCAGATGGCTGATAAAATTCACAAGTCTTCAGAAATTATGCAGACAAACATGATGACTGCTTGAGAATACAGCTTTCCTTCTTGGTAACCATAAAAATTAAACTGCCTCTGTGTTCCTAACAAGTGCAATACGGTGCATCAAATTAGGGTTTCTAAATGCAGACAATTGTAATTTGTGATATCATTTACAGCCATAGCTGCTATTGCGGTTAAATTAATGTTTTACTTTGCATGGCCATTAGAACACGCAAATAGAGCATGATGACCATAGTAATATCTTTCATGTTAAGTGATTAGATTTAGGCCTAATTAATGGTCAGATTCAAATTTTACATTATCCTTAAGTTTTTTAAAGCTAATTGGACACTAACGTAAAACCAGTTTTATTTATGAGTATTTGAAAAATCTAGAAATGCCTGGCCTATGCTTTGTGCTGTATGTCTGAGAGTTTTGATTTTCTTCCTGTTGCTAATGCATTTGGTGCAGATACTTGTTATAAAATCCTTAAAAGACATTGTTTACCACATTTTTTTGACAGATGTCAAAACAAAAAGCTGCTGATTAGTTTGATTAGGGGTAAATTCAATATGCCTTAGCTCAGTGATAATTTGCTAGTCATGGACTATGGATCTGATCCCACAGATTCTTTCTACTTGGTTCAGGCTTGATTAAATAGTTGGTAGTAACTAATTTACACAACATGGCAACAATGGATGTTACATTGATGCTTCAAACCGTTCTAATAATTTCTATAATATCTCTTTCCCATTTCTATTATTCTTATTAAAAAAATAAAAGTGAAAGGGCTTTTTTAATCTTTAATGTTTAATTGCAGATTATTAAAAATAAAAAAAGCAATGTAGAAAGAGGAAAGGGCATTGTTTCCCTCACACATAACTGTAAAGCATTTAGCTGTGGAGGTTAAGTCCTATGTGCTAGGTGAATCCTTAAGTACTCATGGAGCTTGTGGAGAAATCCAGCCTCTCCAGAGAATGTTTCAACTAGTAAGTTACAAGCAGCATCCATTCCTTTACCAACAATACAAAAATTTCAAGCCATTATGCTATTAAAGTTAGCCCTTCAGTTAAACTAAAGTTACAAATTACACTGGATAGATCAGAGTAAAACTGTTTTCTATAATTTTTCTGTCTGAAACTGAAATTATATTTCCTATTTGCCAGTAAGGCTGACCCAGTGGATATGAAAACTCAATTTTCAATGAATATCCTGTTAAATATATAGATGCAAATTAATCTTCTGGTAACTTATGAAAGAACTGTCAGCAGATAATACTTTCATATTTTCAATATTTTCAAAAATGCGTGGAAAAAAACCCTGACAAGTGAAAGACTTTCAGGTATTAATCACTACAATGATGTCTTCCATTACATATTTTTAATTCACCTCTTTTTACTGATGAAAAATGCTAGAGTGTTTCCAAGTTACTTATACAATCAAAAAGTGGAGCATGTTAACAAGGTCTACATTCCATGGAAAATTTTGGTATTTCAGATAACTCAATTATGAGGTTTCTTCATTTTCAAAATATTATTTTGAGGTTTAATTGAAGCTGAATGTTATGGTTTTTTTCATTTGTGTTGCATTATTATTTTTACACTATTACGTATCTTACTGTCATGGTTTAACTGTAGTCAGCAGCCCAGTGCCACGCAGCCACTTGTTCACTCCCCTACCAGCAGGACTGGGGAGAGAGTTGGAAGGGTAAAAGCCAGAAAACTAGTGGCTAGAGGTAAAGACAGTTTAATGAGAAAAGCAAAAGCTGTGCACAGAAGCAATAAAACTCAAAGAATGACTTCCCATGGGCAGGCAGGTGTTCAGCCATCCTCAGCAGAGCAGGGCCCCATCACGTCTAATGGTAACTTGGGAAGACAAACTCCATCACTCCAAACATCCCTCTTCCCTCCTTCCCCCCAACTTTATATACTGAGCATGATGTCATACGGTATGGAATATCCCTTTGGTCAGCTGGGGTCACCTGTCCTGGCTGTGTCCCCTCTCAACCTACCATGCACTCCCAACTTTTTTGCCAGTGTGGCTGTAAGAAAAGCAGAAAAGGCCTTGACTCTGTGTAAACGCTATTCAACAATAACAAAAACATCTCTGTATTATCAATCACCTGTTCAACACAAATCAAAAACTCAGCCCCATACTAGCCACTCTGAAGAAAATTATCCCAGCTGAAACTAGCACACTTATTCATAGTAATAAATTATGATACTCTAAACTATATGGAAATACATATTTAATATAAGACTTCTAAAATAATGAAAGGACAACCATTAGTGAATAGCAGCTTAAGTATCTTTCCTGCTTCAAATAATTTACAGCTTGTTCTGTGAAAAATATGGTAATTAAATAAAACAAGGATATAATTTCTTAATTTTTTATAACAAAACTGTTTCATTATATCAAAAAGTAAAAAGTGTCTGATGTAGGAAACCTAATATATACAATCATTACCCAGCAGGAGCTGACATTTATTATTTCTTTTGTTAATTAAAAAAAATACATATAAAAATGTATTTAGTGACATATTAAGAAATATCACAAAGTAATATAGGAATACTATAGAAAAATACATAAGTAAACACATATGCAAAAAAAAAATCCTAAGATACTATCTGTAATTCTTATGTTAAAATTTAGTAAGAATTTTGTTATTCTCAAAGATATTTTTCAACTGTGACCATTTTGTTTTAGTGTATTTTACTATGAAATTCTATGTTATCAACAGTATTTCTTCCCCTTCATCATTACTCCCCTAAAAAGCTGCATATCCTTGCAAAGATCTCTGATTAAATTAGGAAAGTGTTATAACTAATTTTACCTTTCATGAACACTTCTGAGGAATATTTTCATTTGGGTCAAAGCATCTTTCATTTGAACTAGAGAAATATGGTATCAACTATTTTCCCTCAACAGAAGACTAAAATATGAGAAGCAGTCAAAGAGAACACATTTTTGCTATTATCATTTTTACTTGTGGACTGGAATTGAGTTCAGGCAGGTCAGCCTGAACATATTCAAAAATATGGAGGAGGTAATTATAACTATATGAATAGCTAGGATGATATGAACAGGCACAAAAGAAGTAGCCATGTAAAACTTTTAAATACAGTTGACTGTTTATTCTCTGTAGTCAGGACCAAATTTCCATAAATAACTTTGACTTCAGGTTCCTTATGCTAATATCAGCCACACCTACCTTTAGAAATCTGAGACTTTTCAAATTAATTAGCTGTTTGGTTTCCTTCAACAGTTAATAGATAGAAAAATAACTTTTCAAATGGTTCTTCCAAATTTCTTTTCAGAAGAGAGGTGTCCCTCCTGAAACTCAAGCTTTTTCCTCTTTGACCATGAGTATGCCTAGCTCAGATGCAGACATCCAGTTGTTAAATGTCTAAGTAAGGAAGTTCAGGTCCTTTTCCTCCTAGTCTTTTTGTCAGTTGTAACTATTTATCCAAATGCTATTAACCTTAAGTCCTGGAAACTTGTATATCGTCTGTACAGATCTACGTGGAAAAGGTGTTTAAAGTAGTAACTAGAGCATGGTGAACTGCCACACAAAGAAAAACTGCATGTGTACATCTCATTCATTATTTACAAAGCTCATGGATTTCTTGTATGTAGTGAACTGAACTGTGATCTTCACTCATTTACCCCTTTAAAAAAAGTCAGTATATCAATCAATAAATAAATCAACTAATTGAATTACAAATTGTGTTAGTTATCTACTCTTCAGGTCTAATCTAAAGCTAAAATAGTAATCACATGAACAGGCAATTCTGAGAATCTTAACCTCGTTCATCATAACCTAAATGAAAAGCGGTTCCCGTCTCATCAAATTTTATTCATTAGAAATCAATCAATTATTCTGTTCCCCCTTTTTGTGGAATGGCTTTTCTGTTCCCCTCAGATAGGTTAAAACATTTACTTTATTAATGTTGAAGCAAATTAATTGGCTTTAGTTTTTTCATCTTCCCTAAAAATAATGTATAATTTTAAATTGTCATATGATCCAAACCCAAAACTGTTTCTATATCACACTTTATCAAATGGTTAAGATGTGATGGTTCAGCCTTTCAAAACTAAGAACAAAACTGAAATGGAAAATTCACAAAGATAAATCTTTCCTAAGAAATTACTTGGGGTTTGAAAAACTGAGAGTTTCAGAAAAAAAAAATCTACTGGAAACAGTCTGACCTTTTTAAGTCATCTTTACTGCACTTAATGGTGTATGCAATGCAACTATGTCTATTAAGAGGAAGATTATTTTCTTGCTCATGCTGGCACATTGACACTAAATTAGTGGGCAGCAAATTCTTTATTTTGTTTGTCTTCCCCTTGTATAAACACCCACAACACTCAGTGTACTTTTATTTGTGAATTCCCAGATGATTTTTTATGCCATAGAAGTTTTGAGGTTTTTACATATCCTCAGGTTATCTTAGTCCTCTTTAAAAAAACCAAAAAAAAACCAAACCAAACCAAAACACAAACAAAACCCCACAAAATCTTAAACAAAAAACCCCCAAAAACCTAAAACCAACAACAACAAGAAAAACGCAAAAACCAATCAACCAACCAAAAAAACTCACAAAATCCAATATTTTTTTATCTCTTTGCCTCTGCTGGTATTCAGAAAGAACAGAATATTCAGCATTCCACATCAGTGTCAATTAAATACACAAAGGTCTTGAAGCTATATTGACACCTTCAACATTGACTCTGATTTACTGAAAAATTCAGTCCTGAGTAATCAATATATTCACCAAAGGGGATGGATTCTTGCACAAAAAAAAATTAAAAAAAAAAAAGAAAAAGAAAAGCAGAAAAAGAATTGATTTCTCATTAATAAGCATTTTCTGAACAAAGATGTCTTGGTAAACATTTCTTGTGTTATACAGGCACTAAGACACAAATGCCTCTTGTTTTGAATAGTCTTCATCTGTAGGACAAACATTTCAAAAAGCTACATATGAAAGTAAACAGAAACTGGATAAAATTGTGTGTAAAAACACAAAGGTAAATCCTTAATATAAGGGTAGAAAAAGCAATAGCAATGTCATTTGTAAATGAAAATTAAATTAATAATAAAATAAATCTACTGAAGAGAAATATAATGAATAAAAGAATCCAAACGGGTAATGCAATCTAAAGCCTGGACTTAAGAGAGCAGATTTCAGGCTGTGTGCCCCGGCAACCAGGAGTGCCAACCCTGTCCTGGGGGGCATCAGGCAAAGTATCACCAGCTGGTGGAGGGAGGGGATTGTCCCACTCTCCTCTGCACTGGGGCCGCCTCACCTGGAATATTCTGTGCAGTTTTGGGTACTGCAATATAAGAAAGACATTAAGCTATTAGAGAGTGTCCAAAGGAGGGCAATGAAGATGGTGAAGGGCCTTGAGGGGAAGCTGAGTGAGGAGTGGCTGAGGGCATTTGGTTTGTCCAGCTGGAGAAGCGGAAACTGAGGGGAGACCTCCGTGCAGTCACAACTGCCTCCTGAGGGGCAGAGGAGAGGCACGGATCTCTTCTCTGTGGTGACCAGTGACAGAACCCAAGTGAATGGCCTGATGTTGTGTCAGGAGAGGTTAAGATCGGATAGGTTCTTCACCCATAGAGTAGTTGGGCACTGGAACTTCTCTCCTAAGAGAAGTAGTCACAGCACCTTCCAGAGTTCAATAAGTGTTTGGATGATACTGTCAGGCACATGGTGTGACCCTTGGGGATGGTTCTGTGCAGGGTCTAAGGGTTGGACTCACTGATCCTTCTGAGTCCCTTCCAACTCAGGATATTCTGTGATTCTGGGGTTAAGAAATATAAAACCTGGAATGATCTTTCTGGGTTTTCTTAGAGGGGATGGGGACTTGAAGGGAAGAAAGTTTTTATTAATTTTTTTAAAGCTTAGACTATTTTATTTGCATTTATAAATTTGATCTTGAATTCAGATTCACTCACCCACACTGTTTTGCTGTGTGTGAAGTCCAGAAATAGTAAAACTTTTAATGCAGTTTCTGCCAAACTATATGTCAGAGAGGTGGAGGGAATTTGAGACATAATTTTCCCTTGAAACTTACTCAAAATAAAAATTAATGTATTATTCAAATGTTTCTTAATAAAATAAAAAACAAGAAGGCTTTTAATGGCTTTTGGAGGGCATTAAAATTTTAAGCCTACTATTTGCAAGAAAAGCACAGAATGTACATTGCATTATTGTGTACTATACACTTACAGAAGAAATAAAGACCAAAAAATAAAAAAGCCTCTTTTGACACTCAGGGACAGACAGTTGATTTAATTTCTACCAAAAGTCTTTATAAAGTTCCTTGTTGGGTAAACTGTGTATCAGTTACACCACAGAATTGAAACATTGATTAATAATTGAAAAGTATGATATGACTTGGGTGGGAAAAGTAACCACCACTTTCAGTACTGTCCTGAAATCTGACTTGTGACTTGCGGAACAATAGCTCCGCAACCAGGTCGTTATAGAGAGGTACATTTATTCGGCACCGGGTGGACGGGGGATAGTTCCACCAAAGTAGTGCACACCCACAAAACCTTAGACAGTAGTTTTATGCACTGTACATGTTCCATATTCATAACTTCCTTATACATATTTACACTATTCTTGAGAAAAGGCAAATTTATTATAATCAGTTCTTGGAAGTTATTTCTATGTCTCCTCCCTTTGCTCCTCCTTCTTGCGCCTGTGTGTTGCTCTCTGCTGGTTGTTTGCGGTGGTGGTGATGGTGAAGGCCATATGTCTTCCTCCCTTTGTCCTTTTCACTTGTCCAAAATTTGCTTAGGCCAGTTTCCCTGGCAGGCACTGGAAGAACCTTTTGTTTCTTATCGCATCTTATCTGTTCTTTTAGCCATTTATGGACTCAGCTATGCAGTCTGTCTTTGTAACTTCAGCAAAAGTTTTTGCTATTATTTCTATAGACAGTTTCAGTGTTAGTTCCCTTACACTTTTAGTGTTAGTTCTTCTATTATTATAACTTATCTCTATTCAGTGTTAGTACCTTATTAATACCTTATATCAGTTGCACCAAGAACTTTAAAAACCAGTGAGTTATCTTCTCTCATCTTATTAAGATAACTCTATCTGTGTGCAAGTGGACAATTTAAAAATCCATAAATTAAAAATATCATCAATAAATAATTTAAAATTTCATATACTATTCAGAAGCTTTTGTCAAATATGTATCTAATCACTAAATCAGTAAAACATGTATGGAAAAATCTTTTTACATCTAGGTCTGCTGCCTTTTTTTATTAGTCAGAATGATTCTTACAGCAAAATATTTCATGGAAAATGTTAAGGCAAGTACACACAGGAAGGGACTTTCTTAAACCATGAAATCTTTTTATTCAAATAAATTCTATCATGTTATTTCCTAATCACATTATAAACTCAGTGACACTGAATTTACTCTGTTACCTGCTTTTTTCAGGTGTGCAAAGTTAGACTACAAAGGTATTGGGTGATTCTTGGGTTTTTCTTTCTAAGAATAAGGGGTAAATTCAAACCAATGATGCCATATTATTTTATAATACCATGGCATTTTAAAAGTAAAAAAAAATAATAGAATTAACCAATGGTTACGTTTTAAAATTTAACAGTGTGATCTCTAAGGTTTTGGCTGTTACTCATTATAAAAATGATATATAGTCACTAATAGCTAAAGAAATGCTTTGCACGTTAACATTCAGTTCTGGAAGATGAGAAATCTAATGCTGATATCTTCTGACAGCAATTTATGAGCTGATGCTTATTGTTAGAAGAGACTGAGGCAACAGGCTCTAGGTGGCCCTGTTTGAGAAAAGGGCCACCTGCAGATGAGTCTTCCAACCTCAACTATTCTGTCATTATGTGAACAGTTTTATTTTAGAAACCAGGATGAATTCAGTAGTGGAAGCATCTGTCTTCTTCGTTTTCCTCTCTTTTTCTACCTCATTTGACAGCTATTCATGAGCCACCACTTGCTCCCCAACTGTCATTATCGGGCTGCTTACTGCCAGACTCCTGTGCACAGGGCACCAATTTTTCATCACAGAAACTGATAAGCCAGAGGTGAAAACCCACCTGCAAGGACACAAGAAGATACCAAACATCTTGCAAAGCACCCCTTTTGGATATCTACCTTCCTGACTGAGTTGCCAAGGGTAGGCTGCAGTACAGCAGGTGACCCTTCAGTAAATCCTTTGCTCCCCTTTCCCACAGCTCGCTCCCATTGCCCAGTTGCAAAAACCTATGGGTCCTGCACAGTGGCTGTCTGGAATAGTTCCTGTCTGTTTTCATCTGGTCCAGCAATGTGGGGAATGGTGGACAGTGAGCTGAATATGAGTCAGAACTGTGCCCCAGCCTTTAGCAAAGCAGTCCAGGAGTACACTGGGCTGCATAAGGAAGGGTCTTGGCTGTAAGACACAAAAGACTGCCTGGAACTGAATCTGCCAAGGGATGCCACAAGCAAAAAGGGCTTCTCTAAATGTCTAAGTGACAAAGAGAACACTAGGGATAATGTAGGCCCATTGTTGAATAGGGCAGGAGATAAGCTCTTTGCTTCATTGATAAGCCAGAGGCTCCTGGCCTGCCAAGAAGATACCAAAACATCTTGCAATGCAGGCTTTCCCCCTTTGGGGTATCTACTACCCTGACTGAGCAGCCAATAGTGAGTGGAATCCGGTGACATCACCGAGTGTGACTGTGACACCTCCCCAATCTTGCTGCTTTTCAGCAGCCACAAGTTCTATCCCTTGGCCCTCTGTCCAGGATTGCCGTGGGCACACACACAAGGCAAGCAGGCTCCAGGAGGATTGTGGTCTTCTTTTTAAGCTTTGGCATGGTAAAGAGCAGCAGCTCCAGCCACTGAGAAAAGGCAGCCCCTTCTAAGTTCCTCTCCTATCTGCCCAGTTGTGAGGACCTGTGGGTCATGCACAGGAGCAGTTCTGGGGCTGTGAGTGCCAGGGTGGTGCTGGAGCCATTCAGCACTGAAGGCACTCAGCAAGTTTCTCTGCTACTTCAGATACCCTGTGCTAAGCTGAGTCATGTCTGAGAGACATTTTTGGGGCTCTGGGGTCTTAGGCACAGCAGTTCTTTCCCCAGGACTTCCTGACAGCTCACCAGAGCTTGCCCCAGTGCTCTCACCCATCTGGCTTTAGCCCTGGGAAGGTGTGGAGGAGACTGGGGCTTTCCTTCATGCTCTCCCTCCATCCCTGCCTCCAAAGGGTCTGCCCAACCTCCTTTCAAGTCCCAGTGGGAATTTTTCCACATGGGTTCTCCTTGCCTGGGCCCCTTTGCCCAAGCATACCTTTCCCTGGTGCATAGGCAGGTTTCCCCAGTACTTCAACATCCATTGGGGGCTGCTTGCCTGAGAGGACCAAGGGGGGAAGGCAGGGGTGCAGGGTTGCCTTTGGAGCTGACTGGCCCACAGGGTAACTACTGCTGCTGCTGTTGCTGCTGCTACTTTGAAGCCCAGAAAGTGACTCCTTCAGGAGACCATTACTTTTCCTACCACAGCTTGTTTGGCCTTTCTTTGCTTTTCCTCTCCAAGCACCAGAGAAAGCCAGGCACCCAGGCACTTTGTATGTCTCTCTAGGCAGGACCAGGTCACTGAGGAAGCCCTGGAGGAGAGACTCTGCTACAAGGGCCAAGCTGCTGCCACAGGGCCATCAGAGATGGCAGCAGCAGACGGCCAGTGCCCCATCTGCCTAGGTGACCTTGAAAATGCCACCCACCTGGAGGTCTGTCAGCATCGCTTTTGCTTCATCTGCATCCGGGAATGGGCCAAACTGACAGAGACCTGCCCACTCTGCAAGCAGCCCTTCGAGCGACTGCTGCACACCACAGCAGTGGACGGAAAGTATGAGGAATACGTGGTTGGCCGGTCTGCCCGCCGCCGAAGGAAGGCAGCCAGGATACGGAGCAGATGCCCACAGCAGCACTACAACCTGCATTGGAGGTCCACTGACAACCAGCCCTCCACGAGCCAGAGCAGAACCCTACAGCAGCACAACCCACACCATGGACCTACTGACACCCGGCCCCTCATGGAGAGAAGGGGAATGTAGGGACCGACTGAGTGCAGAGGGATCCAGCGCCTGTGGGGCCCTCCAATGCCACTTCCCAGCAGGCTCCTGCAGCCAGCGCTTCCCTGAGGGAACAGCACTGAGTGCAGGAGAGCACCTGGCCAGCCCTGCTGCTGCACCCGCTGGCCCCTGTGCAAGTCTAACCTCTTTCGTCTGCAATAAACAGCCATGTACTTTCAATGTCAAGATGTATGATGATTTCAATCATTGTTAACTGCTGCAACAGAATGTGTTCCTCTCCTGCTTTCTCTGCTTACCATTTCCAAGCACCAACTCAGGGGTGTGCAAGGCCTTTGACCAGCAGCTGCTCCTGCTGATGCCTCTGTAACCAAATGTTTCTTTCTGGGCATTTTAGGCACTACTCTTGTCTATCTCTTGACAGCAGCAGCCATGGAAATTCCTCCCGCCCAAGTCCCCATGGCTGGGGCTGGCCGGCAGGAGGAGGCTTTTTGTGCTCTTATGGCTAAATTGTCTCTGGGTCACAAAATCCATTCCAAGGGAATGAGGCCTTTTGGTGATCCACATGCCTTGGTTTGATCTCACTGAGGAGAGCAAAATTCTGAACCTCAAGCATCCTGGGTTTTCAGGAGCCATCCAGAAGCAAGCTGACTTGCAAGAAAAGCAGTTTTTCCACAGGTAAAAGCTCTGCAGGAATAAGAATTCAGGAGCAATGTTGGAGAGACCGCATTGAAGAGGAAGCCTGGACAGCCTATTGTCAACAAGAAGTTAGGGGTAAATCCCCAAGAAGTAGCTTTGGCTACTCTTGTCACCATAGTAAGTCACACACAGATGCAGAGGTGTCCAGGAGCCCTGAACAACAAGGTCTAAGAAAGAATCAATCCAGAAACTATCCAAACTCATCTTTATTTATGAACCAGTGCTGAGGGATGGAAATGTGTGAGCAATGACAGAGAAGTCAAACTGTAAACCACAAGAAGACGGAAGGCATAATTCTCCTTGGTTTGCACCTACAAGGCTTCCCAAGACATGCTCAGCATAGGCACTAACCTGGCCACCCCTAGCAACCAAGTCTGAAGCAAGCTGTCCCTGCAGTTTTGTCTGGTCCAGAAACAGCCCATGTCCTTCACTCTTCGAGCTAGACATGCCAAAACAGCTCTGTAGAAGGGGCCCTGGGGAACTGCAGGCAGCAAAGGACTATGTCCTGTGTATGCGGCAAGCAGACAAGGACCCTGAGGAGGAGTACTGGAGATGACTTGTTGATGGAAAGGTGACAAAGTCTAGGCCCAGAGCAGATCTCTGCAGAAGGACTCCAACTTGCACGTGGAGAAGATGGTGTCAGATGGCACCATCAGATGGCAGTAGGATGAGGGGCAGCCAGCCTCACCTGAAACGAGACAAGTTCACACTGGAAAGAAAGGGCAACCTTCCCTGTGGGGATTTTCCAGAGTGGAGCAGGGTGCCTAGAGAGGCTGTGCTGTCTGCATCCTTCGAGCTTTCCAAGACCAGCTGGGAAAAGCCCTCATGCCCTCTGGCTGATGCTGCTTTGAGCAGGGGGCTTCACTGGGGACCTCCTGGCATCCTTTCCAACCTGAATATTAGCATGAGCCTATGATTTTCCTTTTTGCATGCTGTTTTCTCCCATATCCAGATGAAGCCAGATGGAGATATTTAAAGAATTATTTATTTAACCCATAATGCAAGTACACAAAAATGGATGTAGTGGTTTAGATACATGTACTTCTAGACAGGACTTGACTTTCAACAGTGTTCCCTAGTAATTGTCTAAGGAATAATAAAAATGGACATGATATTTAGCCCTCGGATTTTCCAGGCTTCAATTACTGTCTGCTGTGGAGACATTTTAAGCAAGATATAATTTGTTACTTAGAAATTCCACAATGGGTCCCTCTGAAAAGTATTTTTCCAGCATTCCTGCAGACTTTTGTAAAAATTCTGGCAACCATAACGTAAATGATTTGAAGGAAAGCCTTTTTCAGTTTGTTTGAACATGCCCAAAATTATATTTTTGGTGGCCTCATTTCTATATCAAAATCCATTGTTATAAGCTGATTCCTATACCTGTTCGTCCACCACTCATGTCCTGCCCTTGTGCTTACTGAATGTATTTACTCTAGATGTATTTATCTGAATATGCAACTAGCAAAGAACTGTAACTGTACATTTCATTTTCAAGAATGGCTGAGGGAGCTGGGGTTGTTTAGCCAGGAGAAAAGGAGCCTCAGGAGACAACTACCTGATGTGAGGTTCTAGCAAGCTGCAAGTTTACCTCTTCTCCCAGGCAACCAGTGACAGGAGGAGAGGACACGGCCACAATATGCTTCAGGGAAGGTTCAGGTTGCACATCATGAAGAATTTCTTCATGGAAAGGGTTGTTAAGCATTGGAATGGACTTCAGGAGAGGTGGTGGAGTCACCATCCCTGGAGGTGTTCAAGCAATGACTGAACATGGCACTTAGTGCTGTGGTCTAGTTAACACGGTGGTGATCGGTCAAAAGTTGGACTGGATGATCTTGGAGGTCTTTTCCAGCCTTAAAGATTCTGTGATTTCCACCAGTTAGCAACAGATAGAAAAAAGAAGAAATGTTGTCTTTTTGCTATAGGAAAGGTGATGTTTATAGGAATATTACAAGATAAATATTTAGTCATTTTTCTGTCTACCTACTGTAGTGTCTGCCAGAGAGTAACTGGAAAGACATACTCTTAGATTAAGGGAAGACATACTCTTTCCTAAAAAGTCCCATGTTTTAATAAGCAGAGATTTGAGGGCATCAGACCTGCAAATATGGAGAAATTACACTAAATAAATTTCTTACCTTTGTCAGTATAAAATGTTGTACTAGAGTGTGTGGTTTCAACAGTGTTACTGCCAATTCAAACTTCAGTAGTGATCTGTACTTTTCTTGTTAGAGACTGTAAAATGACGAATGCAATAGCCTAGATATTTCACTGTCATTTCCAAGTTGTGTTAACACATATCTCACTCTCTAAGTTTACTGACTAACACATGGAAGTGGATTTGATCAAATATACCATCGAATTAAGTCACATCTCATTTCTCATATAAGAAATCTCTTACCAAAAAGTAATTTTGCCAAAACCTTTAGCAAGTAACTGTTAAGGCTTACAAAAGAAAAGTCTTATTAGCCCGCCACTGGCTTGCACTGTCCAAGTTGAGACTATATGAGTTTATTATTCAGGAAGGATATTTTTAAAAGTTGTTTCTAACAATTTTAACAATTTTTGGGGGCTATAATTTGAAAAAAAAATAAAAAAACCCCACCTAATCTGGGAAGCACAAAAATTTTGCTTCCCAAAACATTAATCTGGAAATGGTTGCGTTTGAATTTTTTGTGGGTTTAGAAAGGAAGAGGAAAAATGGATTTTCATTATACTCAAATGTTTGTACTTGAACCCACACATAAGACAGTAGACTCCCAGTCATAAATTCAGCATATTGTGATAATGTGCTATGCTTCTTGATAAGCATGCTCAAATGACTGTTCTTTAAATGTATGATCATGAAGAGTACTGACATTTTTGTGCATAGATCTCTCAATCTGCAACAGGTTAATTAACAGTTGAAGTGGTTATCAGTTACATGAAGAAACTTGTCGTGACCTTGTTTCTCACCCTTCCATTCTTTTTTTTTTTTCATTTAGAAAATAGAGCAAAATCTTTTGAGATGATAAAAATCAAGTTAGATTATATAAATCTATTATTGGAATCGTGGAATAGCCCAAATTGGAAGATTCCCAGAAGTATCATCTCCTCCAACCTTTTGTGGGAAAGGCAGATTAGATGAGTTTTTCTAGCACCCTTTCCAATTGCATCTGGAAAACCTTCTGAGGAGGTTGTTCCAGTGAATGACTGTTCTTTCTGTAAAGCACCTCTCCCAGTGCCACTTGTATCATTGCTTTTGTCTTCTCTGGATGGCTTACTGTAAAGAGAGAGCCTCCTCTTTGTGTAACTACCCTTTAAGTGCTGGAATACTGTGATGACCTCCCACATGAGCCTTCAGTCTTTTCCCATAGGTCAGGTTCTCCAGAGCTTTGATCATCTTTGTGACCCTCCTTCAGACACTGTCCAGTCTGTTCACATCTTTCTCAAATTGTGAAAACCAGAACTGAACACAGTACTGCAGGTGAGGCCTGACAAGTGCTGACTGGAGAGGAAAGATCACAACTTCACCTCTGCTAGCAATACCCCTGTGAATGCAGTCCAGGAGATTTGTTCATCTGACTCATCCATGTTAGCCCCAAAAAATCCACAAAATAGTGATCAACTAATCATTTTCTTCTTTTTAATGTTAGAAAAGGTTATCAATTTTGGTCCAGCTACTTTTCTTACTATGCTAACTTCTATCCCTTTCATTTATCTGAGACACTCAAATTATAAATAAAGGTTCCATCATTATCCTAGAAGGTCTAGGCATCTCTTCTGTATTATGATTATTCTTACAATATTAAACCTGGCTGGAACAGCTGTGACTAAATGCAATTTTATAGAAGCCAAAATGTTTCCTGAGAGGCATATTGGTTTCAATGAATTTTTCAAAGGAAAGGTTTCTGCAGTCCAGAGCTCCCTGGTCACCTCTAATGAGAGAGAGAAAAAGAGAAGAATGAAAACCCTCAGGTAGTATATTGAAAAAAAAAAAATCAATATTTGACAGAATTCCATTGTCAGAAGAACTTTTGTGGCCATTCCAATGTGGAATAGAAACAAAGTCTGAGGTTTTACAAATTCTTTTTTCTGCCAAGCTCTCTACCACATGTAATGATTCTTATTGAGAACTATAATTTCCAGAATATTATATCAGTTAGTGGTTCAGTGAAATCAGTATCTTATGCTGTCGGTTGTCTTGAGACACAAAGAATTATTTATCTTTTCATACCCATAACCAAAACTATAAAATAACAAAGTGAGTACAGAAAATAAACTCTGACTTTCATATTGCAAGTTATGTATATATGTCAGTTGGCAAGGAAAACAGCAGAATAACCCTCAGTAGATGCTCCATTCTGGGGTTTACTTCAATCTCTAATGCAGAAAAAAAATAGCAAAGTTCCCCAGGTCAAAATTTATGTCCATCATTACCTAGAAGAATTACATAATTGAACAATTCTGAGAAAATATTGAAAAGGATATTTCCACTTCAATGTTATAATAAATCCTTTTGATGTCAAGATTCACATGGACCCTCACAGGTATAGAAGATTTGATAGGCTGCAACAAAGTAAACTGAAGGAATTGGACAAGGTCCTTGCAAAACCACTCCATATTTTTTTAATAAGTGTGGAGACTATGTAAGTCTCCACTGGCTGAAGAAAGGCAAATGGTTCACCCACCTTCAAAAAAGGGACAAACTGACCAATCTGAACAATGGGACATGGGTCTGTTTTATTAAGTCCAGCAGTAAATTGCCTCAGATCAACCTGATTATCTTCTATGATAAACAGATTAGAACTGCAATTGGAAAAAAAAGCCGGCAATGTCATTTGCCTCATGTGACTGAAGGGATAGCAGGCGATAGCGTTTGCCTCAGCTCTGTCAATCTTTCAACACTAACTCTTACACTATTGTATGCAAGTAAGGATGGACCATTGAAGGTTTACATTGATGGATGCTGCAGATGGCTGCACGATCCACCTGCTTGGATGACTGGACTCAGAGGGTAGTGGTTAATGAGTTCTACTCTACCCAGAGACCAGTAGCACATGAACTAAAGCAGAGGTCTACCCTGCGGGACCTATCTTGTTTAACAACTTCAGAGTTGATGAGGTGACGGAGTGCAATCTCATCAAGATGGAGATGACACCAAACGGGGGTAACGTGTTGATATGCTTGAGGGGAGGGCAAAAGAACCTAGGCAGGATGGGAGAATGACCCACAAGAAACCTCACAGAGTACAAGGACAAATTAAAAATGCTACACCTGGGAAGAAAGAGCTCCTTGCAATGGCACAGAGGACTGAGGACTGCTTAGCAGCTCTGCAGAAAAGCCTCTGAGGCTTTGGCAGACAGCAAGCACAGCATGAGCCAGTTGTGCTCTAGCACCAAGGAGAGCCAGCAGTATTCTAGGCTCTATTAACAGGAGCTGAGACAGCATATAGAGGGACTGATGTTCAGTTTTGTTCAGTCCAATGCAGGCAAGATATCGCTGAAGAGGAAGAAGCTCCAAGGTAGAGCAAAATCTTAATGGCTTTCACCTTATAAATGTTCAGAAAGAGCCAGAGTGTAATCTGCACAATGTGGCTGGTCAGTCATCACCAGGGATAATACCACATGCTGTGCTTAACTAACTCTATTATTCTATGCTCACTGCTTTATAGTGAGAGTGTCAGGCCCCCCAAATTGATAAGGGTGAAATTGTTCCATAAAAATTATATTACTGTATAAGATAACTTTGTCTGGGAAATTGCACTAATGGGATTAATGAAGGAAAAATTTTGAGAAATTCTTTGTGCTCCATTTCTAGCAGGCAACTGGGACTTGATTGAGTCTTGTGGCACCACTGCACAGACTCCCCAGCACTCCCTCACAGGAGTGTGTCAGAGTTCTCTTCTAGCGTGTGGGCTGCAGCAAGATCTGCAGGGAGTCAGGCGCTGGCACAGATGGCACATGCAGTCCTGCAGCCAGGCACAGGAAGAAGGAAGGAAGGATTCTTCTGTACATACTACTCTTAAAGATTGGCCTTTGAACTAAAACTGTTTTGATGTGAGCGTGGGGAGTGAGGACGAGGGCTAGCTCTAAGCAAAATGCATACTCCCAGTGTAGCTCAACTTTGTGCAAGACAATAAGAAATTAAAGAAAAACAAAAACAATGTGAAAACTTATTATAGTATAATTATGCTAATGCATAACTTCAAAGACCTGTTTGTAAGTTTATGTAGAATGGTTATGAAGTATGCAAAAATAAATGGAAAGTTAGCTGCTTCACTCTTTTCTGAGAATATGCTTGTTTCATTATCAACTTTTTTCCCTCCACAGCACATTTTATAGCCAAAGTATCATTGCATTAAGAGTTTTAGCCTCATTTGCATAATGCTAATAGCACAAAGGCAGGTTTGCTTAACTACCCATACAGGAATGGGATTGCTGCAGAAATAGATCCACTTGTTAAAATAAAAATAAAAAAAAAAGTATCTGATATTATACTGTCAGCCAGAAACTGATTTTTTTTTGCTAATGCAAAGTTTTATTATCTCAACTAAGCAGACATGTGTCATTAATTCAAAAGAAAACATCCTAACAATCTTCTACCTCACAATGTTCATATTGTACAGGGGGATGTGAGGCACTTATTGAAATAATATAACAGGACTTCAGTCGACAGGATACAAAAAATTAGGGCACACTGTATAGCATTTTTATTTTTTTCTTTTGGAAGAGAAAATCAAAAACCTTCAGTGGCTCCCAACTGTTTCAAACTCTTGACACTTAGGATTAAACTGGAAGTACAACATTCTTGCAATATCCTTATTGCCGTTAATGAAAATTCAAGGCACAGAGAGAGGGAACAAAGATTTTCTTATTGTAAAAGGATCTTTTCACTAGGATGAAATTGTTAAAACACTTCTAACTGCACTGATTGACATAAGCTCTGCATCTTGGCTGTTAAAGAGAATTTTAATCTTTTCAAGTTATATAGATTGGTTTGTCTTTAAACAAACAAAGAAACAAACAAAATAGTCCTTTAACAAAACAGGTCTACTTACTAAAAAATACATCCAAAGTTTTCTAAATACTTTATAACTTTACAATAGTGACATAATCCATATTCTAAAGGACCACTGCTCCACAGCAGAGACAACGAGGCAGTAGTTTACTACCCTCACTAGTAACTCTGGGCTGTAGAAGATAATTCTTGCAGAGAGAAAATATGTTCAATTTATATCCTTAAATCCTTCCAGACTGAAATACTGGGTTGATTTATTAATGGTCCATAATTAACAGCAAGCTGTACACTTATGAGAAAAATTAAAATTATAAACCAAAACATTTGTCACTTGCAACGTTGATACAGACCTGCAAATTTCTAAACACCCTTTGCTAACCCATCCAAATGTCTGGCTTACATATATGGAAGGATACACACACAGACACAGCCATCCCTCTCCCCGGCCATGGGGGTTGCAGCTGACAGCGTCCACCTACCTCACCCACCTCATTTCCTCCCCAGGGTTACTGCACTGTTACTCAGCTGAGACCACAGATAAAGCTGAATCTTACTTGAAATACTTATTTGACAGGAAGATGTTTTTCAATCTAGCTCTGGCTCTCAGGACTGTTATATATTTTATATTAATCACTGCTTGACCAGAATAAAGATAATAACTCTAACAAATTGTTTTGAGGCTACATGCACTTAGAATGAGTCTCAGCATGAGAGTTTAACTTGGACACTGTTGTAAAATAAAAACATATGGTGTCAAGGACTCTAACATAGAGAATAGATTTCAATCTGAGTTCCCAACATCCTGGCTATTAAAGATATGAGCTATTTAGAAAGAAAAGCAGGGGTTCTTTCATTTATACTGTGGGGAAAAAAAATCAGGATCTTACTGAATTCTCTACAGAGCACAATCTCTGAGGCATGCTTGGAGAATGCCTGCATAGATTAATTCTCTTGAGTGTGCACAGGAGCAGGAACTAGTGACTGACAGAACTACAAAAAGCGACTATGTTTATGGAACTTAGTTTTGTCAGAATTAGAACAGTATATGGAGTACTTCAGCAATGCAATGAAAATCTGATTAATTTTGCGAGAGATATTAGGAGTTTTCTTTGGGGTTTTTTTCTGCTTCAGAAATGTGGTCTTCATCCTTTGTCATTTAGGAAACCTTGAAAATACCATGTGTTTAGAAAATCTAAACAATTTTGAGTTCTGCAAATACAATAGAAATTATACTTTTGAGAGATGACATCATGATTCCAAAGGGAAAAAAAAAGTTAATAAAATGAAACCGTTATATTTTTTCTTATTAACTAAAGACCATCTACCAAGGCTGTTATTTCACTGCATTTTACTTAGAGTGTAATAGCTGTCTATTTGCATTGCCTTGATTAGCATTATGACTGAGATTGGCAGAATATTCTTAAGGGATATTTAGTCTTAGTTGAGAGCTAAATAACTGTGCTGTCCAGAGAGTTATAAAATGTACTTGCATCTCTGTTTAGATCAAAGATCAGATATCTGCTGATCTCTGTTTCATTGGGAAATGAGACACCACGTAAGAACTGAGGTAAAATCAGCATAATTCACAAAGATGCCAGAGATGTTTTGCAGGAGCTGGATGTTTGCAGGAGCTGCAGCATTAAGGAAGACTTATGTCTTTTACAGTTATTACAAGTTTGTCTTCTGCCAAAAAGCAAGTCTGTCTCCTTTCCTGAAGGGGTTTCCTTAGCTCCAGCTATATCTCCATGTGTAGCCCAAACCCACTGAAAATTCATTTTCAAATTGTAAACGTACCTACCTTTGCATGAATTTGCTGTGTTCATGTTTGCATATGCAAACCATGCAGGATTAAACCATTTAAACATAATAGCTTATTTAAAAAACAAAACAAAAGAAAAGAAAACAAAACAAAACAGAGAAGTTACTACAATATGCAAATTACAAAATTACTGTTTGATAGGCAGCCTGCAGTAACAGGTCATAATGGTGTCTTGCAAGAAAAAAAGAAGCAGAAAACTCTTTTTTCCCATGAACTATTTTACTGTAAGGTAAGTGCACACATTAGCTATAGACTGGCTAATGTGTTGTGAACTGCTAAACTTCTCGATCACAATGTGTTTTGTTTATGTGCCCATTCCTTTAATGACACTTGGAAAGTTGTCAGTGCAATTCAGAATCTACTTCTGCCAAAAAGAACAGACTGCTTCTGAATGAGAACTTTCTTGTTAATTATAGAACCATTTTCTTTCAGACTTTCTGACATTGCTGTTGGCACAAGAAATGAAGTTAAAACTGGGCCAGGGAAAGGGAAATATGTTCCTGCCAATGGCACATCGCTTCCTCAATATGTGCTTCATTCACCAAGAAAGGAACTCCTAGATAGTCTTTTTTATGCTACTCTGATTTTAAATTTCTACTCTAACACTTATTTTCTTCTTGATCTCATTCTCACTTATTCGAGTTAGCTGTGAAGACCTTTTAATAGTTCTGCAATGCCAATAACTCTTACAGTTTGCTGTTTGTAGACATCCAGAAAAACACCAGAATGTTGGTTCTGGTCATTCTAGTTGGGTATTATACCACACCTGAACTGTCTTACTACAAAGATGGCTTCAGTTATTTTCTACTTGCTTCTGTTTATTGAATAAAGAGAAATTTCATTTCTAGTAACCTCAGACAAAAATCCAAGAAACTCAAATAAATCAAGCTGTAAGTAAAAATCTTCAGGCTCTAACTGCAAAACCCAGTCAATTTGCTTACCAAACTTCATCCCACTTAAATGGAAATTTATAAAAGTATTCTCTCATGTTGCAGCATCATTTATATCTTGTCAAGCAGAATCCTTAGATATTAATTCTTTCCTTCTCTGTAACTTTGCTAAATCAAAAAAAAAATTGCCATAATCAAAACATTTAACAAACTGTCTTACAAAATTATTAAAAACATTCACTTTAAAGAAGCAAATCAGGAATCATATTCCAACACTGAAAGAAATATGCTTAAATCCTGTAGGTACAGGACATTTACCATCTGCCATAATCCACTGTAATCCCTTTACTCAAAGAACACTTCTTACCTACTGTTTTGGAGATCTACAATATAAAAACAAGTTTCAAGCCAAGTGGATTAGAAAGATAAACCCATCTTAAAGTCCCACTGATTTTCAAGTTATTATCCTAGAACAAAGTCTCCTGTCTTCACTGTGATGTATTACCAATTGCGAATCCAGACTGAACCTCTGCCTCCAGCAATAACTGTCAGTGATGAACTACAGGGGTGGAGGGAGTAGGGGGGAAGGATCATGTGTTTTATGTTACCTAATATGAATATTTCTAACTCTTTTTGTTTACCTGGTCATTATTATTCCATACATCACCATGGCCAGCTCTTCTCATTTACCCTTCTTGCCTCTCCCCTTGTTTTACCTTTTTTAACTCCTGCAGTAATGATTCTACATCAAGATTATGGTTGTTACATTTTTTCTTCTTTAATTTATTGAATTGACTTTTAGTCAAGTCATCTAAAAGTCAACTATACAAAGTAAAAAGATAACTCTTTAAAGTATGCTTATTTGAAAATAGGGGTCTCTCAAGTATATCTTCATTTTACACTGTAAGTGCTACTTTAATGCCTTTCAAAGTTTTTTCCACACTCTTAAAGTATGCACTTAAGCTATTTTGCTTTTCATATATTTTGAGAAATTAATTATTATCCCTTCAAGTTAAGATGTTTCTGTCAAACTGTCACCACAAAAGTTTATGGCTTTTATTTTACAAGGACTTATAGCAAAGCACCAAAATCACCAAATCACTCTGGATGGCAACACTCTGTAGGTCCTCTCTAAGTCTGAATATCTTACTGCACAGAGATCAATAGCAAGGAAAATGTGTTTTAGTAAGACTCCAGTTTCTGAGTGTCAGACAGTTGGAGCTTATGCACCCGGATAGCCTAAATACAAAGTCACTTGAAGGAAAGAAGATAGTAGAACAGAGAAAATTTAAAATTTGTGTTCTCAGCAGTGCATGATTACAAAACATATGTCCTTTGTAAAATCTGCTTCACAAAGATTTTATTGATCTTGTAATTGGGAAAAATTGAATTAATAGACTTTAAGTTCTTCACAACTCCTCATGCTTAATGCCATTAAGCATGTTATGCTCAACTGGTTCATGAGCTGTATTGCATGAAATTTTTTAGCAGTATTTGGGTCCACTGTTAAGCTATCCATGCTAAGAAGATTATCTCTAGAGGAACCTCAAGCTAAATTTTGGCCTTAACTGGTCAACAGCAACTCAAGGCAAGATTTCACCTACATTTTGTAAATGCCATTTGATATTAATGGCAGACTGATCTAATACGTAGGGTCTGATTTTAATTCTGAAGTCAAAATTTAAAACTTTCTCAAGAAAGAGAAGTATACAAAGGAAATAAACAAAAGATTTTATGATTCTCATAAAAGCTCTGGGTGTTTTAGTGATACATACAACAGCACTGACCAGATAATTTAGGACTGGCTGGAAAAGGTGGTTTTCTTGTTTGTTTGTGCTCTTATGTAAATAATTTACAATTTCAAATTGAACAAAAATATTAAAAAAAAAATGGAGATGGTGAAGAGGTACAGCAACATTGTTTGAGATTCAACTTTTTTTTTTTAGTTATAATATATAATACAATAGAAAGTAAAATTAATGAAAAGTATACTGCATTAATGTAATCAGTGACAAAAAAATTGTAGAAAAGGAGAACCTCATGATAACATTCTTCCCAAGGGCAGAAATAACAGGTTTTTGTTTCTTGATCATGTTTTTGATCAGTTTTACTTTCTGAAAGATACAGTCTCAAAATCTCTACACCTGTGTGAATGTTTTGGGAGAATCATGACTTTCCGAGAGGAAAAGAATTCTCTCTGACCTGCTTTTTGGGTAATTTTTGCCCCAGTCATGTCTATCATCCTCACAGTGGCTTTCACTCCCTCATACCATCTTTTATCTATCTTGTCTCTGTTCAGTCAGAGTATTCCCTATTGTAGGGCTAATGTTTTGAATCTCTTGAATGATAGATACTTGTCAGAGCATCAATGGTAAAAACCGTTCATTTAGATCAGTCATAAACCTCTGTGTACACATCTGTTTTGTCAGAGCCTGACTGCCCCTTCTTTTCTCAACATCTGATCACAGTACAACTTTTTACCTCATATTACATATTCAGAACAGAAGGATTTTCCCTTCTGCATTTATTGCTTTTCACTGTTCTTGATGCTTATGAGCACCCAGCTCTTTTTCTCACAGAATACTTAAAGCCAATATACAATGGTACTGTTTGAACAGCAGTTTTATCAGAAAAATACTTAGCTATAGACAATTCTTTTGTTAATTAAATACAGCAATTTGCCCAGATTTAAGTTTTCTGAAGAGTAAAAGAGTAAACAAGATTAAAAAGCTCCACAAACTTTGAGTTACACTGCCAGGGACATTTCCTGAAGCCCTTGGTTGGGGTGGGTAACTTAGACCTTTAGATGGTTACCATGTTATCAAGATCATGACAGTTTTCTCTTGTTCTCATTGTATTTGCTGAAAATATTTTATCTTTTCATCCAACAAAGTAATGTTCTTTCTGATAGCATTCAGATGCAGTATTGTGATGATTTATTGAAGCATCACCTGAATTAAAATGCTTACTTATGTCATTAAGGAAATGAGATTATGATAAACTAAGGTGCTTGTGATATGGATCATTGTGCTAATGATCAATATCTCAGTCTTGTAGAAATTGCCACTTCTAAAGAAGGCAATTACAGATGACAATTACAACCTATTAAGTTGTCATTTCAAGCTAATTTATTGCAAATTCATTACTATTAGGTGTTTCAGAGACTTTAGTGTAAAGGGAGAAATACATCATTTTCAAAAACTGAGATACTGAATCATAAGTGAAGTAACACTCATGCAGTACAGTGTTAAAACAACTAAAAAACCCACCTGATGGTTAAGCAACAATTTTTATGAAAGTCATGAGGTATATGCAACATAAATAACAAGGATCCATACACATAGGATAAATTAACTTTGCACAGAGAAAAATATGGGCTTTTAAAGGGAGGAATTCTTTCCATTTCATAGATCTAATTAGCATGGCTGCATTCTTTGGAGAAAGAAGGTCATGTTTTGGCAAAAAACAGTTGCCAGACTAGGTAGTGGAAGCATCTGTGACAGATGAGTTTAGCATATGTGACCATTTTCACAAAGTGTAAAAAATTATTTTACAGAGTGATTTCAAAGAGAATGTGGTTGATTAACGAATTTTATAAACTTGAGAAATATTTCCAAAAGATCATCCTGTGGTGATGTTTTCCTTCTCTTACAATGGATATAAAATAACACGGTTCAAATACAGTCATATAGAACTGACTACATTAATAACAATGGGGCACATTGTGCCAAACATTTAATTTCTTTTTCCTTCAAAATAATACAATATGGCCATGAGCAGCAGATAGTTTGTATGGAGTTAATACTTATTGTTTCAAGCAATGAAAATTTTTCTTTTAAGACAGAAAACTTTGCTATTCAATCATAACAGGGAATAGAACAAATTCAGTGGTGACAGAATAATAATAATAAAAAAGTTATCCTTTTAAATTACTTTTTTATTTAAGATTAATTTTTAAAATTTAAAATCCATCCATCTAGGCAACAATTTTTATTATTCTTCTTACTTCATAGTTTTCCTTTACTACTTAAATGTAATCATTATCCTTCAAGTCACTCTTTCACTTGTTAGCTGAGATAATAGTATTCACAGAAAAACAGTTAAGTATTGACTGGTTGTGTCTTTGAAACACTAGGATTAAAGACACCAGAAATATTTTAATTGTTTATAGATGTAGAAGACAGACCTGAGATAAAAGAAAAAATACAAACGCAGTCAATGCAGGATGAGACATAATACTTTGATTCTGGAGAAAAGAGACTGCCAGTAAACAATGGTTGACTAATCAGGATTGTACCATATTGCAATTTTTCCTCCAAGCTACTTTGCACGTTGATTTTACAGTTTTACAGAGTGCCTTTACAGCTTACTATGCATTATTCCTTTACATCAGGTCAAGGTTTTCAGCTACATATGTTACATACAGGCATGTCTTGACAATAGTGCCTCTCAAAAGTCCTTTGTAAGGTCTTCTTTCATTTCTGAAAGCTGAATTTCCATCTGCTTCAGAAATCTTCAAACTCATTTTCTCATAAGGATAATTTGCTCCGAAGTTTCCCCTTTAATTTACCCTGAAGCTAAGCTAAGTGTCTGGTTTTATTGATTGCATTTTTAGGCATCTTAGGATATTTGCATATCTAAAGTGCTATGTAAACAATTATTGTATAGTATTGAAAAATTAACATAAGATACTAGTGCAACCTTTTTTTTTGCTGTGTTCTTTCTTCATTTTGTGCTCTTTTTTTCTGGCATTAATTCCTCAAATTTCTGTTTCTGGCTAAATAGCAAATACCTGCTTCAACATTTATGTGTCAGATAAGTGCAGATGCACAGGACATCCAGACTGCAGAGCAAGTGCAAATGCCCATTGCCACAGGATGGGTTGAGAAAATAAATTTGTCATTTGAGACCGAATTTGCAGCACAGACTTAAGAAATATTTTCATGTTCGTTGCTTTGTCTTTTATCTTTTCTCCTAATTCTACAGTTTTTCCTAATTTCTCCAATGGCAGTTTTACTGTGGAGAATAACAATAAAATAGTATTTAATGAAATCTCAGAAGCCTTTGGAAGTGATGCATCAGCAACCTGAGTTACTCTATTACTAATGCTGATCCCAAAATGTAGAGGCCCAGAGCTAAAATTAAAACCCACAGCTGTTCCACTGTTAAATATATCATTGCTCTTCTGAACTTCTTGTCCCAGTTTAGGCTAGAACAGAGTTAAGTTTCTCACAGTTGTTGTGAGAGGGGTGGAGCCTGGAGCCATATGGGTTGCTCTTCTATATCTCCCTGATCATCACTGCGGGGCATGGCTTTGGGTGGAAGAAAAAAGGAGGAACATGCAGTCATTTTGTTCCTTTTTCCAGGGGAGTAGGGCAGCAGACAGAGAAGGAGTGGTGGCACAGCATGCATGGTCCAGCTTGGAGAGTTTGTCATTGTTTTTTGTTGTCTTGGGCTTGGAGGAGGAGCTTCGGCTGTGGTGGCATCCACTATTTTCTCTCTTGTCTCGGGAAAATGTGTGTCACTGGCTATGGTAACATCAGGTTGGATAGACTTCCATAAGCTTTTTTTGCATGTAATCACTATCTTTTACACACTGTTATTATTAGTATTGTTGCTGTTACTGTTTGTTTTCCTTTTTTTATAGCCTGTTTTCCAGTAAACTCAAACTGACTTTTTGTCCCTTTCTCATAGAGGGGAGAGAGGGAGGGGTGACAGCTGGTTGCAGTTTAATTTCCAGCTGGTTTTAAAACACAACGCTTCTATACAACTGGTATCAGTTAATTAGGTAATTCAAGTTTAATACTGTATTAATGATCAATTTAAAGAACCATAAAGACACACTCTCCCATAAAAATGCTTTATTCACATACTCATTTTTATAAAACACCAAAAGGTTTAACAAAGATTTTACCCAAGTGTACAGCCATTCCAGTAATTCCAGGTGTGATCCTTGTAGTTTGACCTGACTCTTTTATTGTTTTGACTGCCCACATTGTAGGAAATAATTCTCAGTAATAATATTGTTGCCCAGTAAAGGATCGTGGGAATATCTCCATGACATTTGCTGAATGTAATATGAAAGTTTCTAATGAGTTATAAGTAGCAAATACAGAATAAATCAGTTCTACTATTAAAGATGCCAGGGAAGGTCAAGAAACAAACTCCAGCGGTAGCTTCCTGTGTCAAGAATATTCAAGTTGATAAAGCTAAGATAGGTAAGAACTAGGAGGAAAATTCTGTTTTAGGAAGTCACAAGAACACACAAAGGTTTGAAGACATATACACGGGTACTGTATACACTTAAGTATGCTTTAAGTTTATGCCAGATCTAACAATGGACTCAAGAGAAATAGTAAAAAAAAATAAAAATGGTTATCAGAGAATCATAGAATGGTTTGGGTTGGAAGTGACCTTCAAAGACCATCTACGCCAATCCCCCCCTACCGTGGTCAGGGACATCTTTCTCTAGATCAGGTTGCTCAAAGCCCAGTCCAACCTTAACTTGAACACTTCCAATGATGGGGCATCTATCACTTCTCTTGGCAACCTGTTCCAGTGTCTTACTGACCTCATCATAAAAAAATGCCTTCTTTATGTTCAGTCTAAACCTAGCCTCTTTCAGTTTAAAACCATTTCCGCTTGTCCCCTTGTCCTTGTCCACTGTAGCCTTGGTAAAAGTCCTCTGTCTTTACTGTTAGCCTTCTTTAAGCACTGAAACACTGTAATATTAATCTTCCTGGAGTTTTTCTTGTCCAGGCTGAGCAGCTCCAACTTTCTCAGCCTTTCTTCAAAGGAGTGTTCTATCCCTCTGAATCATTCCACATCACTCTAGTTCTCTAATTGTTTCCCCTTGTCCTATTTTGAAGGCATTATGCTTGTAAGAGAATGTCTTTTGAAGAGAACTCTTCACTGGTGTGAAGTGTCATCATGTTTTTCTAGTCAGGAGCTTCTGAACTAGATAAAATTATTTTGGTAGTAATCATCTGTCCTGGACTATATTTGGCTTACTAACAATATTTTTCTAGTAATCAAGTCTAGAAAAACATGTGGAGGCATACTATGTGGAATAATATAAATAGACTGATTTTCTTGGATTTATTTATTTATAAGAAAATTGTGATTTATAGTGTATCTGTTAGTCAGTAATTGAGGAATGAAAGTGACTGTTCTTTTATTTTTGTAATAAGAAAAGACTCGTAAATAGTGTCTGTGTGAGACAGACCAATGCAACACAAATAAGAAAAAGAAATAGAACAACATAAGCCAGTTTCTAAGAAATCTTGAAAATCTGGTAATAAATCCCTTAAGAATCCTAAGTGCACTTTTAAACACACAGGGTAGTGGATTTCTGAAGAGTTTTGACTAACTCAGATGCAATATTTGTTTGAAGAACCTTTACTACCTTCTAAAGTAATATCAATAGCATGTCTTTGATAGCTGGAATATATCCCTGTCTGCCACGCACAACATAACACACCAAAACTGCTAGGGCAAATGCAGATGTGACATAAGCAAGGCTATGGTGGAAAGGGCAATTCCAGGTTTTTCTACAAATGAAAAAAAAATCTGGTTCATTGAGGAATATCATTATTTGTATTTTTATTTAAAAGCAATCTTTGTGTTTTGATGGAGAGAAGCACCCTTTTCTTCATTACAAATAAATGAAATACAAAAAATATCTGAAAATTGTTATTAATCACCAAGAGACTGATTTCTGTCTCTGACAAGTTAGTTTCATGATTATAATTTGCTATACAACCTCCGAAAAACACTTGCTGTTTTCTTCTACTTCCTAGTTATTTGATCCTTGTTATTTCTCTTTCTGTTTTCTCTTGAATTTTTCACATCAGCCCTTCATGTTTAGTTGGGAATATTTTGCATCAAGAAACAGCTTTTCTCCCCCGTTTTTGCAGAGTCCCTACCACAAAGTGACCTCCTTATAGGCACTACACTTGTACCTTTATTATCGCTAGTATCAGTGCCCACGTCCTTGCTTACGGTATTGTCTGGATGGGAAGTCCTTATTCAGGAAAATAGAGAAGTGAACGCAAGTGCCCTTGTTCTTATATGGAAGCAAACAGCTTGTCCTCTAATGGTTATCCACTATTACTCTGGTCACAGTTTAAAGTAGACTGAGCAAGGAATGTAAGAACCACGAGTTCTTGCCATTGTACAAAACATTTAAAGGACATTGCTTCTTGTTGCTTTCTTTACTGTGAGGAAAGCATCCTCTCTGTAGCACAAGGTGTCTCTGAGAAGATGGTGTGACTGTGCAAACAAGGTCTGTTATCTCTGACCTTAAGTAGGGACTAACCCCGTGTGTATAGGTGCATGCTTGTATATTTGCATGTAATTTGTTTTCATGTCATTTACTTTCTTGTGATGTTTATCTTAATGGGTCTTCATAGACGTCACCACGACTGTATTTTTATACTGTCTAGCTTAAAAACGAACCCAGTACAACCAAGAATGAGGATTGTGGGCCTTAGAGTACTATTTTTATTTGAATTAATATATATTTAAGGAGTAGGCTAGATCAAGTATTTTAGTGCAGGCTGTCAGATGTGCTATTCCTTGAAAAGGCACATTCTTAACAAAGGCAAGAATGCAGTGACAAAGAATTACTTGTCATCTGGGATAAAGATGTCAAAACTAAGATACAAGAAGGGGATGGATATATATGGATGTCTGATAAGTTAATTCTTCTGTTTAATAATAAAGATAGACGGAAACAAGGAAGTAAACTAACAAGTAAAAGTATTCCAGGAAGACTGATAAACAGGCAATACAGCTTCAAATCACTGAAGAGAAGTAAAAAATAGTGAAGCATAATAACACAGGAAGAAATGTGGTAAAAAAGATCTTTGTGGAAAAAAAATCCCAAACAAATAAACAATCCCTCCTCCCCCAAAAAAAAACCCAAACAAAAACCCCCTAACACTCCTAGTTTAAAAAAGGAAAGTTTACTGAAGGAAGAGAAATGAAGTAAAAAGGACTGGACATGAACAGGAGAAACAAGCAAGAGGAGAAATGCCAGTGTGGCTTGCAGAGAAACAGCCAACAAAAGCCCAAAAGTTTTACATACTATGTTTAGGGAACATTTTCACTGAAAATAATGGTGAGGAACAGAGTAGTAAAAAATAGTGCCTAGGAAACAGTGGAAACTGAGAATGAAAAATAAAGTGAGAAGGTTCCCAGAGGAGCTATATCTTGTACACAAAATGAAGGAGATGGTAGTTGCCATCATTTTTGAGGCTCTGTGTTGAGAAGGGAGACTGAGTTAGCACTTTGCTGATGAACTATGCTTAAGCACAATCACTGATACAGAGGAACATTCAAAATCTTTTACTAGACAGGTAGTTAAAGCCCACAGTGACACTTACCATTCTGACCTACAGATTTTTAGTCTCTTTTTCAGAGTAGTTTTGCTGGACTGCTTGATAAAACTGCACAGAAGGAAAAGGTAAATGCCTGTTTGCACAGGCCAGATAGAGTAGCTTTGGTGGGCACTTGTCATCCCACCACACTGATGTTTTGTGAAGATTTTGTGTTTATTTTAGGGTTTTTTTGGGGTGAGGTTTGTTATTTTTCTAGTTTGATTGCCCATGTGTTACTAGTTTTTAGTGTAGCACATGAACTAGTTTAGTCTAATATTTAGTCCTTATGTTAACATATGTTCCTCTCTGTAAAGACTGGAAAGCCATAGAAAAAGAGAGTGCAATGGGAGTATGAAATATGCCTTCATTAAATTCATTACAGTTGCTACTTAAATAATTTCCTGTGCAGAGGAGGGGAGATAAATCTTTCCTGTTGAAATCTTCACTGTATTTGAATAGCCTAGATAAAACTATTTCTCCCTACTAGAGGTTATCTTTGCTCATTCCGAAAAAAATTAGCTATCACATGACCTATCTAAAAGTCTCTGAAAATCAGGAAGCAAGGATGCTCATTTTATTTTAGCTTCAAATGTGCACATTGACAAAAGGATTCACTTTGCTTTATTTTGGCACTATTACTCTTTGCGTAATAAACTTTACTCCTTCTGTAATTTATATTCATCAGGAGTTGTGATGAAGGACACTCCATTCCTTCATCACCATATAGTGATGAAGTAGGACTCAGAGTCATGTGAGTAAGGAACTAGATGCATCAGATATTGAACCAAGTCTCGGTAGAAACAGAAACTCCCTGATTTAGGGGAAATCACTCAGTGATGAGCATTCTAGTTAATGACTACAGTAGAAAAGTAAAGCATCTGATCAAGATTGTCTTGAGTTAATGGAAAGGGAAAAACACCTGAAATGGGTGATTCATTATTCCTATATAAAATTTAGCTATTTTTCCCCTCACCTTTACTTTTAAGAAGCTTAATATGAATTATAATTCCCCCCATTTCCCTGTTTTCTTTTAGCGGTTAAGACTTTTAAACTTTGAGGAGAGATAACTGTTGGCATTTTGTCTATGAATTATAATGTATGTCAACAAACATTAACTGGTAAATATGAGGATGTTATAAAGTAACTGTACCCCCCAGTTTCCTACATGTCAAAAAATACAAGGTATGATTGATTCATTTGAGAAAGAGCATTTTGTAATTTAATTACAGTGCATGTTTACCATGAAGTATTCTATGGTCTTCTGAATGACGTGACAAAAGTTTTATAATAATCTTATATTAATGAATTGTGAGTTATCAGCTTTTTAAATAGTAACAAAACAGTAAAAGACTTTATCTTACAAGTGCAGCATTAAAATTGGTAATACTAGACTTCCTTATTGAGAAAGTCTCTAAAGAATATTTTGTAAAAATGTAGGTGTCATTTCTTCCTACATCCTGCAATCTAGTCAGCACCAATGTATAGAATCAACCGGCACACTCTGCATGATAGTTACTGCTTCCTTTGATGGCAGTAGTTTGTAATTGTGACTTGTTCTCTTACATGGTGCTTAAACAGTTAAAGCAAAAGTGGTTTTTATCTTGTTGCTCACAACAGAGCCTAAAAGTTCAAAAGATAACAAGAATTTCTTGCTATTAAGGAATTAGGAAATGCATTTGCAAATATGTGTCTAATGACAGTTGTCAGAAGCAATTAGTTTCAAATATATTTCACAGTTTAATCATGCTACAAAATGCTTCTGATCTTTAAGGACACAGACTAAATAAAATAGACACAGTTTCCTATCAAAGAGCGTGAAAAATACTGGAGGAAGATTAATTGCCACCAATTAAACTAGTATACAGTATTTAGGTCTCATTCATTAGTTTATAAACTCTGACTCCTCAAAAGAGTATTAAGTATTCATATAATGACCCCAAGTCCTGGAATTTTAATTTAATGGAAGACATCTAAAATGTCTTCTATTTAGCTTTATAAAGCTTCAGACGGATCCTGAATCAACCAGTTAATGATCAGAGAAAAATTACCATCTACACCAGTGTTCATGATGAGGATTCTATGACACATTGATAGTTCTTATTGATTTGTACTTATTCAGCATCCTGACTGTTGAGTCACAAAGAATAAATCCTGAAGAAACAATTAGATTGTCTGAATTTCATGAAAAAAAAAAGTGTTTGTTTTCATTTGAAAAGTGTAATTAAGGGAAGCTACTAACAGAAAATAGAGACAAAAGAGTAATGTTGGAGACTACAAATATTCTGAGATGACTTTGTAAAATGAGAAAGGGAGTATTTTATAGCAGTCAGATAATGGGGTAGACCTCATATTGATAGGAACAGATACAAAAATAAGAGAATGAAAGAAAAATAAAAGGAGTAATGAAAATGCATCTCATACTTAAAACCAGACAATAAAGATAAACTGCACAGAAAATAGTAATAACAGAGATTTATATGACATGTATCACTTAACTGTAATATACAGGAGAGCTTTATAATGTGGATGCATGGGACAGTGTTTCCTAAAAGACTAAAGAAGATTTCTTCTTGCCTTTTATTGATCCAAACCAGCAGATCATGATGCCAGTGATTTCTCCAGAGGACTATTTTTCCCTTTTCAGAGCCTGGGGACTGTTTGTAAACTGTGGAGGTTTGGGTTGGCTCCCTGCCAAACCCAGCTGCTGCCCACACAGACTGCCCCCTCCTGAGAGAGAAGAAAAAAGTATCAAAAGAAAATTGTAGTAAAAGTATATATATATTCACATATGTTAGTTATATATAATCAAACACTATGAATATACAGAACAAGAATCCCAAACAACCCCAAAAAGGAAAAGGGGGAAAAGCGAAAGGGAAATGGGATAAAAATGAGTAAAACCAAAACAAAACAGATATACAAAACTTGAAAACTCAGGGAAAAGCTCAATAAGTAACTAACATGATAAATTCTCCCCAAACTCCCCTCAAGAGAAGCAGTTTCTCCACCTCCGTGCAACTGGGACAACAGCTCTCAGAGAAGCCTCAGCTCATATAGATAAGAACCAAGCCAACACACTGAGACCTGCTGCCTCCCAAGCAGACAACAGGAAGAGAGAGAGGGAGGAATCCTTTCTCCTCGTCTTATATACACCTGATTACATAAAGGAATGGTGTGGAATACTTCCTTCATTGTGACCCTGCTACCAGTGAAGGCCTAGACCAAAACAAAGAAAACTAAACCACCACATTTGCAAAAGATGGAAACTGGTCCAAAAGCTTTTAATGGCTGCTTAAAGATCTACTGTGCAAGAGAGATTACTGACCTACAGGGGAGACTTCAATGAAGGGTCATTACAGGAACTAAGGGACTGGAACATCACTTAAATAAGTAAAGGCTAAGACAACTGGGACTGTTTAGTGTAGAGAAGAAAGGTTTAGAGGGGATCTCATCAATATGCAAAAAAACTTGAAGGGAAGGTGTAAAAAAGATGGAGCCAGGCTCTTACCAGTGATGTCCAGTGACAGACATGAGCCAATGGGCAAAAATTGAAACATAGCCTGTTCCCTATAAACATCAGGAAAAATCTTTTTCCTGTGAGGATGACTAAATGCTGGCATAAATTGCCCAGGATGGTTGTGGATGGAGTCTCCATCCTTACAGACACAAAAAAGCCATCTGGACATGGACTTGGGCAACTGACTGTAGGTGACCCTGCTGAAGCAGAGAGTTTGGACGAGATTATCTCCAGAGATTCCTTTCAATTTCAGCCATTCTTTGGTTCTCTGTGTAATACAGATCAATTCATACAAAACCACCTTTTTTTTTCCACTCAGGAACTTGTGTGGTCATAAATTGTTTTTAAATCTTAGTATATTCTGGTAGGTTGACCTTGGCTGGACTCCAGGTGTCCACCAAGCCACTCTTATCACTCCTCAACAAGAACAAGGGGAGAAGACACAACAAAAAGTTCATGAACTGAGATAAGGACAGGGAGTTCACTGACTAATCACCATCACAGGTAAAAGAGACTTGGCTTGCGGAAATTAATTTATTGTTAATTAAACAGAGCAGAATAATGAGAAATAGGAAGCAATCTAAAAGCATCTTTCATAATCCCTTCCCTTCTTCCCAAGCTCAACTTCGCTCCCCACCTCTTTGCATTCTTTCCCCAAGCAGCCCAAAGGAACAGAGAATAGGTGTTGCAGCCAGTTCCTCACACTTTGTCTTTGCTGCTCCTTCCTTTTGACACTCTTCTCCTGCTCTAGTGTGGGATATTCCCATAGAATATCCCTTCATGGACTTCTCCAGTGTGGGTCCTTCACAAATTTATTCCAGCGTGGATCCTTTCCATGGAGTGCAGTCCCTTAGGAACAGACTGCTCCAGTATTGGTCCACTGCAGGGCCACAGTTCCTCACAGACAACCTGTTTCTGTGTGGAATCTTCTCCACAGGGTCCTGCCAGAAGTTTGCTCCAGAGCAAACTCTCCACAGGCCACAGTTCCTTCAAGGCATATCTGACTGCTCCAGGGTAGGGTCCTTCACAGACTCATCCCCTGTGGACCTCCACAGACTGCAGGGGATAACCTGTGCCACAGTGGCCTTCTCCCATCTGCTGTTGTGCAGCAGTTTTTACCTTTTCTTAAACACATTGTCATAGAGGTGCTGCCAACATTGCTGATGGGCTCAGCTTTGGCCAGCAGTGAGTTTGTCATGGAGCCAGCTGGAAGTGTCTCTGTTGGACATGGGGACAGCTTCTGGTGTCTTCTCACTGAAGCCAGCCCTGCAGACCCTTCACTACCAGTGACATGGTAAAAAAAAGAAATCTTCTTGCCATGCAAGCTAAATATATATATGAAAAGATATAGAACACAAAGCCAAGTTCAGGTACCACAAAATGAACAATGGGATGAAAGACAGACTCCATCATGCAAAATTAAGGAGTTTGGTCTATTTATCTCACCAAATAAAAGGAAGTCAATAAAACTGATCATTGCAATTACTTAAAGTGGAGAAAATATTTTGACAGTGGAAATAAGGTTGAATTGGTGAACTTTTAGTATTAATTTCAGGAGGGTCAATATGTTAATCATATGGGCAAACCAACACACAACAGAAATGAAGATGTTTAAAACCATTGTTTCCCACTGTTACCTGAATATGTTAATTAATCTCCTTTCACATATGTAATCCTCACCTTCTTATCACAGATAAAAATTCATGTTCTGCACACAATTATATTCCTTTGAGGCAGGCCCTTTCCATTGTAATAAATATTATCACTGGTTTGTTGTTGCTTTCCTTAAAACTACTGGCAGTGAAAGATTATTTCAAACAGTTGATTATAAATAAAGTTTACAGTCCTGAAAAAGACTGAATCCTTCAGATTCAGATTTTTAATGAAAAATGATGTTATGTGAAAGTAGTGGAAAGTCTCCAATAAAATATTTATTGAAAGAAAATATTTTGCTTTGATATTTTTCAGTTTAGTATTTTCCATAGTTTAGGCTGAGGTTCTGGCCAGTCACATTTTAATTGCAACATATAGTCACATAAATGAAGAGGAAAATCGAGCATTTGTATTTCTGAAATAATAATCAAAAAAAAATTAAAATTGCAAACCAAAAATCTTATTATCAGTGCCAGAACTCCAATTTTTTTTTCTGCTTGGACAAAGAAAATGTTTAACAGATTTTAAAATTAATATTTTCAGGAAAGCTCTAAAGAGAAATTACTTGCATATACTCCTGTGTAATCTTCATCACCTAATCCATTTCTTCATTTCAGTTTAAAGTAGTTATATTATCTCAAAACAGAGTATCTTTGTACCTTATGTATCAGACTGTACATATTAGGTCAGACCAAAGTTAACATATCTTCTCTTCATCTCTAATTATTCCATACTGCCTACAAAAAGAGTTTAAGAAATGCACAGATAGTGATACTTTTCTGGCATAACCTCACAGCTTTAAGCTGTCTGACTTCTTGAGTCAGAATTGGTATCTTCGTGCTTAATAGCCCTTCATATATTTGTCTTTCATGAATTCATCTAATTTACATCACTTCCATATCTACATCCATCTTTGGGACCACAATGCCTTCACAAATACCTTGTCAAAATACTTCAGTGTCATGGTGACCTTAAAAGTATTCAATCATCATCATTGGTGTCAAAAAGAAAACACAACTTCATAAATATTTTTTCAAAATCTCCTTACCACTCACTGTCAAAACAGCATTATTACTTACTGCATTCACAATCTAATCCAATAAATTAATGTATGACAAAGCCTTGTTTTTGTCTAGTAGAATGAGTAGAATTTTCTGTCCTTAGATTTACAACTTTCATCCCCCCCTTCTTAAATGTGTTCTCAAGTTAACACATTTAGATTGCAAAATCCTTAAAATTATTAAAGTAAATTAAAGTAGAATTATGTATTCAATATGGACATTAAAGTAATATATCCTCCAGGACGTGACAAGGCACCACTGCTCAGTCCCTCTGAACGTAACTTCTCCATCCCAGCTCCCTCAGCCTCTCCTCATGGGACAAGCCCTCTAACATCAAGCCCTTATGGTGGCCCTACACTGAACTTCGTCCAGCTAACTGCTGTTTGTCTGAGACTGGAAGCTCAAAACTGGATGCAATATTTGAAACACTGTCCAAAGTCTGTTGACTAGAGGATAATCCATTCCTTTGATCTACAAGTTCTGTTCCTGTGCACACCTCTTTGCTATCAGGTTCTAGCTCATGTTCAGCTTACTTTCTGCCAGAGCCCCAGGGAGTTTTCCACAGAGCTGCTCCCCAGTCAGTCAAGACACAGCCTGCATCTGTTGCAAGGGGCTCTTCCTCCCCTGGTCCAATGATCTGCATCTGACCTTCCTGAATTTAATGAGCTTCCTGTTAGCCCATTCCTCCAGGCTTTCTGCGTCTCTCTCTGGATGGCAGCACTATCCTCCCACATACCAGATTCTTCTTCCAATTTGGTGTCGTGAGCAGATGAGTATGCTCCACCACCTCCTCCACTGATAAAGATATTACACAGGAGAGTTCCCAGGACAGACCTCTGCATTACTCCATATGTTACTGGCCCTAAGGTGGATTATGACCAGTTAACCATGACCCCCTGAGCCCAACCATTGGACCATAGTTTTTACCCATGTAGTTATTCACCCACCCAGACAGTACTGTTCTAACTTGGATACAAGAATAGTGTGGGAGTCTGTGCTGAAAGTATTGCTGAAATTAATGTGAATGGCATTCCCTGCATCTCCTGAAGGTGGGTACAACATTTGCTTTCTCCAGTTATTCAGGAACTTTCCTGATCTCCATGACCTTTCCAAGATGTCAAAAAACATCCTTGCAAGAATCATTTTTCTCAGTTTCCCTGAATGCAGCATGTAGATTGGTATGGGTCAAGTAACTGATCTTAATCCACTGCTGTGTATTTTCCTGCCTGAACTCTGCTTCTAAATAAATACAAAATCCTGTGACACGTTCTTGGTGAAGAAACAAAGGGCGCAAGGAGTACATGAGGCTTATCTGTGTCTGCTGTCACTGTGTCTACTCTGATGCTGCCTTCCTTTCATCTTGAAATTAAAATAGAAACTTGAATCTGTTACATCTGAGATGGCCTTTTCTGGACAACCCAGTGTTGAATCATGTCTAATTATTTAAAAGTTATTTATAGTACATAGGTTCATAACAAAATAAAATCTAGATTTTCATCTCTAATACTGGATATACTTGATTTATTTAGGACTGAAGTTTATTTGGACTTTACAAAACTTAGATTAACAATGAAATACAGGTTTTATTAGGAGAGAATTAATCTTCTTTCATAACAGACTTTTTCAATGAAGGATTTTAGTGTAATTTATTTTCTTGTGAAAAATATTTTTGAGAAGCAATTAAGAATTCAGCAATGTTCACTTGGCCTTTAGTGCTTTGTAGCTACAAAATCTGTTTTCTCATATGATTTCTTCTGAGTCTAATATTACAACAATTTTTTTCCACTCATGTCAGAAGCCCCAGCATACAGCAAATTTCTTCAATGCTACCTTTCCTATTAGTTTCACAGATAGAAGTACCCTTTGTCCAGAAAAATAACACTTAGAAATCTCTCTCAACATTGAGTCAGCTTTGATACTGAAGTTATTTGAAAGATTAAAAATGTTTGCTTGATAAGTTCTCATGAGGCAGAGAATACTCTATAAATACGCTGACATGCCCCATCATAACTTTTCCAGTTTAATTCTTTTATGTATTAGCAGATACTGGATATTAAGTAATCTAGGAGCCTATTCCAGAACTGGAACATCAGTAAACACCATTATTTACTATAAGTTGTGATACTTTTCTGTAGCTTCCATGGTCCTCTGTGCTATCCAGACTAGTAAGCTCACTATCCCAATCATTTTAGTAACATCATCATTTTTCAGGTTATTCTCAGACAGCCAAGATCTTATGCTATAGTACTGTATAGCCTAAGAAGCTACCTGCTGCAGTCCATAGGATTATGTCTTTACAGTAAGAGGTTATGTAGTCAGAAAAGTGTGGAACAATCTCAAATAAGTGTGAAATCATGACTTCATGGTGGATTTTGAGATTTAGTCCCTCAGCCTTCACCTTGTAGGTATGACTGCTGTGTAGAGTCTCACAATGTGGGGGGCGAGGATATAAAGTACCATTCTAGGCAAGGCCTGTACCTAAATGAACCCTTACAATAAATGTGGAGCATGTAGGAATACTTCTGCCACTATAAAGATTCACCAGAAGGGCTGCCCTACAGTGAAGTCTCTATATAACAGACTTTTGTATAACATTTACAATTATTATCGTGAGACTACTTTTGTAGATCTCTGGAAGAAAACTCAGAAGCAGATCTTCTGGAAGAAATTTGCCTATATGATTTTTGGGACCTTATACTGGGGTGTTGAATGTCTACTTTTCTCTTTTCGTACAGTCAGTAGGGCCGAGTATACACGTTTAAAGACAGCTCAGAGCAATAAAGGCATTATGGATGCAGAGTATCAGGCTGTCAGTTCCACCTGAGCAAAGAAAAACCTGTCACCAAGAGGGATGGAAAGGGGATTGGATGTAGGGTTGGATTACTAAAAGCAGATTAATGTAGCAACTGAGATGGACCTCCCTATCTGCTCGATTGGACTTCCCAGCCCATGTGATAGTGAAGGCTGGTGTTAGGTTGGGTAATCAGGAGGCTCTGGAACCTCACATTTAAAGCAAACAAAAAGCAGAGCTGACAGCTAATAAAATACATAAGTAGGAAATTAATGAAATGGAAAACAAGAAGTAAAAGGAAAAAAAAGTACAAATAAAATAAAGCCATGATGTAATTACTAGTAAGACAAAAAAAAAAATTAAAAGGCTCATGAAGCAACGTTAATGCTGGAAGGTTTTTTATTTAACTGAGCTTGTACTTTTGCAGATATGTCTAATATCCAATCTAAAACTGTCTTTCCACAGTTCAGACCCACTACTACTTATCTGCTCTCTAATTAATGAGTCTTTCTAGAGATATCCCGTACATATTTCCAGTGATATCACATACTTTGTCAGTTATAATTTTGGCAGAATACTCATGGTTTTCTTGTACTTTCTACTTCCAAGGTTTTATACTCTAAAACTATTGACACTTTTTTTCCCCTATACAGCAATGCTAGTTGCTCATTCAATGTAATGCTTCAATTCAGGGCTGAAATAGAGCAGGAAAATTGTTTTCTGTACTTTATAGTCACTTCTGTGAAGACTAGCCATTGTGGCAGGATCTTTTTCTGCAGTAGTTACACAACTAACTCAGTCCGTAATTCACTTTACGTTTCCACCATCTGATACATCTTCATAAACAAATTGCATTTTGAAAAATAAGTCATTGAATTTGTCTATCACTACTGAAGGAAAAATAAAGGGATAAAAAAGATCTACATGCAACTTCTTGTTTAGGAAACGAACAACAGAAATTTTGCAAGAAGTAGGAGCACTAATCTTTGGTGGGATAGATCTTTGAGTTATAAATGCTTTCAGTCTACTACTAACTGACACGTAGCCACAATTATTGTCAGTAGAACATGGAAAGTTTGCCTCATTCTTTCTTAGTCAGTTACTCAAGGCATGGAACATATATCGCTGTCCAAACTTCCTACTCCCCTGAGTCAAGGAGGGCATAATTCTGTTCAGTTCAGCATGAGGCACTGCTATGTTTCATTCTAAGTCAGCCACACATGGGAAAGGAAGAGTCCTAACTTATTTCCCCACATAGCTCTCCCAAGACTAGGTACAACCTAACTTTAAATTTCAGGGAACTATTGCTTGAGTCATGCTTGAATTCAGCCTCCTCAACAAAGCTGAGATCAGTGTGTAACTCAAAGATGAAATGTGAATAAATGCTTTGCAACTGTGTGAAACAAATAGGTGACAATGAAATATGAGCAGACTCTGAGTATATAAGCAATACAGCTTTTTATTAACTACAAACTCCAACATTCTTTTCAGAAAAGGGAAAATTACTACTGATATTTTGAATTTAAGTTAACAATCACATGAAGAGAAAAAGGAAGGAAGTTTAATTCAGGAATCCATATAACCACTAATTAGCTTTCATGTGCAAGGACAGGACTTTAAATTCACCAAGTTAATTAGCTGTTTCATGCTTCCATAATGTTTTCTGTGTTTATTAGGCTTATAAACAAGTCTTTTTATTACAAATTGATTGGTATTGAAATAGTTGCATAACAAAAGTAGACTACACTAGAAAAGTGAGGGTCTGAATCAGTTACAGCCAACCCATGTATGCAGGTAAGTCTTCATCACAAAACCGATTCATTTACAAAACTTCATGGCTGTTAAAAAAACAAATAGTCTGGCAAAGAAGAAAATCACTGTTAATAATTGTAACACACAATGGTTTAAAAAATTAAAAAGACACAAGCCAAAAGTGAATGCTTAAGCACTTAATGATTGACAGGTCCTATTTTGAATGTAAATTCCTATTGTGTTTTAAATGAAACCCAGATTATTTTCCATTTAAAAGTGTTTCTCTATTAAAAAGTCTTAACATAACTGTTGATCTGCTTCCAAACATTCATTAAATGGCTATAACCCACAGAATCTTGCTCCTTGCTCCTCCTTGTACACAATTACCCCAATTTATTAGTCCTTCCAATGCATGCTGTTAGGATTGGACCACCAATGAAAAGCACTATAGCTGTTTTTGTCCTTGAATTTTGCACCAAGTAACCACCCAACAAAAATCAGAGCTAATTGTGGTGGCAGAGACATAAACCACGACTCTGCTTTGCCATCTCAACACACAAGCTAGAGAATTATGTTACTTGCTGCTGATGGCCTTTCCTCTCAGACCCCAATTCATAGAATCATAGAATAGTTTGAGTTGGAGGCTACCTTTTAAAGGTCATATAGTCCAACGCCCTTGCAATGAACAGAGATATCTTTAATTAGATCAGCTTGCATAGAGCTCTATTGGACCTGGCCTTGAACATTTCCAGGCTTGAGGCATCTGCTTCCTTTCTGGGCATTGTGTACCCATGTTTCACCACTATATGAAATGTAGTTTCTCATGCCAATGTTTCCCACTACAAAAAAACTTTCTTTGTAAATGTAATCTAAATTGACCCTCCTTCATTTTAAAAGCATTACTCCTTTCCCTAACACGCTAGACTCTGCTAAAAAATTTGTTTCCATCTGTCTTATAGGTCCCTTTCAAGTACTGAAAGACCACAATAAGGTCTCCCTGGAGCTTTCTCTTCTCCAGGCAGAGCAAGTCCAAATCTCTCAGCCTTTTCTCATGGGAGAGGCTAGGTTTCTTTTTAAGCAGCACACCACAACCTTTTCTATTATTGTACAGTGTTAGGATGCTCTCTTACCACCAGGACATGAGGGTGAGACGGACTTGGAATCCAAGTCTTTGAGCCCTTGAAAAAAGCTGCATCTAATCTGGTACTTACAAAAAGAATAAAAAGAAGGCACTGACATAATTTCTTTTAGTAATGTTTTAGAATTAAACTAGTAGTCTTGATTAGTCCTTTGTAAATATAACTACTAGAATAATTTGTCAGTTTCTGTACAAAGTTATTAGAGTTATATATATACAAAGTTATCACATAGGTGTAAGATATCATTTCTCATCTAAAAAAAAGTGGGTAGGGTTGTGATATACATTGTTTTGTCTGGACTTTATAATCATGCAAGCCCTTTATTGGATTTCTGTGCACTTACATATTTCTCAAAATCATGCTCATTTATTTTAACAATAACCATAGAAATCTTTTGTGCAACCAGCAACTGACAGTAAAGAAAACATAAGATAGCTGTAAGAGTAAAGGTATGGTGTCTGTATATATCTTCTTTTTTCACAGCTACAGAGCAATATAAACGATTCTTAAACTTAAGTGAGCACATCAAAATGGGCAATCCAGTTTGACCTAGTCTCTTAAACTCTATAATACTTAAAATTCACTTACAGAATGGCCTTATGCAGACCAGAATAGATGCACTTTATGCTGCTGACATAGCTCAAAGAGTACTTAAAATTACTTCCTGGAGACAGCTGAATATATTTTCCCTTTGATGAAACAGGTGTCTCCCTCCCACAGTGTGAGTATATCTTTAATGGCACAGTTATCATAACATCACATTTTCTTTTCTATAAAAGGAATTGTATCCCAAATCCAGGCAGCAGAATCAGTGTCTGAGCCTACAGCTGCTGATTTTGCCAGACAAAAAATTTCCTTGCATGATGTATTTCAAACATCCCTGATACAAAGCTAAGGGTAAAGGGAGAGTTAGGTATCAGGTTGCAGCTTGTTATTTTGAAGATTAAAACTGTGCACAGATGCTTTCTGCTGCAATGGCAGCTATAAGAAATCTGGTGAAGATGTCTAAGGAAATCTAGTATCTATACACTTGTATTTCCAATGATAGCAAACACAGGAAGAAAAAGTAATAAACATTACACCTGCCACTGTGAAAATACTGTGTTTTTTAATGTGGCAGGTCATTAGATAAGTGAGATTTCAGTGATTCGCTGTTACTAGACTTAAAAATCTCTTTACTAAAAGGGTTAGATGCTTCAATTTAAATGCAATTGATTTTCATTTGTGAATGTTGCATTACAATGTTCTCTTTTTATTTTCTAGCAGACAAGAAAGAATATCTGCTGAGACCATCTATAATTCTACAGTCTTTAAAAATCTCATACTCTGCACATGCTAATCCTTAGTATAAAATATTACTAGCTTTGTGTCCAGGAATCTTGACTTGTGAATTATTGGTGAATGTGTATATCAGCTCCTTCTTTATTTAGTAGTAATGTCTGAACTTGAAAGTACATTAGTCCCAGATTAGTTGACATAGCAGTTATTAGAAAGTTTATTTTCTTTCTTGTCACTGCTTTTCACCATAGTAGATGTTGATGAAGGTGGGCAGATAATAAAGTAAAAGGATACTAAGATATCAGGATGAATTTTAGAAAGCGAAAAGTGTCACTGTCACATATGAAAAATTCCTCACATAGCTTAATGTTTCTTGTTAAAGAATATTTAGATAAGAATCTGTGGGTTTTTTTCCTTTCTCATGTGATATTTGTATGTGTACATAACTAAATATATGCATGTTTCATATGGATGTATATGTTTCAATAGACAAGCATCAGAAACATACATACACACATGAACACACATATATTCACAGTCTTTCTATATGCTGCTACTGTATCTAAACTGATGCTTCTGGGGTTTTTACCTTTCTTATCGAAACACAATGGGGCACATAGGTACCCTTCAGCTTTAATAAAGCACTGGAAATTTGATCCTACTAGCAGTACTGTACTTGCTGATTTATAAATGAAGAAAAAAACTGCCTCTGTTAGCATGAAAGGCTGTTTTCCTAATACATGTGGAGGAGTAGGTTGCCTTCGACAACTGTAGCTCCGCTTAATTAGGCACTGAGTCCAGAACAGGCATCTAGGATCCCTTGTGTAAAATCAGGAAATGTAAAAGGCTGCTGTCAGAGATGTGTGCCAAACAATTTCATGTAGAGAACAAGCTCAAACTCTAGCTCACAACCAAACCCATGGGCAAAACTCACAAATGGGAGTGCCCATGATGACACCCCAATGCTGTTTTACAGTTTATGGATTCCATGTGCTGTCAAGCACATTGTTACTGCTTGGACATTGACACGAAGTGTACACACACACACACACACACACACACATATGGAAGGGCTCTTGGTCAGGGTTACCCAGGAGGTGGATTTGTAGAATCCTGGAAGATAAGGGGCTAATGTGTATGTCTCAAACTCCGATAGTCGAATGGCTGTGGGACCAACCAAGGACTGTTGGTAGTAACAGACAAGAATTGTTGGTAATAACCAAGGACTCTTTGTATTAAAGCGCCATGAGAAAGAACAAGATTTTGCTGGAGAAGAGGGCCCATGTGGAGACAGGGCAGCACTTTTCTGGGACAAACAGCCTTGTGGTAGTTGCTGGAAATAAGCACAACACAGTACAGTGCAAGTACAGGAATGAGGCCAAGAAATAGGCATGGACGATAGCTTGGGATTAAGACCACCAAAGACCCCCAAAGTGGTCCAACACATTTCCTAAAATGAAATGAATTCAAAGAATGGACTGCACATGATAACTAATTTGCATAGAAAGTGAAAAACATTTCATACTACTCCTTTGTCCAAAACCCACTTCTGTGTGATTAGATAGTAAGTCAGGGACTAATATACTAATTTCCATGCCAAGTGTATAATTTAATAATAAAATTTTCTGCTTGTTTGTGGACTCTTTGACTTTTGTTGTTCCTTTGGACCATGAGAATTTAGAAATCTTGAATGCTACCTGCCCCTTAAGGGTGGGTTGTCACAGGGTTTTGCGACACCCAGAGGGTGGAAGAAGTATTCACAGATATCCAGAAGAGAAAAAAATAGTTACTTATGTGGGAGATGGTGAAGGTACTTAGTCCTGGGAAGACTCCAGGTGCTATCCCAGTCCCCATGGAGGACTTCCCCTCAGAGACCTTCAGCTATGAGTCTGTGTTGCACCTGCCACAGCCATGGGGGATGCTGTGGGGCATAAAAGACTGGCCTGGACCATCCATGGGGGCATCTGTGGGAGGACATGCCTGGCACAAGGGCTCCCTGCGATTCTGTCTTCTTCCCTTACATGTTGAAGTGCTGCCTTCCTACTCATGTCTAGTTCAAATAAAAGTGTTATCCAAACAAGATAACAGGATCACAGAAGTATACAGAAATCCAGATTTTGGAGTGCTATGATATATTTGAAAAGTCCTGGATAACTAAATTTGATAACTGCCTGTGGCATCTTTATCTGCCCTTTCTTCAATAGTTGCCACTTCTGGCTTTTTCTCCTCTTTTACAGTTTGAAGACGTGACATTTCCTTTGGTCATTTTTCACACATCTTTAGATTTTAGTTTGGGTGGAAAATTAAAAATCTAGTAGCTGTAAGATAAAATAATTAAATTTCATATTGAAAAAGAACCTTTATAACACTTTAAAATAAATGCTTCTACAGTATGTGTCATATATAATGCATCACTGCACTATAGTGTATCAGTGGATTCATTGGCACCTGTTTTATACCTAAATGCCCAGATATCTGTTTTATTGCTATTTATTACTCACTAGCCTATTTATAGATACACTATTCTTATTTAGAATATTTCCTGTCAGATTTCCATATTCGTGTAGTATGAACATATGTTGCATGTGATAAGTATAAAAGTTCAACTGATGCAAACCTAACTTTTTAAGAAGACAGAAAATTCACAAGTAATAAGCATCTGATGCAAAGGAGAAGGAAAGTTGTGTCTACACATACAAGGAAGACAGAGTCCAGCATTCCCTGTGCCCGTGTTCTGGGACAGATTTATTTTAGTCCAGTTCAGAAGCAATACTATCACTACTTTGGGCATCATTTGTCTGGGAGTCCTCTGAAGTTTATAGATTTTGTGACTTATAGATTGGTGACAGTTCCTAGGTAGTTGATTTAGAGTAAAGAGAGAAGAAACACTACTGTCTGAATCCTTTCACAGAAACATATTTTCAGTTAACCAGGTGTTTTATAGCACTTATCTACATTGGTGGAATCCCAAATTCTGAACTGTCTTGGTAATGTCAGAGAAAGATAAGGATAAGGTGATTTAAAAAAAAAAAAAATTGCATTGTATGAAGAATCCTAGAACCAGCAGAGATGTAAGAAAATCTAAGCGCTAAGAGCAGAAACACTTCAATGAGGTTGCAAGAAATTTTCTCTATACACAACAGCAATATCCATAATCTTTCTCATTTTCTCAAAACAAGTTCTTTTACAATTTCACCAAGCAACTACATGCTGCTCATGCTTTCCACCTGTGTTCATAACCGAATAGGAGAAACAGTGCCATTGGTCACTTTTAACACAGTGCCTCAGCTGTTAGAACATTCATTTCAAACATAGTTCCTCCAGTGTAACAGACTTGAAACACGCGTATTTTACTTTTCCGGGTAGATTAATCAGCAGTCGCAGGCGATTCTATGTGATAGATCTCTTCCAGTCTCCTGTTGACTGTAGGCCATGCTCCAGAAATAACTCAAGATGCAATTTTGCAAGTCCTAAAAATGTTCTGGAGGGAAAGTTTAATGTCTAGGGCATTCAAAGGAGGGTAGAATTTTTCATTCTTCCAAATGAGACCTGGGGATACTGGTCAAAAGATGACAGTGTGCCCAGGTGGCCAAGGCCAGTGATATCCTAGGCTGTATCAAAAATAGTGTGGCCAGAAGGACTAGGGCAGTGATGTTCCCCTGGTCCTCAGCACTGGTGAGGTCACACCTCAAATCCTGCGTTCAGTTCTGGGCCCCTCACTACAAGAAAGACATTGAGGTGCTGGAGCAGGTCCAGAGAAGGTCAACAAAGCTGGTGAAGGGTCTAGTCCTATGAGAAGTGACTGACGGAAGTGCAGTTGTTTAGTCCGTAGAAAAGGAGGCTCAGAGGAGACCTAATTGCTCTCTACAACTACCTGAAAGGAGGTTTTAACAAAGTGAGGGTCAGCCTCTTCTCCCAGGCACGTAGTGACAGAATGAGAGGAAATGTCCTTAAGCTGCACCAGGAGAGGTTCAGGCTGGACATCAGAAAGAGTTTCTTCACTGAAAGGGTGGTTAAACATTGCAATGGACTGCTCAGGGAAGTGGTAGAGTCACCATCACTGGAAGTGTTCAAGAAATGACTGAACCTGGCACTTAGTGCTGTGCTCTAGTTAATGTAGTGATGTTTGGTCAAAGGTTAGACTCAATGATCTTGGAGGTATTTTCCAGCCTTAATTATTCGATGATTCTATGCTTATATTCCTTGTTATATCACTTCTACATTTTATACAGTGATTTTCATTTAATATAGAATTACTTAAATTGATCAAAACAGAGGAAAAAAAAACCTGCAATACTAGAGGTGGACCATTATCTTCAGGATAATGGTTCCACTTAATCAAATTTTTCTTTATAATTCTGTTTTGACACTGACATGAAGTGGCATCATAATGCAATGGAGATTTAAGAAAACAAGATTGTTAAAAAATTAGTATATGTTATTCATTACAGAGCATGAAAAAATTGTGTTAACCTTGCAAAGGATTGTGCAACACTTGTAAACTTTTTCATCATCTTAAATTGCCAAATGCCTGTTGGAAACACTTAACAAAGTCCCATCTGAATTATATCTTGTAATAAGGTGTACTTTGCAATAAATTTACAGATGTTTGCTTTTTGTTTGGTTGGTTGGTTTGGGTTTGTTTTTGCAGTTTTTTTACTAACATATGAACACCTTACAGGGTTCTTTCAAATTCTTGTGCTGGTGCAGTAGACTTCTGTGGTGACTTTGTTAACTACCTTCAAGTACTACACATGTGCATGAGTACACACGAGAACATAGGAAGATATAAAAAAATACTTAAGTATATGTCTATTACAAAATTAACTGTTGAGAACTCCACTAGATAAGAAGTATTTGAATCACCACTGTTCAGCTGTATGAGTGCCTAAATAGATCACAAACTTAGTAGCAAAGATGATTATTTTGATAAGACTTTTAATATTAAACCTGGCTCTCACATTCAAAAGCAAAGCACAAAAGTTTGTAGAAAGGAATGACAAAGCACCCTTCCATGGCATTATAAAAGCAAACAGCACTGCCAGTGCACTTGCTAGTATTGATCTCAATACTGTGTCTTTACTATGCCTTAACAACTTAATAAGCAAAACAACAATGAAGTCAGATAAGCAGCAGGAAAACAACACCTATGTCGTGGCCTCAGCTTACTCACATTGCATTTCTCAGTCAAGGCTGGTACAGCTCTGAGCATATGCAAAGGACTACCTCTAGGGGCAGAAAGTTGAAAAATAGTTCAGATATTTTCACAGAAATCTCAGAATACTTGATGTTGGCAGGGACTTCTAGAGATCATCTAGTCCAGAATCTCTGTTCAGAGCAGGATGACCTTAGGCTGGTTGCTGAGACATGCATCCTCTTAGGTTTTGAAAAACTGCAAGAAAGGAGACTCCTAAACCCAAACTCCCAAAAAACACATCTAAATAACCCATTACAATGTTTGACCACACTTATTTAAAGTGTTTTTACTCATTACCTCCTTTTTTTCCACTGAACACTACTGAGTCTGAGAAGTCTGACTCCACCTTCTCTCTACTCTGCACTGGTGCAGCTTCACCTTTAATATTTTGTCCAGTTTTGGTCCCTGCAACATAAGAAAGATATTAAGCTGTTAGAGAGTGTCCAAGGGAGGGCAGTGAATATGGCGAAGGGCCTTGAGGGGAAGCTGTATGAGGAGCAGCTGAGGACACTTGGTCTCTTCAGCCCGGAGGAGACTGAGGGCAGACCTCACCGCAGTCTACCACTTCCTCATGAAGGGAAAACAGGTAGACACTGATCGCTGTGATGACCAGTGATAGGACCTGAAGGAATGGCCTGAAGTTGTGTCAGAGAAGGTTTATGCTGGATATTAGAAAAAGATTCTTCACCCAGAGGGTGGTTGGACCCTGGAACAGGCTCCCCATGGAAGTGGTCACAACACCAAGCCTGACAGGGTTCAGGAAGCATTTGGACGATACTCTGAGGCACACAGTGTGACCCTTGGGGATGGTCCTGAGCAGGGTCAGCAGTTGGACTTGATGATCCTTATGGGTCCTTTCCAACTTCCCGGATTCTGTGCTTCTGTGATTCTTTGCTTCTACTGCCTCTGTCAATGGTGCTGTCACTCCCCCACACACCCCTTGCTTGCATCTTCTTGAGGATAAGGAGCTCTACTTTTAATGATGTCAGTTGCTTCTCTGGTTTAGCCATTTCTTTTTGCACAATATTTTTAAATGAAACTATTTTTATTGCCTCAAAGCTTACCATTAGTTATCTCTACTGAAGACTAAATAGAAAAATGGCTAGATAAAGAAAAATCCTCCTCTGGCATGCACTGATACAATCATTTTCTATATATGCATTCATATCACACACTTAGGAAGCATGTGGTAGTTTTATTTCCCTTGTGAAAGGTAAGAACAAAAGATTGCTATTGAACAAAATTATCTTCATCTATGGAGTAAGGGTTTCTTCTCATTCTTGCATGTCCACATGAACTATTCTCTGTTTTCAAAACCTCTTGATTTTTGCATAAACATTTCTATATTTTTAACTTTCAGCTGCGAAATCAATATAGTCTATTTGTCCACCTCAGTTTAAGTTTAATAATCCTTCAAACTAATCCCAGTGAAATTGCTCTTGTGTTTTAGCAATGCATTAAAAAAGAGAGAAAAAACCCAAGTCATTCTGCAGTCTCAGATCATATCAGGTCTGTACAGTGAAACTAGGCAGCTGCTGCCAAAACCATTGGCAAAAATACCAACATCTTAAAATCTCAATCCCAGACTGAACTTCTGACACTGTAATTTCATCACTAGATATGAAGTTATTTAGTATTGTTGCTGTGAAAAAACATTTCTATCAGAAATAATGACTGGAGGAATAAAAGATTTTCTTCATTTAATTTTGCATTTATATAAAGACAGAATTTATAGTTGATATTGAATTTCTTTACATCAACTTACGGATACGCTTTTTTTTAAAAAAAAAACAAAAAACTATGAGATAAAATGTCATGATCCTTTAACCAGGAAAAAAGGACCTACAACACTCTTGCAAGGAGAAAACAAGAATGGCACTTATTCAGGTGCGAGGTGCACTGTCCGAGGGGAAGGTTCTAGCAACAGGGAGGAACAGGGCTGGAACCTAGACATACAAGGAAAGAGGCAGATGGATAAAGACTGTATAAGGGAAAAGGTAGGAGGGGACCGCCATGAAAGGAAAAGGTGCAATGCACCAAATATTAGCCAATGGGCAACGAGGGTACAATCAACCAATAGGAGATTGGAACACCTAGAACTTTTGAAAAAATTAAATTCTACTATTCTAATACATTAAATTCCTAACATCTATATTAACTTTCGTAACCATCGTAACTTGGGTGTCGAGGGCTAGTTCTTTCAGACATTCATGTGGATCTCCAAGGTGGGCGCACGGCTTCTCTTTTCTGGCTTCTGAGATCACAACTTCTCTCTAAATTGTTTTTCTTCCATTGTTGTTACCTTGGTGCACCCACAATAAAATATCAAGATTACTTGTTAGAAAGCAGACAGCTAGTCTTGAAGTTTGACATATAATGATAGAAATTAAAACTTAAAACCCCAAAGAAGAGACAAATATCTTAAGCTAAGCAGTTGATATAGAATGTAGCAGTTATTAATGTCATGAAAGAATAAAGATGTTGTCAAGTTAAGAAGTATTAGAATTCCTATGGAGTCTAACTTCATTGTAAAGACCATGACAAACTGTGGTGTCAAGCTGTTACTCCCTCCTAATGTAAACTGCTAGTTTGCAGTATTGTATCTTACAGTACCCATGAAGCAACATTGCCCAAACTTCAGAATGACTATAAACACCCATGGATGGGCTGGGAAAGATGGCCTGAGATTTTCATTTCCTGCCTGGGTGAGTCTGCCATACACTTCATCTTCTTTCAAACTTATTCTCTTGAATCAGAATCAAATCCCCTCAGGCCATCCACAAATCTGAAACTAGAAGCTCTAGTAGTCAGATATTCAGATTTAGCCTGTTATTGTTCAGAAATACAATGAAAATAGTGTGCTGCTGCAGTGTGATATAGTAGGTACAAAACTTCTTCAAATATTGCTCTGTATTAAGGAAATATAACTATGGTTTGTCCTTCCCAAATGGATGATGCTTTCATTGAAATTGCCTGGAAACTTCAAGAAACAAGATATTATTTGAAACTGTGAGTTTTCATGGAAACTAATCAATTTCAACTGTTTTTTCCCATCTCCATAGTCAATTTGAGTGCTAAAGAGCAGAAGCCTCTCCTTTGCCAGTTAAGAAAGAGAACAAAGCTTTCTGGCTACCAACACCTTCCCCAGGCTGCCAAACTACAGCTAATGCAGTTCTTATTACTCCTTCAGAAGCCAGGAAGATCTGGGTCTGCTCCAAATGGCAGGTCAAGCTGTGGTTAAGCTCAGCATTCTGGCACCTAAATGCCTCTTGCAATTTTGATTTAATGCATTATTCACCAGCTCCCATTTCTCTAACTTGTGTAATGCTTTTCTCAAAAAGTGCCTGACTACATTTCAGCAGGATGAATTGTACCTTAGAACAGAAGGAGGGTGGGATTTGTGTACACTTGGCACAGGTTCCTTCTGTAGCCCCTATCTAGAGAGATGGTTGAAGATTATCTGAAGACAGAATGTACTTCTTTAGCAGCTTTTTAAAACACAAATGAAGAGTCAATTGCATGAATGGCTGCAAAATCTACCTGTATTCATTGTACATTTTCGTTTAAACTTCAAGGTATGTAAAGAGATATTGAGATACATCTTGAGAAGTGAAATTAAAAATTAAGCAAAAGAGAGTAGAAGAAATTGGCAAAATTATTTTTTCCTCTTTAGAGGAAATATTCTTGACCATAGTAAAGTACACGAGTATCTTTACTTTCAGATCAGTGAGGACAAAAACAAACAATAAGGTTCTAATTTTTTGCTCTCCTGATAGTCTCTGGTTTAAAATCCATTTATTCTCTGATGTGGCCTCTGTATGGCTTCTTTTTTTTTTTTTTTTCCCCTCCATACCTGAGATAAAGCTCCTATATTTCTTTGTGGTATACAAGATCAGGGCCTCAATGAAGTATATTCTTCCTACACTTCCACTGCTAATTCTACAGAAGATTTGTTCAATCAAGTGTTGAGAGATTTTAGATAAAACTCTTTTTCACTGAATAAATGCAGTTTTATCTCTAGAAATATCTAAGGAACACAGTTCAGTATTTTTTTTTTCAATNTATGAGATAAAATGTCATGATCCTTTAACCAGGAAAAAAGGACCTACAACACTCTTGCAAGGAGAAAACAAGAATGGCACTTATTCAGGTGCGAGGTGCACTGTCCGAGGGGAAGGTTCTAGCAACAGGGNGGAGAAATGTGAGCTTATTATTTTAATAACAGGTTTACTAATTTCATTCAGATATTTGCATTCCAAAAGACAAAAGTATGAAAAATAAAGGTAAAACTAGTATTATGTATGCAAGGGTTTTTTCTATTATATCATATCATGCATATTTCATTTGCTCAGGAAATTTTGATATTTTTTTTTTGTTTATTAGGTGGGTTGGTTGTTTTGGGGTTCTATTAGGGGGGTGTTGGCTTTTTGTTTTGTTGGTTTTTTTTTTAATATTGGTATTTCTTATGAAAGGGAAATGTTGACTCCTGCCCATTCTTCTAATCTGACTGGTAAAATGTGGAAGCAGAAGAAGAGGAATGGATGAGCATTTTTATTTGTGAATGAGTTGTAAATATTTCCAAACACAATAAATCTTATTTTTAAAATATAGATAAAACCCACAATAGCATTATCGCTCTCTGCATACTTGTAAGTAGCTATGTAGTTGAAAAGTATTTTCATTCCAACAGAGGGACTGTTAGATCTAAATGTGAATGTGTTAACTGAATTATCTCCATGAAAATAGAGCCAATCAGATTTAAAACTAACCATAAAGGTCACTGAATTAAAACATTTAAAGAGTAGATCAGGTGCTTGGAAAGTTTATGCCCTTAGCAAATAAAGCAAATAAAGCAACAGCAATGAGGACATTCACAGTTTGCCTTGCCTTATGCAAGGAAAAGGTAAGCTCTGTGATTTTTTACTGAGGATATTGCCATGAAAATGCCAAGGGGTCAACATTTTGTGTTGTGAGCTGATTGCCACACACACTGTGAAATGAGCACAGTTATATTAGTGAATCTGCAATGGTTCACCTTATTTTTAAGTGAGCACCTTTTTTACACAAACATGATCATTAAATAACAATAAGATAACTGGTTCAGGAAGATGTAAGCATGTAAGCCAGTAGAACAATGCAGCTTGCTTAATTAAGGAACCTGGGCAACAGGCTGAAGGAGGTGATTCTCTCACTCTACTCTGCTCTTATGAGACCCCCCTAGAGTGCTGCATACGATTCTGGTGCCCCCAGCACAACAAGGACATGGAACTCTTTGAGCCAATCCAGAGGAGGGCCACAAAGTTGATAAGAGGACTGGAACACCTCCCTTATGAAGACAGGCTGAGAAAGTTGAGGCAGTTCAGCCTGGAGAAGAGGAGGCTCATAGCAAGCTTCCAGTATCTGAAAGGGACTTACAGAGGGAGGGACTGTTAGAAGTTGTAGTGATAGGACAAAAAATAATGGGTGCAAATTGAAAGGGGGGAAATTTATGCTGGATATTAGGAAGAAATTTTTTACTTTGAGACTGGTGAGGTACTGGAACAAGTTGCCAAGGGAGGTTATGGATGCCCCAATCCTGCAAATGTTCAAGGCCAGGTTGGACAAGGCCTTGGGCAATGTGGTCTAGTGGAGGTGTTCCTGCCCATGGCTGGGGGGTTGGGACCAGGTGATCTTTAAGGTCCCTTCCAATCCTTAACATTCTATGATTTTATGATTCTTCAGTAGCTGTTCCTGTAGAGACAGTTCTGTCTTCCTTTCTTCCTTCTTAGAATATCTTCCTTCTGGGTGATATCTCAAGTGAAAACAGTCTCAGTGTCCAAATAGCAAGAAGTTTTTCCTTTCCTTCATATTTTTAGGAAATTGCTTTCTCTTTTATGTCCTTTCAGTGCTCAGCAGAGTGAAATTAGTTAAAAATAAGGTGCACATATTTTTATTCAGATCATGAAAACTATGATTTCATATTCATATAGCTAGTTATTATATTCACATTATTTTTTATGAAGAGGCCTTTTATCTTAAAACAATGTGAAATCACTGCATGCAAAGGAAGAAATGTGGGGATCTTGAAACATGACTATGTCTTTCCATACCAGAGTATGCTGAGATAAATTCTCATGTGCTTGGTATCGCTAGACAGCAGGGATCCAGGACCTTAGAATTTATTCAGATCACTTAGGAACCTGTTGAAAAGAGAAAATAGAAAAAAAGAAAAGGACAATTTTATTCTCCCAGGGAGAGAAAAGAGCATTTCTTTGTATTTCCCTCGATCAAGAATACTTCATCCAGCTGAGCCTAATCAAAGAGAGAATATGTGACAGTGTTTGTGTGCAGAATATACACACCCTTCAAGACACCATATGAGGCATAATGTCTGCTGTCAGACCTTCTTCCCTCTGCAGCATATTATTTTTTAAAACCTATTTTATCTCATACAGATTTTGTTGATAATTTTTTAATTTATTCTTTTAAGACTCATTGCATCTACTCATGTTTTAGAGATCCATTAAACAGGCGAGGCTTTCTTTCTATCTCAGGGATGAAGCACAGGCATGGCAGTCGGAAGGCAGTTTTTTCTTTCCCTATCTCTGATGTTGATTGAGTGTGTTACTTTGGAGAATTCAACTTCTCTCTCTGAGACTCAGTTTCTAATATCAAAAACTAAATAGAGACCAAAACTGCTGCATGGCTCTTGGAAGACGTTTATATTGAAAAGGACACAAAACCACAAGTAGGTTATACCACTGCCTCCTGCAGTTTCCAGAGATGTGCAATACTTACTAACAGGAGATGGCTAAGCCTGTTTTGAAGAAGATGGATATCTGGTTTTAATACTCCATGGTTGTTTAATTCTAAGAATTCAGACATCTCATGTTTGAACCCATGTAGGTTTTTAGTATCAACAATATTCTATACCAAGAATATACCAAATGAAGGAATTGTTTTTATGCTATCTTCTTCTCTGGTTGGATGTTATTTAGTTGTTGTAATATTCATCTCCTATGCACTTACTTGACTTTACACATCTTTATATAACCCCTTCACTTGTCTCTTATATAGGCTGGAAAGCTGGAATTTATATTTCTTAATAGTTCCTTCTACTGTTTGATACTTTTAAACATTTTTTCGTCTTACACCTTGGCACATGAAAGGGGTTTCCTTGAATCCTTTATAACTGATCAATCTCTCATCATGCCCAAGGACGACAAGACCGTTGTGCCCAACCTGCCTGTCAGTGCCCCATTATGTGGACTCCACTGAACAACCCACCGTCTTGAAGTTCTGGTTCAGCTAATCTACTCAGGGTCATACAACAACAACATCCCCATTTTAGCTGGAATATTATCAGTTTGTTATACACCAAGATCTCTCAGTGTTCCTTCTCAGGTGTGCAGATAGTGAACTACAGCCAACACATACACTTGCTGAACTTTGTTTTTTTGGTCTTCTCCCCACAGACCTCCAGATCTTTTTCAGTTATACTATAATATTTTCACTAGTAAGTATTATACAGAATATTCAGGTGTATGTATACCATATATCTCTATGAAAAGGGGCATAATGGAGTTTTCTACTTTGTTTGCCATTTCTTTCATAATAATTCATAGAGTTACATTATTTTTTCCTCAGCTGCTGTTCCACTGACCTGGTATTTTTGTGGAGTTTTGACCCAGAAATCTCACTTTTCAGCAATGATTGCCACCTGTGAACCCAGCACTGTTCACAAAAAGATTTGTCATTGGTTTTTACTAATCCTGTTTAAGTTTCAGATGTGTCTGATCCATAATCACTGACAAGATCCTAAGATTCTTCTACTCCCACTGACACCAGGCATTTAGCCAGGGCTCAAACCACCACACTCTCCCGATTTCAGTGTGGATTTTATTGTATTTGTCATTCTCCAGTGACTTCTCTTGGAATTATTCCACTCTGTATAAACAATCAATCAAGAGAAAAATTTAAATATTCAAGGCAGTGCCTCTGTGTTACCCTGGGAATAGCTAATTATTTGTACAAAATGAATTAGTCCCAAAGGAAACAAAACAGATTGAAAGGAGGCTAAATTTCATAGAATTCCTCTATATTCAGGAGAAAGAAATTTGTGGAAAGGTCTACCTGAGATGCCCTAAACTTTTCTCCACTGGCTAATAAGGACACTTGACCTTTTGGATAAACACCTGCTTGACTCAGTTCAGTGAAGAGAGTGTTTAAACAAACATTTATGAAGGTAACATGGGGATTCCAAAACAGTATATATCATTCCAGGTAAATTCTCTGGTTACTGGCAACTAGTAGTTCTCTAGTTTTAAAGAAAATCTTCTCTTTTTTTGGTTTGGACAATACACTCTTTACTGGATCCAAGAAACTTTACTTGATGAAAGCTACAGGGTAGTAATTTAAGAGGTGATGCAAAAAAAGTGAGTATAGAATATTAAGAAAATAAATGAGCATATAAAAAATAACTCCTCTAGAGTCAAAAGGAAAATAAGTGAGATATCACAACTAAGAAAAGTTAAGTGTTAAGAAAAAAATAAGCTTGAAAAAAAAACAACGTAAAATTTTAAGATTATTTGCAGCTACTGATGAGGCAAAATCAACCTTAAATTTGAAATTTGAGTTTTCATTTTTATGTGTTATATTGGATTCGCAATTAAGTCTTTGTAGTAAATCCAGTCCTGTCCCAGGGCATTGGGCACCTCCTTGGGCCCCCAAGGTGGGATGTTGGCCCCAAGGCTGGGACATGGGCTGCATGTAATTATGGCTCAGACCAGACACATGGGTGCACTACAGCAGGAACTGGAGCTGGAGCTCTAGCAAGACCAAGGTGAGTTCCTCAGCAGAAAGTACCTCCACAGGCAGGGTTCAGCCCCATAATCCCTGGGAGCTTCTCTTGGGTCACCACTGGGAAGTGTTCACCTTCAGCTGCACTGGCTCTTAACTGGCCCAGAGCCTTAGCAGCCAAATCTCCAGGCACCCCTGTGGATACTCTTATGGCCCTTTAACTGTCTTCTACTTAAAAACTCCCAAAGTTGATAGCAGAGATCACTGTCATCGCACTTGATATAGACTGTAATGTATGCAAAATATTCTGATATTATCCACAAGGTGAAGCTCATTAAATGTCATGGTCAAGGATCAACTAATTTCTAAATAGTCATTGGGCATTGACAGGGTTTAGGCATGGATACATTTAAAATTGTGCAAACTGAAGCATATCTTGACAGTCTCATAAACAGAACTTCAGGTATAAAGGAAATGTTAATATTGAAAATGTAAAGGATGAAAGATTTTAGCTGATTTGGAATGAAGTAGTAGGTTAGACAGAAAATGAATAGTGTCATAACCAAGAAAGAAGTACTTGAATTCCATTTCAGTAATTTAAGGTACCTTGTTCATCTTCTGGACCACAGTTCTTTGGATCCTGATGGAAAAGATGAGCTATAGTTAACCTTGTAGGTAATATCCTATATGTGAGATCTGTCTCTTCCTACGATACTATTTAAACATTTTGTGTAGTTTCTGAATAATTAGATTAATGCTGGAAATAGGGAGCCTTCCCCTGAACACTTGCTCTTGAAGTTTTGTTTCTTTTCTTGATTTCTGTTATCTGCAAATTTTGTTCTTTGTTGTGTGATGGCAGCTTTCACGTGCTTGAGAAAAAAGTGTAGGTGTCCCACAGTTGATTGCACAGCAGCTGGTGTTTGCTGACAGGAAGGAGTGCTGTCAGGCTGAGAAGAGTACTGAGTACTGAGCTGTGGTTGCTCAGCATTTTGAAGAGATCCATATCTCTTTTACTATGGGCAGTGTTCTCCTCTCATGACTGCATAGCAAAAAATAAACTGTTTACAATTGCTTTTCATTATAGGCTCAAGTCATATCAGTTTAGATGGAATTTACCTTATCCAAATTCAGACATGTAAGTACATTTAATCAACAGGTAATAAACAACCTGCAGTGGTGCTGCATACTGGGATTTATTAAAGAACCTTCAGGCTTTTACCCTGTTTGATTCTCTCACACACTCACTTGCTCTAAAAAGTGCTATGTTCACTAGATCTCAATTTCCTTTCCCCACAGGGAGATCCCTGCTTCCCAGGGAGGGCAGGCAGTCATGTCTGGACAGCTGCCAAGTCCCTGGGAATTTCCCAACATTTATCTCCACTCATATCTTTGACCTTCAGGATCATCCTCTACTTCCAGTATATTTGCTTCAATCACGTAGAATCACAGAATTATTTAGGTTGAAAAAGACCTCCAAGATCATCGAGTCTGACCTTTGACTAGTCACGACCTTGTCAACTAGACCACAGCACTAAGTGCCATGCCAGTCATATCTGAAATACCTCCAGGGATCGTGACTCTACCACATCCCTGAGAAATCTGCTCCAATGCTTAACCACCCTTTCCAAGAAGAAATTCTCTCTGATATCCAACTGGAACCTTTCCTGAAGCAACTTGAGGCCATTTCCTCTTGACCTGTCACTTGTTGCCTGGGACCTCCTTTCAGGTAGCTGTAGAATGCAATAAGGTTTTCTGTGTGATTCTATGCGATTGTCAATTAGCTCAATTGAACATGCTCTGAAAAGAAGTATGATTGCGTTTATGTAACAGCAGCATGCCTCTATATCCCTGAATCAGCCATTCACCACCTTTTCAGACCCTCCTTTCATTTCTAAGACCACTTCTCAGTAGCACTGCTTTTGTACACTGGCTTTCTTTCCAGAAACCCAAACCCTGAGCTTTCCCACCTAAATAGTCTATGTGCACATGCTTAGCTTCCTAATTGATATTTCTCTCTCATGTCCCTATTAATTATGGGATTCAGGATGTGTCACTTTTGCTCAGTTCAAGAGTTATCAGAATTCACAACCAGTCCACACTGGTTACAGCTAGCAAGTAGCAAGTTTCTGCTTGAAAATACAAAGGCTCAGTTCCAGACATTCACCCATAGACACACACATACACCAAATTATCTGCTGCCTGATAGCATTTACAGTTTAAGCTATTTGTATAATCTACAACAGATTTAGACAGCTGTTTCTATACTAATCATGCCAGAGTGCCTTTAAAGGCAGTAGAGAGGAAAAGACATTTTTAGGGTATCTCATCTACTTTAAAAGTGCCATTTGAAGATGTCATGGACTGAGTCATGAAAATGCCAGTTGTCTTCATCTATAAAGTGAAGGAAACACGGGGGGCTGACCTCCAGCAATCTTGATCAGATGGCTTCTACTTTTCACAGCTGACTACAGTTTAAAGATGTAAATATTTTTCTGCCTAGTTTCTGAAGCCTAAGGGTTGGGGTTTGGGGAGGTCTGATGAGGTCTGAACACAATGCAGCATTGCAGGTGCCAAGAGACTGCTGAGGTAAAGAGGGGAGTTTCCTAGATGTCTCAGGCTTCTCTACAGTTAGCAATGACCAAGAGAGATTGTTCCGGATCTCTGTTTTACTTCTGAACATGTAAGATTTTTGCTTAATTCCTCTTGTTCCTTAATCCACTTTTTCTGAACTGGCTTGCCTGTTGTTTTAGTATTTGGTTTCTGTTTTTCTCTGATGTTCTGTTTGCGTTTTTTTTAATAGGAAAAAATATCAACAGAATTAAAACAAGAAAAACCCTCACCTTTTCTATTATTTTTAATTAAGCCCTGAAATAACAATTGTTGTATTCATGCATAACTATTTTAAGTTGGAGATTTCTTTACTCCTAAACTTTCACACTAGTACAGACAGTCAATTATTTGTATTATATTTTAAGTATGTAATGTACAGTGAATTGCAGAGGTAAAAAAAAAAAATCCTTTCAGAGCAATAAACTTATTCAAATAATTATGTCTGTGTTTTTGGCAGGAATTTTTATGTATAGAGAGATAAGGACACACACACTCCAGTACAGGTATTTTGTTATTCCTTTTGACATTCCTATCAGACATTAAAGCAGCTTGTAATCAGACTGAACTTTTCTATTTGCTTTAGGGAATGGCATATGAACTTTTTTTTTTTCCTTTTCTTCTTTGGCTGCTACTCAAATGTCTATTTATTTAAAATTCAAGGTGCATTTACTAATTATTGCCAGAGGAACTGTAATCTTAATAGGTCATAATAGGTCATATATGTCATACTATTTTATATGCACCTAGGAATACATAAAAATGAGATTAATGAGGGGGTTTCTATATGTCAGATTTGATCACAGGTAAAATTGCTTAAACCTATTAAAAATTAGAATCTATCACATGGAAACCCTATGTGAGCCTATCAGTCTAAAGGATTGGGTGTCAAATAGCAGTCCCAAGGGAAGAGTTTAGTATTCTCTTTTCTTTGGCATATGTAGTAAATCAACTTCACTATATTCATACAGGTATTTTGCATCTGATATTTTATTCTGTAAATGTCTTTCCAATGGTGTGACTTTTGAATATAAGATACAACAGAAAAAACAAAGTATTACACTGCTATTTGTTCTAATTGCTGTAAAATTATCACTTGGGAAGGAGGAACGAGAAAACAGTGTCATGCAATGTTTGTACTTTAGAAATGTATTAATCTGCATGTGTTACTAACATCAGATGTAATCTTTCCAAATATTCAAGCTCATTTACCGGAAGCAACAGAATACTCTTGCTCTCACTTTAATTCTGATGGGGCAATATGTGTACCCCAAGTCAGCTGAAGGCCGTCATGGGACATTTGTGAATTTGTGAACAGGTGTTACTGACACAGAGTGGCATGTGCCAAGGCTATGGCTTCAGCTTTCTTCTTCCTTGTTTTTTTTTTTGGTTTTGTTTTGTTTGTTCATTTGGGGTGTTTGTTGATGTTGTTGTTTCTGGTTTTGTTTTTGTTTTTTCATGTGAATGGCTCCTGTTCCAAGAAAGGGAAGCCACAACATTTCCTGTGGGTAGTAGGGAGTTCCTGAGAAATGAACACATCAGAACTGGAGTTTTTCTAAACTTTATACTCTGGTTGCATAAAGACAGATTTTATATGTCTTCACTTTGTGAAGGTGACCTCTCTGTCAGATTGTCCTGGCATCACCTCAAATGCAGGGCTGTTCAAAGGAAAGACTTCTGCGTGTGTTTTAACAGAGATAACACCACATTCCTCCGAGTTTTATTGTAAAAGTACTTGTCTTGTTCGCTAAAATGTTCCAGAACTGTACTCTGACTCTAGGTCTGTAGACCATTAGCGTGAGCATTAAAAAACTCTACACACCAGAGACAACTTTATGTAGTCATTTTGCAGAATCTAAGAAGGGATAAGCCATTTTAGGTCATCTAGAAAATATTTATTCCAAAGCAAGAATTCTTCTTTCATTAAGCTTTTCGACTCTAACTGTACTTCCACTCTTGTTTTAAATGTTTCAAGAGACAGTTTCTACTTATATTCTATGTCACATTCTTTCCTCAGCTTGATATGGCAGTGTGAAGAGAAATCCCACAGATATTTAAAAGAAAAAGTTATTTTACAGGAGACAATAAAAGGATTTTTTCCTATTTCACTATTGGGTATATTGGCTTAGTGTAATTTCCAAATTAAGTTTTAAAGGAAAAAAAATAAAACCCGATGTTTATGTTTATTTTTAAGCATATTTAATAAAACCCTTTATGAATCTGGAGATAATAGATTTTTTTCTGTTCATACTATTAATTCTTTACAAAGAACATGTAAACCCGCAGAATTTCTCCTTGTACTAGATAAATAATGCCATTACCAAAGTTTAAAAATCTAGATAACCTACTCTCTTATTCAATGGAAAAGGTGTTAAAGGGAAAATGAAGAATGAATAGCAAAAGGCAAAAATTTTAGAGAGAAAAATATGGAAATGTGTCTAGGGAAGCTTTTGAAATTTTCTGCCTTGCTCTTTTAAAAAATGAAAACTCTTCAGAAATCTCTATTGACAGCTGTTTCACTGCCCCATACTTTGGTACAGAAATAGGTACAGAATCTGCTTATTAAAGTGCACTTCTGCTGCCCTGGGATGTTCAGCATTCCTGAACTAAAAACCAACACAGTTTCTTTCTTTTCATTTTAAGTATTTAATGTAGTTTTTTTGAGTAGAGGCACATATATAAGAATGCACACCGAGCACATATATAAGAAATAAGCCAATTTTCCAAGTCCAAACACTTTTATTACCCTTTTACAAATATTAAATTAAATTATATCCCCAGCTAAGCCAGTGTAACTGGCTTCATCTCAACACAAGTCATCAAAATTTTGCTTGAGCAAATAAAAATAAATTTTGGCTCAATCACTTCAAAGAAATGGGACTGGTAAAATTAATAGCGTCTTTAGAGCTAACTAAAATGATTTTTCATGCTGCTAATGTAGTTTACCATGATAACTACAAGCTACCAGTGCTTCAGTGGTTGTCTTGCCCTGATTTTTGAATTTACAACATTGATCTGACTCTTTACTTCTGGTCCTTCCTGAAAACTCTATGATGCAATCCTAGAGGTGGAACTTGCTCTGTTTTTATATCTATTCCTGGACATGATAGTGAATGATCTAAATTGTTTTATCGTTTATATTAATATTAGGTATTTGAAATCAGTTCCAAGGACACCATAAGAATACTTTGCCCCGATTTAACTTTATGCTGTATCACCATAGCTATTCTTTTCCTGAAAAGCTTCAGCTTGAATTACTCTTCATATATCAATACCATTTTTACTAGACTTTGTTCCTTTCACCAGGACAAGACAATATTTTGCAGTTATTGGGCAAAAATTTGCTAAAAATTTGGAACTAATCTATGGACAAATATGCAGACAGACTACATTAGTCTATCAGGCATAGACCTGCAGATATACTCTGAAATCCTGGGCAGATAATCTGGCTCCATAGCATTGTTGCTATCTTAAGAAGACATCCATAAAACTGACATTTTCCTCATTTCCACTATGACTTCAAAGTCAATTATTGAGAGTATTCCCATTTCATGTTACCTCACAAGTGAACATTTGCTATTGGGATAACAAGTTTTATTTAAGTTATACCATTGTGGTCCTTTTTGACCAGAAACATTGGTTTTGATCATATGTATGATTTCCTGATATGGTTTATGATATATATTGGCTGAATACTTTTAAAATGCTAATCTTTATCTGCAAAATCCTATATGCTTGAAGATCTAATTGGATGAAGTGGTTTATGTTTATGAAATATGTTAAAGAAATATACAGTAAATAATAGTAAAATGCTTCAATTTTCCCCAATTTTCTATTAAATTAAAGATGGGAAGCTTGCTACAAAAATCATTAATCAGTCTAGTTGTAATTTATATCTCATGTAGAACACAGTGGCAAACCCGATTGCATTGTTTAGAAGTCTGTTGCTGTGGCTGCTTGCTAAACAGAGCATAAAATTAGAACTTTTATTTCTTGTTTTAAAATTACCTTATAGAAAGATTTTTTTATTACTATTTATTGCACTGAGATAGCTATTTTCAAAGATAGAAATAGTCACAATCTTTATTTAATGTGTTACATTCAGCAAGTTCCTTGCAGAATACCTGCAGAGAGACCTTGGACCCTTTGACTGCTGTCAGACTCCAGCTCCTACGATGTAAACAGGTAACTAAAATTATTTTAATTTGGCTCTTTTTCTTTCATTCTGAGAGCTTCTCATCAAATATTGCTGAATGCCTAATTCGAGTGATTTAGGTTTGCTCTCAGTAAAAAGAACCACAATGCTGCTCTGATTAACACTTTGAACAGGTCAGGAAGAGACCTGTCAGAAATACTTGACCTTGTGAATCATGTGTGGACAATTAACTTATTCAACCTATTCAAATCAGATGAATTAGTAAAGAATCAAGAAATCAATATATTGCCTTAGTGATACCTTGAATGAATCTGTTTACAACATGTATATTTTGTAACGCAGGACACGGAGAAGATTATTTAACGTGTAAGAGATCCAGTGAAACAACCCAGAAAGTTCTTATGAGTGCAAAGATTACATGCAAGACCAGAATGGAGACAGTTTCTAAACTGAACCAAGCTGTACACTGATGTACAACTGACTCTTAGTGTCCCTAAATTATGTTCACTGGTGGTTAAATTGGGATTAGCCAATACAAGTATCTCAGCACATGCCATGTAAAGCAGGTCAGTGGAAGGAAAAACTCATTTGGTGCATTTAAATGTGCCATAAAAGATCAGACATTCACATTAGTGTAAAAGAACTTACCTTGCTTGCTTTGATGACTGCAAGGCTGTAAGGGCAATTTGAGGTCAGCCTACAAAAGCTATCTACTTTGATAATGCCTAATACCAGGTCTCATTTGGAAAGGTGGGGCAGACAGCTCTATTTGACACTGACCACATGACATTTATCACTATTGCATAACAGTATATTAGACACACAAGCCTTTTTAAAGTGCGTGCCAGTGTCTGTTTAATGAAGATCTATTTATTTTTTTATTTCATTGTCAAACACCATCTGAGAGTGGCTTCTGTTTTCACAACATGAATTGGCTGTAAATTTTGCTTATTTGTGATACAGGGCCTTTGATAAAAGTACAACACAGAATCAGATTGATGCACTATCCAGTCCAGCACAGCACAGGAGCACAGAGCAGAGCAGTCACTTCAGACAACAAGAATGGAACCTTTGCAAGGAAAATACAATGTCAAGTTCCTCTTCATAAATCATAACCTGTAAAGCTTTTGGAGTCCTGACTACATGGGGCTTGCAGCTATTGTTGTTCTGGACTGAATACTTAAGAGGATAGATTAATCTTTAAAAAAATTACACTAATGTATTATTTTTTTCCTCTGTTTCTCAATTATTTTCAAGTGTATTTTAGGATTATATGTGTATGGTCTTTAACTGCATGTAGTATTTGCTTTCGCAAAACACAATCCTCAGAGCTCTCTTCCTACTTTCTCTGTCTCTCTCCCCCAGGCAATTTCTTGAAGCTTTGATTGGCCCTTCTTTCTCTGGAAATCCTTTTCCCCATAAGGAAAGGAATTTTAGATAAGAATACATTAAAAGAGAGTAAAAAGACATAAACATAAGAATAGTGAATTAAACTCACATTATATGTTCACAGATCCTCTAGATCATCATACGTTGAATAATCAGTTTCCTTAAAGAGGACCATCTAACTGACTCTCCTTCACATTAAAATATAAAGATTTGACACCTTCCTCATAAGATTAAAGTTATCTTTCATTAGTAATAATACTAATTTCTAATATATTAATTAACTTTTGTTATTTCTAGTATATTAACTTTTGTTACTTCATTTTGCTTTTGAAAATAATTTTTTTTCTATGGCAGTAAGGGACACAGATTCCTCTATATTATGATGAAAAACACTGCCTCACATATATTTGTCTTTCAATCATATATATTTGTCTTTCATTTTATCTCCTCATTTTGCTTAAGAGAGTTTCAAAACCAGTCACCTATGTAATCATTTCTTCTCCATTCATTTTATTTCTTAGTCATACCTGAATGTTTTTTGAAAAAATAATCATGATTTCAAAATGCCCTTGGCCTGCACTGATACTTTATTAACTATACTGGTGTAGAAGGTGCTATGGAAAACTGTGCAGACCTGTATTACACATTTAATTCTTTTTTTTCATGACAACTACATCTAATGGAGGTTTCACAAAATACAGAGCAAGCACTCAAATGAAGAAAATATAGAAATGAACTCACACAGCAATTTAGCTTATTTTGTGTCACAACAATTTTTCCATCCTCCATCCCTCCTTTCTTCAAAATGGTCCAGAATAAGATTATTTCCTTGCAGCTTGTAAAGAGACAAAAATTATTGTGGCACTATATCTCCTATATCTCCTAGATTCTTTATCTTCTGATCTCCAACATAACTGTGTGGATGCTGACTCTTTTGGTTGTGTCAAAATGATTTGAACTGATTTAAACATTCAGATATTAGGGTTTCTTGACATGGATAATTCTGATGGGAAAAAAAGATTCTCTTCATTCTGGTATACCTACAAGAATAATAACCTCTGTCAGTGAGACGTGGTTGAACAGCTGTCAATGTGTTGAGGGCAGTAATCTTTTCTTTCAACTCAACAGCAGCCAAGACAGCTTGTTAGAGTGTAGCTCAAAACAATAGACAACTTCTGAATAAAAAAAAAAAAACAACAAAAAAACCAGACAACTGAAAGCAGACGTAATTAACTTCATACTGGATGAATCATCTTTTGTTAGCACTAGAGATTCTTTAACTTCAGGTTACGGAATATTGCCTTGATATTTTCTTCAAAATATGATGATTAAATTAAGTTCTACTAAGGCTACCATGCTCTTTCAAGTGATAGACTAAGAGATAAGAAGCATAGCAATGGTAGGTTCACTCAGTCAAATACCCTACCCCTGGTAGCGACCAGTATTGAACATCTAGCAAGGGAGCATAACAGATAAGTCTGCAGCAACAGCTTCCCATCTTCTAGCAACCCAGGAGTTCTGTTCTCCTAATATTCTGAGTCCATTTGTGCTTTTGGCATTAATCAATTTCCCAAGGTAAAGAATTTTCCACAGCTTACATACATACCTACTTTTATATGACTCTGCACCAAACAGTTTTCTTTGATTTCTTAATCACTATGAAAAATTATCAATAATCACTGCATAGTCACCTTCTCCTTATTAATTGATTTTTGTGCCATTCCCATTTGATTCTGTGATTCATCCCTTTTTCAAAGTAAAGAATATTAATTAATTTCTCCAACCCATAAATTAATCCACAGTAGCGATAACATTTTTATCACTTTTACCATGCCTTTTTCTGTTTCTACCACATATTTCAGTGGGAAGAAACAGAATTGTACAAAGCATTTAAGATGCTAGTCTTAGTCTAGGGATTTATAAGGTCTCATGTTTTCTGCATTATGCTCTATTTTATTGTTAATAATTCCTGATCTTATCTTAAAGTTTCTGCTGAACATTGTTCAGTTTGCAATTAAGCAATCAAATTTAGTAAAAGAAAACTCTTGAACTGGAATAGTTTTATTTAGAGTGCATCACAAAGTGACATATTTAGGATTGCTTTGTGTCTTACCTCGATTTCCTTTTTCACGTGTGCAATTTACATTTCAACTACGACTTTATTTCCTACTCTTGCAATAGTGAATTCAGTTGCAGTTGAAACTGCATATCAACTCTTCATGGTCAGACTTTATTTTTAGACATCCGGGATTTCTGTGTCACTGTTATTCACAGCTTCACTAATTGTACTCTACCCGCATTATTTATAAATATATTGAACAACACAAATCTCATAGAAGAGCACGGTCATATTTATTTCCTCTATTTGTCAGCTGAAAAATGCTGTTCTAGATTTGAATTATCTTTTCATATATACTCACATAAATTGTCTGCAAATTTTTAATTCCTAACTATTTGTGGTATGATTAACATTAAATTAAATTGAAGAGTATAATTCATATATTAAGACAGAAATTCACAGACCTACATGAGAGAAATGTGAGATTATCCATTGCAGTTAATTAAAAGCAAATCCTGAATTGTGAAAAACTTAATCTTGTCCTAAACTACTCATTTATGTATGGTTCCACAGCATTAGGATCATTTTTATTTGCAACACCATTGCGTCCTACAAAGAAATTTATGAAACTTGAAGGAAAAAAGTTCTTTTTATATAACCCATCTTGAATTTTCATTAATATAAAATGGGCTTTTTTATCATATTTATCCATATTTCAGCTTCTTTTGTTCTCTATTATACTTTGTAATAATTTTCCTGATACAGATGTCTAACTTACTGGTCTATAGTTTTCCAGATGGCACTGAATCCTGTGAAAAAAAAAAAAAATTGTATTTAGCACATTTTGTTCCACTGCAAATGAATTTGATTAAATGACAGGTTATGGCATTAGTAATTTGACAATTTATTTTTTACTGTCTTTCTGGGCAGTACTCTAATACTTGGCAATTTCTTATGATTCATCTTACCATTTTGATGTAGTGATATGTTAGACTGCAACAATTTCTTCAATTTACTTCATTAAAGAAAATTTCCTAGACAAACCTCCCATAGCTCCAATGCATTGAACACCAATGAAAGTAATGCTTTTATTTCTCCTATTCTTATCTTATCTATCTTATCTCTTGAACATTCCAGTTACAACTTTCTCATCTATTGACCTTACAGAATTTTTTTAAGTCTTCCAATTTCTGTCGTATTTTAAAAATGATAATAAAAGGTTTAATTCTTACTTTTTTTCATGTAATTAACAAACTGGTTTTCAAAACATTTCTCGGTCTATTTCTTTATAATTTTATATTTCTATTTATATGTGCCAGCAGTGTGCCCAGGTGGCCAAGAAGACCAGTGTCATCCTGACTTGTACCAGAACTGGTGCCAGCAGCACCAGGACAGTGATTGCCTGTACTCAGCACTGCTGAGGCCATACCTCTAGTACTGTGTCCAGTTCTGGGCACTCACTACAAGAAAGACATTGAGGTGCTGGAACGTGTCCAGAGAAGGACAATGAGGCTGTTGAAGCATTCAGAGCACAATTCCTGTGAGGACCAGCTGAGGAAGCTGGGGTTGTTTAGCCTGGAGAAAAGGAGGCTCAGGGGACCTTATCACTCTCTGCAACTACCTGAAAGGAGGTTGTAGTGAGGCTGAGTCAGTCTTTGAGAAGGAATTCTTGGTGACCATAAACAATAACGTAAGACAGAATAAACAGGAATTTGTTAGACCTGTGGAAACTTACTTTGATTTAGGATATGCCTGAGATTTGTCTTTAATTTTTCTAACTCTTAGGAAAATCAAGTGAAAATAGAAGCTCCCCTTCAAGACCAGGGGGAGATACAGGTCTGCGTTTTCAGATCCACAGGTCATCATATATTAAATGAATCCACGTGATTGGGCCACATGAGTGCTAAGAACTGGCTCAGGGTAAGGTGAAGAGCAACAGAAAAAGAACAGCACACATAATCATGGAGTGGTTCATCTTTGCAGATGAAGAACTACATTTTAGATACACGCTGCCAACAGAATCTGACTAGAGAAATTTGGCAGTATGAAGGGCAGATTAGAACAATGAGAAGAAAACACTACAACAAATGTAACTGCTTTTATTATCACTGTGAGGTGAACTCTTCAGTGAGGTCACATCAAGAGTTTCACAATTTTACAAATATACACAGTACCTCAGAAATCTATGACTCTTGCTAACACATTAATGTGAAAATTTTTCTAGCAAATAGGTTTAGGTATATCAACTTCCTAATAGCTGTAAAATAATGTTAAGGTCTTTATAGTCAAGTGAAATCAGTGAGTCCGGAATTCTTTTTTATAAAAGAAGTGCTACAGGCTGAAGACGTGTTGCAAATGTTTCTGACCCCATGGTTGTTATTAACTGCAACTCCTGGTGTGTATGAACATGCTTCTGGAAAGGAGGCAAAGGCACAAATATCAGGGAATGAGTTGTGCTATTGTAGATTACTCTGTAGTTCTGGGTCTTGGATATTACTAGTGTCGTGTATTTCTTTGTAAGGAAAAAAAGGTGGATATTTTCTTGTCTTCTCCATGATAAACACTGATTTAGGTGTAGTGCTTGGGCTATTCCAAAAGGCAACAGACAGGAATTCAGCATGATTGTTATAAGCCAGGATGTAATTTTTGCATAAGAAAAAGATACCTGTTACACAACCTTTTGGCTAATTCTCAATTTACACTACGAGAAAAAGCATGAACTAAAAATTCTGTATCACATCTAAGCCCTGAATAAGCTGATAAAAGAAAGCTGGAGATTTGTTATTTAATTCAATGGAACTTCTCAATAAATGTACCTTTTCTTTAATAATGTGGTACATTCAATTCTCTTTTTAATAACAATTCTGACTGCTATACTAAATAGGAAATAGGAAAAATAATGCAGGCTACTGGTAATGAACTAGCCATACAAAGAATTTAAAATATTTTTAAAGTAAATGTTAAAAAGAAAATACATAGAAAAGATCCTCATTTGGGGTTTTTTAAAAACATTGTAATATTTCTCTGCTCCCAAAAAACTTAGTGTTCACACTTTTGGAATCCAGTCTGATATATAAAATAGCATACTAGTTATAGAGACCATATTTTCTTGACCAGTTGTTGTGAGACATCAGTCCTTCCTCTGTTGTTCCTGTAGTATCTGCTATCAGGATAATTGTCAGAAAACTTAACTTTCCCACATAAACTCGATTTTAGAAAAGCTAAAAACTCCCCCAGTCTGTGAAATAAAGGCAAAATTCAACTCATTGCATTTAACAAATACTACATGCAATTTCTATATTTCCCTCTGTCTGAACAGACTTAAATTAAAACATGCCTACAGATTCATGAAATTCTCACTTCATATAACTGCTATGGGAAAGTGAATGCAGCTCTAACAGTTTCTAGTTGTTTCCTAGATTTCTCCTGAATGTTTTAAAAGCACTTCTAGGAAAAAAAACGCCAAGGATGAATTCTGGGTTGTTTTATTTTCCATCTCTGTGTTTTGTAATAGCAAACAAGTAAATCAAGCAAAATGGCAAGCAGATAATAATTATAGATAGATGATAGGTAATAGATAGCAAAAAATAATAGAAAGCAGAAACATTTAATCTGAATTTGGCATCAATTAAGATCAGACCTCTACTCTTGCTGACATAGGTCCTTCATTCTATGTATACAAAACCATCTGGTCCTAAAAGCACCTGGGTTTATTTTCACAAACTGTTCCAGAAAATAATAATATTTACCTAAAAATCATTCTGGAAGTCTCTACAGAGAATACACTGTGAAGACCAGGGCCAAGATCAAGTAATTGTTCTTCAACTTTTCAGAACACAATTTATATCTTCTATTATAAACTACTCAGCAAATGATTTAGACACCATGACTCCTTTCCCCTATTTTACCCACATGAAGATTGTTACCTTTTATTTTTGTTCACTTTTTATATTGTCTTTTGTGTCTTTCATCTGCAGGGCTTTTTACATAACACATTTTCATCACTTCTAATAGCTGAGCTGACAAGAACAAATCTTATGCTTGACTTTTTGTGTCCAGTGCCTCAATGAATCTCTGTTATTGGGTGGTAGATTCTGCTTCTGAGTGACAAGAAACTTATATTATTTCTCCTTTGTTATTACGCTGCCTGCTAATTCACTCTTATATTCATTCCTGGCTAGTTTCTTGGCAAAATCTCTCATCATAAATTTCTTCTTGTCAGAAATAACAGACTGGCCTAAGGCTTTTGGAAAATGACAGCAAATTGTAGTCCCTATCACAATGACTTGAAAAGGTATTTGTAAACAATTGGATTTTCTTGTGCAGCGTATAACTGGAAATGACAACACCATTTTTCAAGCTGAAACACAATTCTAGATTAATCTTTCACAAGAACAAAAATCAACCCTAAACTAGAGCAAATACAAAAGCAGGGTTAGTGTTACTTTTATCTTATATTTTTAAAGAGTCTGTACTTTTGTGACTTTATAAGCTCAGCTTTGGATCAAATTTGTTAAATAGTAATGTTCCTCTAACAACAGTACACTATGGTCAGAATTTTTTATTCTGTATTCCAGGTATAATTGACTTGCTATTACAGATTTATGAAATATTATTTTATTTTAATAGATTTTTTATATTTTTTCTATCTATATAATTCAAAATATTATTTTGCAATAAGCCAAATTATTATTTATCTGCTGAATACATAAATAATTTATAACCATTTTTAATCTAGAAATCAAGAAAAATCAGGTGGTTTCAGACACCTTTCTGGTAGTCCATTTATTCCAGAGCCTTGATACTCAGTTTCACAGAATGTTGGTCTGTGAATTCTTTCACTAACCTCTCTTTCTCTTTTTCCTTCCCACCATGTGGTCTTACACAGCATGTCAGTTTGAGCAATGGATAATTCAATGTTTTTGCAATTTCCAAAACTTATGTCCAAATAGGAATCTATTAACTCTTCCTTTTTTTTTTTTTCAAAGTCCTAGAAGTTGCAAGTAGTTGTACACTCACACGTGGAAAAGGATTTTCATCTGTGATTGAAATCTTAGGAGAGCTAAGCAGCAAATTTAAAATGACACAGAAATTGCTGAAATAAATCTTATGCAAAAGAAACAATCTTTGCTGAGCATGGATAGTAAACTGATGTGATTTGCCATGTTGTGGTTCTTTTTGTTTGTTTTTTTTTCCTCACCCTTTCATTCAATTGCCATTCTATAACCTGTTTTGATTATGAAAGGTTTTTCTGTATTCTTATCAAAGATGCAGCACTTCAACCATGCAATGAAGGTGTGAAAGTGTGATTTTTAATAATATAAGACTGCTAAATCCTAATGAGGAACTGTTTGCATGATTTCAGGCATATCAAGTTTAATAAAAGTTTCATTAGAGTTAAACAAAGTGATCACATCAAGGGAAATGGTTGTGCAATAAAATTAATTACGTGCACTCAAAACACAGAAGCAGGTTCTGAATTAACTTGAAAGGAACAAACTCTAGTAAATATTCTAACAGAGAAAAATAAAAATAGTGATGGAATATCTTTCTTTTTCTGGAATCTATAAAAACACTTGACTTTGTTGGTCTGTGTATACTTATGAGGCTTCAAACTTGGACTCTCATAACATTTTATTTAGGGGTGTTTAAGGTGTTGGATGAAGTTTCAGGTGGGTTTTTGTTTTACATTTTTGGTTTGTTGGTTTGGCTTTTTCTCCATGACTTCTTTTCTGTATAAATTTTGAAGAAGCTGGAGAGAATAACATAATATATATAAATATGGTTTAGTGTCTGCCTGAGTGTTGCATTTGGTTCTGCGGATGTCAGCAAACTCTCTGGGACACAAAGGCATCAGTTTGATGATGCTATCTATCCTATATTTTTTTGTCACTTAGTGTATTTTTTTGCTCTGATACCAGGCGTGATTTCATCGATGCTACCCACTGAGAGGCATGCTTTTTCCCATGAAAATGTTATTTTGACATATATTATATATTCTTTGTGCAATTTACATATTTTATGTTTACAACACTGCCTAGATGTTTTCATCACAAATTTTGCAGTGCATTTTTAAAGATCAGAGCAACAGACCTTCCACAGCTCTACTTACAGGTTTTTTGTTGTCTTTTTCTTATATGTAGGGTGAACAATATCATTACTCTGTGAATTATGCAGTGTAGTATACAAAGCTGAAAGAACTGCCCTTCTCCTTGTATCAGCATGAAACGCATCATGAACTCCAGATCAAGAATTTTCATTCCTCCACCCATCTAAGTTGTTGACCAGTTCTTTTCCAGCAGTAAAATACATCCCTGGGAACACAAAGAACCCAAGAAAAAATCCTGGCAGAGTATAGCACTGTTTTTAACAGCACCAAATTTTCTTCTTTTGTAAAGTCTTATTAACTGATCCTGAATTTATATTCTTGGATTGATTTAATTTTACTGAAAAATAACACTAAGTTGCATTCTGGAATGTCCTTTTTTTTTCTTTTTTTTTTTTTTTTTAATGCAATGAAGCTAAAAACAATACAGCTTCACATGCCTCCGAAACAAGATTAAGTAATACTAGGAGTTAGCAAAAGTAGACTCTAGTGGAGCCTTGTTGGCACTTACAGTGATTATCACCAACCATCACTGTGCTTGAACACTGGTGTTTTCTAATTAGAATGATCTTCACCGTTACTGCCTAAATTTTGAGCATTTTAAGCACTGAAGAATTTTGTCAGTGTCAGAACTGAAAATTTTATTTTCTTGCAAATAATAAATGTGAATTTTGATACATTTTTATTACAGGATGCACAGCTTTTGTATTTTTGTTTTTTTTGTTATACTTCTGTTAGTTTTGTTATTTAAATTTTCATTTTTCAGTTCAAAATAACTTTTCACTTTTAAACATAAATTGTAGTAGCAAACACACAATACTATAAGGGGAACACATCCTGGTGAATCCATTGGATTCACAGGTTAACAAAAAAAGTTAACGTTTGTCTGCTGTCTTGGGACATTTTTCCCATTTCTGGCTTCTCAGTGTATTTGCGTGTTTTAGCATTATCCTAATTCTTTAATTTGGAATATTTTTTTTGTTTGTTTTTTCTTTTTTAATCCCAGCTAATTCAAAGTGCACTGCTATATGAAAACCTGGTATTTTGGAGGTCATTTAACATTCAGTATGCAAATTCTTTCCCTACTACATCAATCATGATGAACAGTTGAGGGTTCTTTGTAAACAAAGCAGTACACTATTGCTTATCAAAGGCTGTACCTCAGGTAAACACTGCTGGAGTAACCTGGGAAAACAATACAACAACCCCACAGAAATTCTTCATACACGCACTAATTACACAATTCTTCCATAAATGTTTGGTGACTCCAGGCTGAAACACTTAATAGTCTTCCTTTGCAAAAACTTCATGAAAGAGAAACAGGAGTCCTCATATCTGAAATAGAAATATTGGAGATGTCATTTACATATCTAAGAGAGTTTTAATTTTCTAAATTTGATTGTTGAAGCTGGGTGATACAGCTAAAAGTACTATTTATACTGAGTATCCAGTATTTCCCATATAAATTAGAGTAATTAGATTATCTGCAAGCATGTCTAAAGTTCAGTTCAAAATAATTCCAGGTGGGGAAATCTCAAAACTCAATAACAGTAACCACCATTCTTCCCATCCAGTTGCTCTGTCCTCACTAAAGACAGACTGGCTTCGTGCCATGTCATTTGCTACGGAATGAATACAGTAACCCTGAATATGTTATTAAAAGCCAAGTAAATGTTTTGGATTTTTCATACTGAAGATATTGTACATTTGATTTCTCAAGAAATCAAATCTTTGGTGAAAGAGTCTGTACAGAAGGAAAATACAGACGTATGAATATATGAAGTGCACCCTGCAGACTTTGCTCAGATTGAACCCTTTTTCTGGTCAGACGGTGAACAGGATCTTGTTTTTTCTTGTTTTTATTATGCACCTCTATGTCACTAGTGAGGCACAGGGGGTGGCCATGTTGCATTTGCCATCATATAATGCTTTTGCTACATTTGCCAGCCTTGCAAACAAAGCTCGGACTAAGTAGCAGTTGCAGGCACATGCTTTCCTGATAACTATTTGCTGCCTAAAGGAAATAATGTTCACTGCAAAACCCCTTGCCTTTTCTAATTATTGATCTTCTCAAAATGCTAAAGGAATCATATGTCTTTTTATATTGCAAAATTTTCACTTTTATTTGGGATCTGAAAGAATTAATACATTAGCAAAGGAATAAATATTATTTATGGATTCATAGTGATATATATTTTTTAATATTATGACAGGAGTAAAATATCTTCCACGATTTTCTGAACTTTAGGAGGGGTTTGAGATCAATTCTTGGTTGTAATGACTTTTTTTCTCATTTTAATTATTCTTGAAGGACTTACATGATAGGAACTTGCTCCCATTTCTTTCTTCTTTATTGTCTGTAAAATGAAGATTGATTAGTGCAGAACATGCAATTTTTTTTTAAAGAGGAATGATACAGTAAGGATTAATATGACAAAAAAATGTGTGTTTAAAGTAAAATTCTGTAGTACATGATGATACTGTCTGAAGACAATGAGATAATCTTTCTGTTGGAGTTATTACTTTATCTTCCTATAAAAATTTCATAAAATATGGTATATTGATTGCAGTAGATGAGATGTGAAACCGAACACTGAAAAAAGCAAATACATACCCCACTACTTCAACACACATTGAAAAGGAAAATTATGTCTGAAAGTTTTAAAACTATAGACTTAGTATAAACTAAATTTTTTACAAACATGGGGAAAGAAAAGCTCTATAAAATGAAAATTTGATTATCAAATTATTTAACAGGTCTTTTCACTGATCTCCATTCACAACTACACTATTCTCCTGTTATTTGGGACATTAAAAAAAACAAAACAAAACAAAACCAAAAACAAACCCAAAAACAAACAAAAAAGAAAACCAGTGTAAAATGAATATCACTGTAAATCTTTTGCTTACATTTCCATGAGGATCAAGTAAATGAAAACAAGCTTGTTTTCAGAGAGGCAAGAAAACAGTGCATCCAGCTACATCACAGAGAAATCACAGGACAGCTCTGCAGGCAACTCCAAGGCTGTTACACTGTTTCCTTGGAGATACGCCAGGAAACCACGTTAGAAGCTGGAAAGGATTTGTATAGCTTAACATATGGCCTTTATCATGGCCAATAAAGGCTTCTGGGTGTCCTCAGGTGCTGCCCTTTCTAAAAAATTAATAAGAAGGGCTGGAAGGGAATCATCATGACAAACAGAAACTAGTTTATTTCATTATGACCTAAGACTGTTCAAAAATAACTCTGAAGGTGACCTCTCACAGCATAGTGACAGTCATCTGTCTGCAAGATCTGCCCTCAAATATTCTTGATTCACTTTAGAAAAAGCAAAGTTATTTCTGCTTATATGCAGCATTCTATGATTATTGTGATATTGTAATTTATCATGGAAATATACAGTTGTTCACCCTAACCTTTTTTTACCACAGTTTACTAAACCATTTTATTCTAAAGTACTTGTGGCATATCTTGTATTTAAAGGAACTTATTGTACAGTTCTACATAAAAGAATCCTCCAAATTTTCTTCTTTAATACTGTCATTCAGGGTTCCATTTTAGGTATCAACCATCCCTTTTCAGCTACACACTGAAAACACAGAGAACTTCCAAAAATATTCTTGTTAAATATGTTCTACTTTTCAGCTCTTATTCATTACTTTCATAGCAAATCAAGACTATCTTTAAGAACTGAGAGAAAATATCATGGGAATGTTTATAAATAAATGAAAATTAATGTAAAATGTTTCTGCTGCTGAAATTTCTTTACAAGAATTTAGGTGGGTAGAAAGAGAGGACAGATTACTGTTTGTCCCTAGAATCCTTTACATCTCTCACAAATTTATTTACTCTTTAATTCAGAAGATACTGTTCATCAAGTAGCAAGGGAAAGACAGCAAGACACATTTACTGCATCATTCTACCTTCTGTCCCCTGCTTCTTGTTTCTTCATTGTCTGTGTTTTCTCAGAGGGAACAAAAACTCTACAGAAAAAAACCCCAACAAATTATCATAGTGTGATTCTCATTCAGGATCACTGAAAGCATATATATGTTGTTCTCTGACAGCTCTTTTGGTAATTTTAAAAGTACTTGAATCTTTTTTTCCCCAACATCATCCATAAATTCACACTTTGCTGGATTACTTTTTTTCTTAACATTCAAGTACAATGAAATTAACAACTTCATCTACAGATGTCAATGGGTTTTAAACTAACCTATTTTGTTAGCCTTGCACATACGGGCTTTGACAGGTAATTATTCCAGATTATCTGTTTACAACTAAAGCAGTGGTATTAAGTTCATCTAAGCTCTCTTTGAATGTAAACAATTTCTTCTCAGAAGACTGTGAAGATGCTGTGTTAAACATGTAGCACCCTTATGTGATGAAGTATTTAGCCACAGTATATGACCCTTATGTGAATGAATATTAAACAGTTCCTAAACTTTATTTTTACAAGAAAGCAAATAAGAATGAACCGTAAAATACAGTGCAATTTATCTTCACCAAGCAAACAATACATATGCACTACAAAGAAAATATTTTTCTGTGCAAAATTTAAAATACCCTGAAAAAAAAATACAGCAAGAAATCAACTTCTCTACTGTACATCAACTTATATTTAGTAGTAACTGCTAACTCACTATGGATTTTATAGACACGTTAATGACATATTCACATTGCAACAATGAAGCAGTGCTGTTCCTCTACACAATATTTAATTAAGAAATGAAACTGATCAATTGGTCCCATGGCAGTAGACATCGCTAATTTATATCTCAGATACCCCATGTGAATCTATTTTATTTTATTTTTCCTTTGGCTGTATTAATCAGTGGAACAGAGCAAGGAACAGGATAAAGTGATAAAAAGGAAGCTCAGTTCATGGATTAAATATTTTGCCTTAAATCTATTATAACGAATATCCAATATATGATAAATATTTTATGTATGTTTGAATTGTGAAGAAATTAATTTAAACTTTTTATCATATGAGTCCATATTTTATGCCACCTCATTCCTCCAAGAGCATAAGAATTTAAGTTCCTTTGCTGTTCCAAGACATGCTGCATGCCATCCAAGCCGTTTTTTTCTGATTTATATATTGGGAAATTCAGTGAACAGTGGCAAAAATTGAATTCTTTACCTATTTGTTTTCTTGCCCTAAAGTAAGATGTTCTGAAAGATTTTCACATCTAGTCTTTTCTTTTCTGGTTTATACTTCACCTTACCTCGGAGGATATTTCTTATATTTCAGTGTGGAGTTAATTAGATTTAGTCTTACTTTGAAGCAAGAAAATTACTTCATATCCACATGCAACTTTCAGTGGCAGACATCAAGGACATTCAGAGCAGAAATCTGTTAATTTGTCAGCATTCTAATTATCAGGAATTATAACATTAGTAATAATTGTCAAAACTTGAAAAAGTTTATGTATTCCATGATTGTGTTTGATATATAGTAAAGATCATAAGGAAGACCTATAATCCTTGAATAGAAAGAAAGAAGAAAGGCATGACAGAGATAAGAAAAATCGTGCTGTTGGCCATGAAAGTGCAACAATCACTAAGTTCAATAAGTAATTACAAATTTACCTTAAGAGTAAAAATTATTCTGTTACATAGAGGGAGTGTTAGAAACACCACAGAGTAAAACATCAGGGATGAAATATTGTGAACTTCAGAAAAAAGCACAAAGATATTTAAGTACCTAATTCCCATTGATTTTTAATTGATGCCTAGTACTTTTTGGATCTGGTCCCAGATCTTTAGCATTGACTGAAATATGCTCATTTTATGGAGCTGTGCTGTATCCATGTTTGCATTTCACCATTCTTAAGTGCTTAGGGAAGGATGATATGAAGCATAATTTAGAGAAATTGCAAGTCTGGTTTCTAATACATGTGCATGTCCTAACACTTAAGGTACTTATTTGATAGCTCCTGAGGATGTAGTGGTTAGGCAATACCCTTTTCCACCTGGGACCTACTTATGCACTAATGGTCCTGGAAATTATGTACTGTAAAGCTACATTGCCAGTTTTACACCACTGTAGGAATTTCCTGTACAAATCCATTTCTCAGAAAAAACAATTTGTCTAACTTTCAAGCCTCATACTAATGTGACCCTTATGCAAACAACTACGATGGTCCATGGATAAAACTGGTCTAAAACTCTTGTAATGTTTATGAACTAGGAATTTGAGAAGATAACTTTAGCTTTTCTAAATCAGTGACATGCATTACTTGTTTCTGAAGTGAAATGTTCTATAGATTTTGGTAAAAAGAACACTACGAATGGGAACATCTCTATTCTTTTTATAGTGATATCTGTTGAATCCCTGAAATTTCATATTAAAATGTCTTTAATATTCACTGCTTATTTTATATCATATGAAGCAAAATGTCATTAACTGTGTAATAAAGAAATTAAAATATGCTGTTAGGGCTGAAACATTAACAGCGTAAAAACAGAAGACAGTTTTGATAGGAAATTCCATTTCCCAAAATATCAAATCATAAATTTACCATTCAATGGATAGTTTATACCCAAGACCTGGATGAAGAGATCTTGCTGCTTTGAATGCTCTCAGCTCTCAATTGTATACTGATAATGAATTGATTAGTTAGGAAGTGAACAGAGACATTTAAGCAGATCATTTTATTATATGACTTATCAAGAAAAAGTTTATTTCTTCTCTTGAAAGCAATAATTATTCAGTAGTTATTCTACAAAACATTTTGCAGAATGACAGAACCCATAAAGAGAATCATGATCAATCATGCAGTAAACTGATATATGGCATCAGGCTCATACAGCGTAATGAAACAAACAAGACATTGAACATATGTTTTAAAGAAGTATACAGTATGGAAATATGTGCTTAATGGTAACATTTCTTTTTCCTGGATGAATGCAAAGTAAGAAAAATCATTTTCAAAGAGGTGTTTGTAAAGAGCAAACTGTAAAATAAAAGAAACACAAAAATATACGAGAAAACAAGGAAGCTGGGAGAAGTATTTGAAGATCCATATGACTATGTAGGAACAGAAGAGACAACATGCCTTGTTAGCAATGACTGGGAACCATGTCATAGTTACTTCCAGAACAACTTCTGCAGCTACCCAGGAATAATAGTTTCTGTTATCTCTTGCAAAAAGAACACACTCATTTTATTTATTTATGTTTATTACCAAATTTTTTTCAGTTTTAGGTCCTAGTCACCATGCCAAAGGGTGGGAAAGACCCTGGGTCAGGAGACACGAGAGGTGCAGCCCTGTGCAAGCGCAGGAACAGGAAGGAAGGGAAGAGTGGAGTATCCACAGAGAGACCTCTACTATTTTGGGTACACTAAGTTGTATTATTCCTTTCACCAAACATTGAGCAGACTCCCTTTGTCTGAACACTATTATTCCTATTAGAATTTTGGATTAGACTAATTTGGTAGACAATTTGGTATTGTTTTCTTGTTATGGGGTTTTAGTAGTTATTTTCATAAAAGCAAGACTTTTCTCAACCAAAGGAAGACAAACAAAATTCTGGGTGTTCTTGTTGCCTTTTGACTAGTTAAACTTAAAAAGCAATTAAACTAGAAATCTGAAACACTAGCCATCCCTAAAGTCTGATTATACATATTTAGAAACATTAATCCTTGGACAGCTAGAATTTCAATACTTTTAAAAGTAAAACTACCATTAAATAAAATATTAACTATATGAAAAAGAAAAAAATTCTCATACTACAAAAATCATTGGAGTGCAATATTTCTTAGTAAAATTTCTAGTAGCACTATTTTTTAAGAGGTTTCTATACTTTATTAAATAGATATGGGTTCTTGGAATTGATCCCTAACTGTGCTGTGTTGACATTTGCCTCGTTAAAATGCATTATACCTCTTACACAAGAAAGAAGTAGCAAAGACCAAAACATTGAAGAATACAAGCTGCACAGACTTAGTGTCTGGAGAATATCTTTCTTTTTATTGCAATAAACACTGCTGCAGCATTTACTTACTGTAGAACTTTTGCATTTCAAAACTCATATAAATCATTCAGGTACATCCTGTGTGTTTTCAGATGTCCTATAGTTTGGTTTATTTTGACCTTTGATCAAATGTGCATTAAATATATATCTTGGAAACACTGAGTTACTTTTTGGTTTTTGTTTTTTTGGGTTTTTTTTTTTTTTCAATATTGAAGGACTGGAAGATCATGAATTTTGAATACATTTAGAGACAAATTTTGTGCATTTGCCAGTAACCCTTTATTTAGTGAAAATATTTCAACAATAGCTCAATCAAGTTGCTAGTAATAGGATTTTGTTGAATACTTTCCAGCACATTTCTTCCTTACGCATTATTTTGTATTGTGCCAATAGGTTTAAATATTCCCCTGAAAATATTAAAGTTAACAGAAAAATAAATTTTCTCAAGATGAAGGCTCAGCATAAGAGACATGTAACAATGTTGAAGAAGAGAATACATTTAGTGCACATTTGCAACTGTCTAATGCTGTCTCCTCACACTGGGTTTTTTTCAAATCTGCTTTGACAAAATGCTGAAGAATGACATACTTTTCCAAATTACTGAAGCATATCCTTATCAGCAGTTCCTGATTGGTTACAAAAAACACATGTTGTATTTAAAAACCCAATTATATGGTGATTAGTTAGAAAAAAATAAAAGGAAATGTTCTTTCCTTAGTTTATTAAAATGGAGAAAAAGACAAGAATTTTGTTTCCAGAGCTGATGACATGGGCTAAAATACACATATTGACTGCAGGTCATATAAGTTATCTCCATCTCCTTGAAGTCAGGGATCATGCATTATTAGGAAGTAAGTTTTACACAAATGCTATATTTTATGGTGGAAGGGATACAAGCATCTTGGGATGATATTACAAAACAGCCTTGTATGTCACTCTGTGATATAGTTTTTGTTGTGCCTGTGTACTAGGTTAATCTCGAAGAAGAGAATAAACATACAGAGTGTAGATACCTCATAAATCTTAAGCTGATGTATGAAATTTTGACCTGGTCTTTCCTTAGAAATATGAAAATTTTTTGAGCAGAGTATAAAATTATTTTAGACTATATAAATATGGAGTTAGAAAAATTAAGTCATTTTAGTCTTTTTTACAAGCAGGATTAGAGCAAGACTGGAAGATAATGGGAAATAAATAAACTAATGAATGAGTCAAACAAGAAAAGTAATGTGAAAAACCAATAGACATTAAAAAACTCACCAGTATTCTTTTTCTCATTTTTCCCATGATTCCCATTTCCACATGTATCACTTATAGACAAGAAAAAAAGAGAAAAAACACGTCTCAAGTAAATCAGATTTTAAAAATAACATCTTACAATAATTATTTTACAGGTGGATATGGAGTATGAAAGCCAAAAAAGTAACAAAAAGTTTATATACCTGATTCTTCCTAACAATATTTGTATTTAGACTTTTATTTATTCTTGTCTAACATTCCTAACATTTAGGCACTTTAATTTAGTCGCTTGCACTCCTCCATGATTAATGGGCCATAGTTTGCCCTGGTTTGCCTCCTCCATGCTTGCAAAGCCTGTCAGGAATGTTGGAGAGTCAGCACTAGCAGGAAATGGCAGATAGATGGGATTTGATAGCAGCAGATGCTTGTCTGGCACTGGAGTGAGGCTGCAGTGCTGGTACAGGCAGTCAGAGCAGGGCTGTGGACCCCCCAGGTGACTGGAAGGATCTGCAAGACACCCATTGGATCCATCAATGAGATTTGTTTGTTGTAATTTCAATGTTTGTTGGTTGAAGTGGTTGTTGTAGTCCTGTCAAAGTGGTGGTCACAGTCCAGATCTGTTGAGGTGGTGGTGGAAGCCCTGCATGGTGAGGAAAGTTCTGAAACTCACAGTCGCGTATGCTCAGGTTCAGGTGGCTTCTGTACCTCCCATGGGATGGGGAGTTCTACACCGGATTCTGTAATACTGTGAGTCATGGAATACTTCAGGAGTCTTTGACACCTTCTAAGATTTTGCACATGTCTCTTATGTCCACGATGAGTCCGTCATGGCCCATTATGGCTCATCAGCAAGAAATGAGTACCTTCAGACTTCATGTGAATATTCTGGGGAGTTATCACAGCTGAGTCATCTGTGTAAGGAAAAAGAAACCTACCCCACCTCAGAGGATTTGCCTCTTTTGTTATTTTGATTAACAGCCAGTTTGTAGCCTGAGGTGTCAGATGTGCACGCCTTCACTCCCTGACCTGGGTGGCCACTCTGCACATTAGCAAAGTACACTGCTGATTGAGCCATCAGCACCAATAGCCCCATCTCTTACAGCATCTGAGTGGTCACTGTGGGTTGTTGAATCCAGGCTTTTCTTAAATGCCTCCAGAGATAGTGACTCAACTACATCACTGGGCAGCCCGTTCCAATGCCCAATCACTCTTTCTGCGTAGAGCTTCTTCCTAATGTTCCTAAACCTTCCCTGGCACAGTTTAAGACTATGTCCTCTCATCCTGTCATTAGTTGTCTGGGAGAAGAGAATGATCCCCACCTGGCTACAAGCTCCTGTCAGGTAGTTGTAGATAGTAATAAAGTCTCCTCTGAACCTCTTCCTCTCCAGGCTGAACAACCCCAACTCCCTTAGCTGCTCCTCATAGGACTTGTGCTTCATTCCCTCCACCAGCTTTGTTGGTGGATATGGTGTTCTCAGGACATACTCCAGCACCTCAACATCCTTCCTAAACTGAGGGACCCAGAACGGGACACAGCACTTGAGGTGTGGCCTCACCAGTGCTGAATACAGGGTCATCGCTATGTGATGTCATGATTTTGATAGACAAGATCTTTATATTCTAAGAAATAACTAGTGGCAGTTGTGATAGTCTGTCATCATATTAGGTAAGGAAGATGAAAAAGGCATACTTTTTTACAGTAAATTCTTTAGGTGTCCTGAGTTAGAAATCTAATTTACATTTTTAGAAATACTTGGGTAAAAAATGTGGGCTCAGAATCTTAATTATGCCACTGTAAATTCCTGAATAATCAGGTGTCATATGAACTTGGATAATCTCTTCCTTTTTGGCTTTCATTAACACACTTAGTTGGGGTCCATGTTGACTGAGATTTTCACTAACACAAAAGTTAATATAATGGGACTTCCAAGCCCCAAGTCCCATCACAAGCCTCCTCTCACCACTTATGTCATATTTAAAAATAGGACCCAGGCTCCTAAGTTTCTTAGTAATACTTGAAAATGTTGTGTTTCTGCTTGTTTGGTTGTTTTTTTTGTTACGGGTTATTTTTGGGGGAGGTAGGTTTAACTATCTGTTACAGCTTTCCTTCATATAATCTCTACTTGTTTACATTAGAATAAAATGAGATTCAAAAGATGCTGTTATTCATTTTATATTTTCTCTTCCTTATTTTATTCTCTTCCCTTATACTCAAGTATACCACTTAGAAATATTTTATTTTGTGGGCACGTATAAGAGCATACACAAACCACAGTGCAAGTTTACAAACGGGTTAAAATACCTGTAAGCCAGACAAAATCATTAAATAAAGCCATCTGGGGTCCTTTTTCTTCTTGTTTTCCACAGCATTAATCTGACAGCAATGATTTAAAGCTACAAATTAACATTTAGTGCAATAATCAAGAGCAATTGTTTTATTTCTTCTTCCTTTAAAACTTACTTTCATTATAATTTTACAGCTCATCTTTCCTGGCCTTCTGTTCCCAGAAAGAGCTTCCAGCTGCTGATCCTAGCCAGCAAGTCATGCTCTTGAATGTCTGTGGAGTGCATCAGCACAAAATATAAATTCACGATCAGGTAAGAAAGCCTCAATTTTCTACTCACCACAGTTTTCATCTCTTTCAAAATGCTCACTTAGCAAATCCCTGCTTCTAGACCCCAGGGTTTTGTTCAGTTTTCCCATTATTTCCCAGAGTGTGATGATCTGTTCTCTCTACTGAATGTCAGCTCCCTATTCAAGGGCACAGAACATGCAAAACTGTGAAGCAGACCAAACAGTAGTAAATCAATTAAGAAAGAAAATAGGGGAAAAAAATCAGTATAGAAATCTAACCACTATACCAATTTCTCCTAATTGAGCCTGTTGCGCATTCAGAACCCTTGTGGACACATTTATACAGACTTTTAAACCACTTATTCCAACACTTTTTACTTCAGAATTATTTATTGAGCAGAATTGCTTTTTCTTCTTCTAATTTCCCAAGAAAAAGACTCTCTATGCCAGAGACTATTTTATTGCTTTCATAAGCAATCTGCTGCTGTGCTAGTTTGAAGATGTTTCCTCAACCCAACAGAACCCCCAAGCAAATTCAGAGTAAAGGATATGGCTGAAGAGATTGTTTTATAAGGCCTAGCAGGCACATGAATCATTCAGATTATATACAGGTGGAATTACATAACCGCCTCCAGTAAATTTTCGCCTATTTCTTTTAAGCCACTAAACCTTTTCTACCAAATGCTGGGATTGGTTTAGAAGTCTTCCACTTTCCCACTCCCCTAAATATTTCCCATTCTGTCAACAGATGGAGTGAGCTCTTAAGGGGCATGTAATTATGTCTGTAGGGAAGAGGACAGGAATACTGGACTTGATTTACTGTGGCTGCACATTTAATTTAGAACGGAACAGGATTTAGTCAGCAAAACATTAGGCAGAACTGAAATCCGCCTTGAAGACTTCTTATTTGTAGTGGTTTTAGTAGCCTGATCTATGTGGCAAACTGAAAAAGTGAATGTTTGTTAAAATTTAGAAAAAAAACTAGAGAATCATTTAGTGTCTCTCTAGTTTCCCTGCAATGAGATCTGAAGACATTTTTCTGCTTAGGTAATTCCTTAAAAAATACAATTTTGCTTTGTTTTTAGATTTTTCTTTTTGAATACTTATTCACTACTTTCTTGATTTAGGACCTGGTTTGAGAATATCATGAAGTAGACTGGAATAATCCAGACAAGTGAATTCTAATACCCATGGCTTTCTGCAGTGAGGCACATTAATGAGGTTGGAGCACACTGAGCTGACTTCCTGAAATAATTGGCACTCCAGCACTCATAGCATACTTTGATCACAAAGTAACATGAATTTATTTAGAGTTCCAAGATACATAGACTCTACTACCCTCACACTATTTTTAAGGTGAAACTTTTTAAAGCCCATGTCAACCCAGAAAAACTATTTCAGCTACATTTGGAGTTATGCGTCTTAAGTCACTCCAAAATCCAATTAATTATTTGTTTCAGAGAGTGATTGTGCTAAAGCTGTCAACCTTCTGGGACAAGCCAGGCTGATCATTACACTTCTAGAATACTACTGCTACCAGGATATTTGAATGTCCTGGTGACTACAGAAGGGAAGTAAATTGTCTGGAAGTCTCTCCATGTTCACATCACTTTAAAAGTGATGCAGACAGGCAAAGCAATTCCTATTCTTCATCTACTTGATATCATTCTCTAACTTCCATATACAATGTGGTGCTCCCTGTCTTGTTTTTCTCCTGATTTCAGTCACTTTCTTCTTCAATGTATTTGCTGTAAACATCACTCACCGTTGTGACCAACACCTGAAAAGGGTAAAGTCATTTGATCAATGATTATGTCGGTGTTAACATTTCCTGACCACCTTTTGTTTGTTTGTATTTTCAACCAACTGTATTTTGTATATATCCATTAATCCAGGAATAAAGCATCTTGGGAGTGGAGGAGGGAGTCCCTTAAATCATGGACAAAATATTGTTACTTCTCTTATTTCAAAGCAAAAAGCTGCTAAATTTGTTTTCAGGAAAGTTGCTTAGATGGATCTGGATGGAGGAGGCTGCATTTATACAGGTGACAGTTTGCGAGTATGGTAGCCCCCATGCCTTGTAGGAGTGAGAAAGTGTGGTGTGTGTGAGTATGTATGTTCTGGGGGTAGAGATGAGTGCAGCACAAAATTGTGTTCCAATAAATCAAAATATCTGGAAGTCAAAATATAGGCATATCAGCCTTGACACTGCTTTTTCTATCTGTTTCATTTCATCTCTGTTATATTAACCTCTTTATGCCCATGTGTTTTATTTTTCTGTCCCTGAAAGCAATTCAGACACATTATTTAATCACTCGGAAGTGCAAAAATACTATTGATCTCTTATAAAAACTCTCCTGAGGTGCTGCATGAAACAACCTTCGAAAGAAGGACATGTATATAATGTACTACATGCTGGATGGAAGGTGGTTTGTGGACCTGACTCCACCCAAACTGTTTAGGAGGCAGTTGAATACCTTTCAAACCAGGTGAACTTCTGGAGGAATTATCGGACAACAAATATTCTAGCAGAGCTGTTAAACATTCATTGGCTTTGGCTTGCATCATCTATGTAGAGGTTGTATTCAGTTTCCTTTCCTGTAGCATTTTCACCCATTCTTGCTTTGTTCAACAGAAGTTCACAATTTGATCAAATGTATCCAAAGTGCAGGTTAATTCAATTTGTCTTTGAATTTAGCTACTCTGTGAAGCTGCTGTATTACAAAATTAATATATAAAGCAGTGTTTGCTATTGAAAATTAAAATAAGCTAAATTCAAATGTTTTGAATGTAAATGGTTTCTATAATATCCCTTCAACATCCCTTTCAGTAAATTTACATAAAAAAATATTTTTTCATTTTTTCATACCAAAACCAGGGCCATACTAAAAATATTTTGAGGGTTCTACTGTAAAAAACTGTGTCTTGCTGTGGTTCTCCAGAAGCATCAACTCCACTTTGAAAATATCTCACACACTGTCAGTATTCTGCCTTTTCCACAGAAGGGTCTCTATCAGACAAAAGAAATTTTGAAATAAGGGCTACCTGACAAGACTACAGAGGACATCCTAATATCTAGCTTTTCTAACCTTTCAAGAAACAGTTTATTACAAGAAATTAAGCTTTCTAAGTGTTCATGTAAATTATTATACTCCAGTAGTAGCTGCTTCATTTTTTATGCCATTAAAACAGGATTATTTTTTTCTTTAATATCTTTCATGTCTGGCAGGCAAATCTCTGGACAAGACATTGTTTAGTTTTTGTGGGAGTGGACTTAACAGTAGAAGTTTTCACTGTATTGTAACATGAATTCCCTGTCTTTTTTCCCTGAATTACCCTTCTTCTTCCCAAAACCCCTTGAGAGGATTTTTATCTCCCTACCTTAGTATGCAAGAATCCTTTCCTGTAGAGCTAGGTGAAATCCCCGCATTGGCCCTCAGTTAACCCCTTCCCCATGGGCTGTTAAACCTTTAAATACCCCGACCCATACTGAATAAACTCTCTCTCTGCACCCTCTCCGATGGTCTCTGTGTGTCTCTCTCGCGTGGGACATCTCAGGGACCACGTGGGTGGGGGGTGAAGGGGGAGCGCTCCACTCAGCTGTCGTAAGTTTTTTATTAGTTTCACATGGAACTTTAAAGGTTTGGGGGTTTTACCATAATTAACAAACAGTAATTTATATTATATGCTATGCATAGCAGATATATATACCAAGGACAAACAATATCTTTAAAAATCACCTCACTCTCCTGAAGATGACTCTAACCTAAATAGACAGTGCTGTTGTAAGTTCAATGACTCATGTTAATGGAGTTGTTAAGACTGATGGGCACTCTTTATTTGAGACTTTTGATGGAGACAACTAATGAGATGTGTCTATTGTACACATGTCAATGGAAAGGACGGGCTTCATCTCATCCAGATTTGGATTTTCAAAAGTTAGATCTCAAAGTCTGATTTAATTACCTTCTATTCCCTTTCTGACTGAGAGTACATGGAAATAATTATAATTGTGGTCACCTGTTTTAGGGACCTCTTTTAGGAAGTGATATATTATCTGTAAGAAATGCACAATTCTTTTGAGTGCATATAAAAGTAAGTCAGTTTGGAAATAAATACTTAATTTTAAAACTCAGGTTAAAGCAGATAGCTGCTATGTTAAGAATGATTTTCACAATTTGAAAAAAAAAAAAAGTCTGTTTACTTTGCTAAGGGCCTTACAAAGTATGTACAACGTGTCCACTGAATGTGAATGAACACAGTGGATTAAAGCATAATTTAAAACCCAGATATCCTTCTGATATTTTAATAACTGTTGTTAAAAGATCTTTTCCTACATCTTAGCACATGATCTGATTTATTTAGACCAGATAAATTATTACTTGTAAGTTCAATTTGCTTTTATAAATTGAAAATACTTGCATGTTTTGAATAAAGTTAAATTAGTAAGGTAAAATTAGAGCTGAACAAATAATTCATAACTTAATTTATTTGACAGATTTTGCCTCTCTTTTTTTGTTTGAAGATTATCCCTTCACAGATAATAACATTAAGCACATATCATCCATGAATAATTATTGAAGTACAGATAAGCCTAGGGCAGTTTTTCAAAACATTTCATATTTAAAATTCATGATGTGTTGGTTAATTTTGATTACACCTTTTTGGGTTACCTGTTACCGCTACTGACATTTTCTTTAGGACGTGCATTGCAAAAGCACTGCTTTTGCTATTACTAAATTATAAATCTAATGTTACAGGATCAGAAACACTAATGCACTTTGTCTGCTTATGCTGCTCCAGTTTAAACTGAGTGGTGAAAGTTATGTTAATGTGACCATGTACAGGGCAACAAGGAAAAACATTTTTTGAATCTATGTCAGATTATTATGGAGTAGTTGTGATTAGCTATCTGTTTTATTTGATATTGTTTGAGTTCACTAATCACCTCATACCAAGAATAAGATTCTTTCAGAAATGCTCCTACTGAAGTATCCGTGAAAGCATTAGACTTTTATGGAATGAAGGTCTTGAAAATTATTAAAACTGACAATTTTTATCTTCATGCATTACTGATTTTTTTATACAGTTGCAATCACACCTTCCTAAACAGAATTTTTTCTGTAACATCATGACCAATCTCTGCTACCGTTCTGCTTTGCCCTAATTTAATTTACTTTTTAAATTAATTTACTTTTAAATGTGAGAAATAGTTACTACTTCAAGCCTCAGAAAAACACCAACAGAGAGATTTGGTTTTCATTGTGGCAAACTACACCAGGATGACTGATCCAAAATAGTAACAGTTATTGTGCTTTTGCTGGGATAGTTTACAGTTGGATCTACACCCTGAATAATTTACTCTCTATCCAGTGAAATGTTTGTTGCAGTACAGAAAAAGCGGGCTTGGGAGTGAATGACTGTGACTGTCAGTGAAAGATGAGGCAGACTGCTTCTTTTAGTTATCAGCACTGTCTTAAACCAGTGCCATTCTATACTTAAATTGTTCTCTGGGTCTCAGTGTAAAATGTTAGTACTGTTATTGAGGAACTGTTGCCTACTGGCAGGCTCACGTGACCTTAAACATAAAAATTAAGCAGTAGTTTTGGTTCAGTATGTGAGACAGGATATAGTGCTAGGATTCATGTCAATCAGCTTTTGATATCCACCAGGTACAGAGTGAGGTCTCCTATGATGAAGATACTAAAATACAGTTGTCTACACGTAAATATCCACAGCTATGCAGCTAGTTTGTGCTGTTAGCAATGCAGATGAATGGCTCAGATTTTTTGCCTAATTGTGGACATCTGAAATGATACAATAATACTTGAAATATCCTGAAGTACTCTGCTGCCACTCCAGTAAGGCTCATGGACTTTGTGTCCATAGCTTCCAGGCCTGGTAGGATGTCTCAGATACTGTAGGGAGTTTAGAGGCTTGATTTGTGTTATTTCAGTGTTGATGTCGGCCTCATTCATGATTTCTGTATCTAGTCAAGACTGTTTCCGTTTCTAGTAAATGGATTTTACTTACAGTTTATGTCTTATAAGGCTTGATATGGACTTAATATGAAAAAAGAAAAGCCTTAAAATCAATTCTAAAAGATCTGAGAACCCAGCCACTGAAAATTAGAGTAGAATAAGTCATCCTTTGATTATTAATCAATTTAGCCACTTCTGTATGAGAATGAAAACCTTAGTGGCTTCTGTCTGAGATGACAACTGTCTCTTTAGAAGCTCATGTTTGGGAAATAATGATAACTTCACTTTCTGCACCTCTTGTCCTAGGAGCAAGAGATCAGCCTTTGCAGCATCTAACAGTGTAGATACAAAGGTAGTGACACACATCTGCATCTGTAATAACTTGCATACACAAAGTCTTTTACAGAGAGAAGCAAAGACATAAAGGAGTTTGTGGTGTCTCTGTGACTGCCAGTGTTACCAGAGGTCATGTTCAGTGTCTAATGAGGTATTTAGTTGCCAAAGGCCCCAGTGAGAGTCTAGTCTATAAAACATGCATTAACAATTGTGAATTATAAATTATAATTCATTTTCCATTTGTTTGATTTTATTTTAAAGGAATTTTAAATTGGTGTCTGTTGATATTTCAAGCCATTTACTGACTAATACAATGATTTAATTGCAGCATTTTAGAAGCAGCTGAAAGGAATCCGAGTATAATCATTTAAGTCATTGTTTTGTTTAAAATAATTCTGACATAATGAGATTTGGTCTTAGAGTAATCCTGTTCAAATTGCTGAAGAACTATCTCGTGTGAAACCAGAAATATTTTGCAGCCTGGTAGTGGAGTATTTATGTGGTTACACATTAGAAGATCAGTGAATACATAGTAAGTTCCCTTAAATGTCAAAGAACAAGGTAAAACTTCAGAGGTGTACTTAAACAGTTCATTTTTAGATAGATCAATTAAATTCAGCATATCTGATGTTAATTTTTTCTAACTATAAAATATAAACCTGATTTTTAAAAGTTTAAATACAAATACTTTTGTGTGATCAAAGAGTATTTTTCTTATATATGCACTTTGTTCCATAATGAAATTATTGAAGAAGAAAAGATTATAAAATATACATGATATACACAATACTTGTCTTTAAAATCCTGGAAATGTTATAGGGACTCCAACCATTAAGTGGCACTATAAAAACCAAAGTGAAAAAGCAACTAAGATATGGTCTTAACATAGTCGTGTGAGTCAAAGACTTCTCCACTGGTGCACTCAAGACATTTTGAAATAAACCACAAGTTCTTCCTTTGTAAAGGTATATATTACACCTCAAGCAATCTGTATGATCATTCACTACCAAACCACGTTTTTAACACTCTAGTAAATACTATTTTAAGGAATGCTGCCATCATTCTCTCACTTTCCCAATTCCTTATTTGTAAAATATATTGAAAAATACAAGATAATACTTATTGTAGAGTTTACAGATCAAAGCAAATAGTTTATATAAAATTTTTCAAAGTTTATTTTGTAAGATTTTACTCTTACAAAATACTCTTTTATGTGAGAAATAGTTCCCTTTTTTATCTTTTTAACAATAAATATTATTATTTTATAACTGCTGATATATGCTGCATAAAAATAACATGAGATAGTGGCAGAAACATTATAATTAATTTAAACCTGCAGGGAATTCCAGTATTTTGACATTTTTCCTTAAGCTTTGTCTTGACTGGGAAATAATGGAAAATCATGCAATGTGAAAAAACTTCCTGGAATTGAAAAACTGAAGGAAGAAACAGGGGAAACATACTTTAAGAAATAGTAAAAGTTTAACTAAAAGTTAAGTTTAACTAAAAGTTTAACTAAGTCAACTAAGTTGACTTAGTTAAACAGTAAAATGCATGTCTTTGGAGGACCAGAGTCATGTTCTGTAAAATATAGTTCAGACACAACTTGCTATCATTGTTTCTTAAGAGCATCACAGCTGCACTATCTGTGCTAAATATAATTTGTCAGCCTGAGAAAGATGAGAAAGTTAGGCTTGCACAGTCAGAGGTGTAGGTTGTTCTTGGGCTGTAATGCCTATACAGTGTAAGAACACTGTATACAGAAGTTAAGATCAAACTCAGGAAAAGATTAGTACAAGTAATATGACTGTCTCTGGATCAAAATTAAATATTTTGCTTATGGTTTTCCAATAATGAAGTTAGTTTACAGAAACCATGCAAAAAGTTGAGATTGCTGTTTTGATTTCAATTGGAAATTACTGATCAGTGCCAACTGCAGAGATAGTTAAACTGCAGAATTTCATCATTTTTGTGCTATTGACAGTAAGTATTTTTATAGCCAGCTTTTATACATCTAATCACATTGAACAGCATCTTTTTTTCATAAGCACTTTCTTGAGTGTCCACACAAGAAACCTGCTCACTGTGAGAAAGGTGTAAGAGTCAGGAAAGCAGACTCTAAATTACTATGATAAATTACATGATATAATAGTGTACGACTATCTCCATATTTATTTCCATGTGCTGCGTTAATCCTGTGTATATTTTTTTGTTGACTTGAACAACTCTCTTTTAAAGAGACAATCTTGAACATCATCTTTTGTTCTTAGTGGTTGAATTTACCTAATCTGACAGCTGTCTTCATCTAAGATCATGCTTAAGACATCATTTACGGCTGGAGTGGATCAGGTGTCTCTTAGTCATAATCTAGGAATTGCGGTTTCTCTCCTATATGATCAGGAGTAATAGATCAACTGATCAGAAGTCACTAATTAGAAACAAAAATTAGAGCCATGTCACAATATGGTGGCTACAGCAAAGGAAAATAGAAGACAAAACCAAATCACTTCAATCTTCATTAGACATGGGGTTTGGGGATATGCCTTTCCTGCAATATGCCAGCTGTTGACAGTGTGACTTCTTCTACAGCTAACTGTTTAATCTGTCACATTTTATTTACTGCAGGATGTAAATGTGCTTAGAAAGACCACAAACGACCACCACTAAAGTGCTGCATGGCAAATTTACTAGATCTACATGTCTTACCATTTAAAGTGCACAAGATCGCGTAGGCGTCCACAGATGATTTTGATGTTTTGAATTCTTTGTAGTTTATCTCTATTTGTTACAAAAATTCAAGAATTCAGAAATCTGGACATTATTTTGAAGGTTACTGGTTAGCTGTGACTGATAACCTGGAATCACACTGCCTCATTTGTTTCTGATGCTCATGCCATGTGCTATGATTCATAGTCACTTCTGTGTGTGGTTTTATTATATAATTTCTCAAGTACATGACATTTAAAGTTGTCTTTGTACTAAACATGTTTACCAGAGAACTTCAATTCTGCAAGCATTCACCTAAATTGAATAATATAGGAAGGTAAGTGTAGCCAGAAAGGTTTAGATACAGAGTGGAAAGTTATAGAATCTATTTATTTTTATTATAGTTATTTCCACTTTAAAGCTACCATGCACAGAATGAACAGAAAATATTTATAATTTTATTTCATCAAGCCTTTAAACAGTGTTGATATCTTTCCATTTGGAAGCTATAATATTCACTGTTTCCTGTGAGACTAATGAACTATACTTGCTGATCTGATAGAAATAGGCACAAGCCATGACCCTGTGCCAAAATACAAGACACAATAATTAAAAAAAAAAAAATTGTTCTTACTTCCTCATTCACTAAATTCAGCTCCTAAGTAAAACAAGGTTTTTCCAGCACCATGCACAGCATCCTTTGTAGCCAAAGAGTGATTACATGTTTTACAGTAGATGTAAGAAATATTTCTACTGATTCTACTGATAATGCTTATCACTCCTCAGCTATCAAATTGCATCAGGTGTTGACATGAAATACCTGACTCATTGTCTTTAACTCAGTAAAAACATGACTTTAAAGAAAACTTTGCTATACAAGGTGCCTTAGGATTCTGTATGGAAATCACTGGTGTTTGGTTTATTAAAGGAAAGAGAAGCCTGCTAATTGTGATATAGCCTACCTCAAGACAATTAAATTATTTTTATGCTTTCATAATTTTCTTTCATCCTTACATATGTTTTTATTCTGAAGCAAAACTCATAAAAGGTTTTTAAAGTTTTACAATGCCATAATTTAGTAATCTGTTAATGTTGCAGAATGTACATGATTAGTAGTTGTTACATGTGGGTATCACTGTCACTTCCAAGAAATTATTTCAATTGATGAACTACTTTACTGTGTTGTGTGTTGTGCATAACGCTCTTCAAACACAGTGTTTGCTTAGTTAATTTTATTTATAGCTCTTTGTCAATTTCATCAGGTTTCCTCAGTGAGTGCCTTCAAAATGTTTTGATGATTTTTACTTCAATGAATTTGGAAAAGTGCCTGGTTTTTTAAACCTAAGAATGAGGCTTTAAATATTATACATGGCAGATCCTCCTCACTATAAAGAAAAAAAAAGAAAAAGAAAGTTTAATTGTGAAAACAGTTTTGAACTCTTGAAAAGATGTTGTTTATGATCCTCTTACACAATTTAATCCACAGAGGACTTTAGGAACACAGCTTTTGTGTTGGATATACTGGAGTTAAGAATTTACTTTGACATTTACTCATAGCACTTAATATATTTTTTCCAAAAAGATTGCAACATGATTTAAGAACTTGATCTATGCAGGAGGAGATAGAAAGAGAAAAGATCCCAGGGCTGACACAGCTACAAAAAGGTCTGCACTACAGCTGTGTTTAGGCATCTCTCTATAAGGTTTAAACATAAATATCAAAGTAAATTATTTCCTCTATGTCATATATTTCTTCACTATCTTAACCTTTTCTATTAATGTCAGACTTAAGTTGGTCATCATAAAAAGATCAATTTCACTACAAGTAGAACAATCTTTTTTATTTAATTTCATCACTGTTCCCCCTATAATTATAACAGTGTGCTATCTTAGACACTTATCCCTCTTTTCCTTCATGCAAATAATCTTTTCCTCCATAAAAAGGAGTTGTCTTGCACTTCTTTTAACCTTGGATAGCCAAATCAATGTTCACTACCATTCATGTTTTGAGGATCAGGCTCCCTGGACTGTGGGCATCTCAGAAGCCATTTACCTTACATAGGGTTGGATATCAATGCTAGCTATTTTGTACTCCTGTTTTGGTTAGTGTTATATAATCTTTCAGTAGAAAGAAAATAGGACTAGAATTAATCTATTAACACACCCACTATGTCATGCTAAGAATTACAATTTCTTTCTCTTTACTAATAGGTTCTCCCTGAGCTTTTAAAATCTTAATCTCATGATATTTGTATTACTATTCCTCCTCAGTTTATCTGTTTCTGTCGAGTTCTCATATCATTCTTCTGCAATGTTATAAAACTAGACAACATTTTAAAAAGAAAGTACATTTACAGTTGAATGTACTGGACCTAGAAGATTCCAAAGGGGAAATTCTGTGTTTATGCCTTATGTCTATCCAAACTGATAGAGAAACAGCAGAGTTAACTCATGCATTGTGTATCTATTCTGAGCAAATACAAGAATGCAGGTATGGAGTCTACGCAAGGGATTTCACTGTCAGTTTTCTTGTTTCTTTATCTAACCTAATAAGCAGGTAACTATTTCTCTCAAAGGGGACTTAAGAAAAATCAATGCAAATTCAATGATAATGGGAAAATTTCACCTGAAGGAGATGAAAGAGTAGGGAGATACACTCCAGATTCCTCTGTTCAAATTAGGTGCAAAATAGAATAGTACTTTCATTTGAGTGAAAGAACATAGGTTTTAATTATTTTAGATTGATTTTCTTCTTTGGAAATTCTAAACCCTATTTTAGCAAAAACAGAACTTGGGACCTTCTTTTTCACCTTATGGAACTCTTGGGGTTTTGGCTTAGCCAGATCCCTTTTGGGAGTCCTAATTGCTGTCAGCAAGCAACTCACAGAGCTTGTTGAAGCTAATGGGTCTGTCAAACAGTTTCAGGCTGAATGAAAGGAACTATTTAAGTCTTTTAATGTGTCAAAGATAGCTGGAAGCAATAAAATAATCATCCAAGGCGAATAGCAGATCAGAGTTATTTTGAACACAGACCTTGGACATATGAATATATTAATTTATGTCTGTTCTATTTGTTGTTCTGATTTCTAACATAGTTGTGAGCATATGACAAATATAAAAAGTTATGTTACACCTTCTAGGTAAATGAGAACTAAGCATCCTGTTTTTAAAAGCCCATTTCTCAGTGAATAGCCAGCACAAATCTCATACTTCTCAATGTTTAGCTTTATGCAGCTGACATAGTGTAATCTGTGCAATTTTTAATGCTCTAAATATTGCCTCCCTAGGTACCTATAAGCCTGATTGATGTGATACTTGACTGCTTGAAGTTGTAGACCTTAGGCATTTGGATGGCAAAAAGGTGGGGTTTACATGCAGGAAGCTGGGAAAGACCTGAAGAAGGAACTGTCAATGTCAGTGTTCGGAGGTACAAAGTTTTGGGGGTAAGCAGTTCTCTGCAGACTGTGGAGCAAAGAAATTGTGTCTTCTTTTATTTCAGTTGCAAATGGAAGAAGAGTAGTGGGGTTCATATTCCTGTCATATATAAACAAACCTAGGTATGCCAGGAATACATCTTTGGTATGTAACCAATTCATCCTCCCAGCAGAAGCAACCCTGTTGACACCTCTTCAGATCAGCTTGGTAATCTATCTATAAAGCTGCAGCCAACTGCCACTTTTTCCCTTGTCTGCTGACTTTTACTACTCACTTCTCTCTCCAAATCCCCTTGATGGAAAACTTTTACTACTCTACTAAGTTTAATTTTCCAGGATTGTTGCATTCAAGGCCCTGTGCAACTGCCTGAATAGACTTTAACAGACTCACTTAGGTAAGCATGCATTGCTCATCTTGAGTAAAGTTGAAAAGTCTGGTCAGAAGAGAACACCAGGGTTTGTTTTTTCTACAGCCAATTTTGCTGTTTTGCATTAAATAGTCTTCCCTGGCCCCTTTTCATTAGCAGATCTATTTCTCCTGACAGATAGCTTTGGGTCTTTCCACAGCCCAAGCTGAAAGCAGAAATCAGTATTCATTTCATTCACTTATAAAGTTCCTAATACACAGGAACACACTATATGTAACCACAAAACAGAAAGTGATTGACACATTCAGTTTTATGCTGTATGTGTATGTTTGTGTATTTACTTATTTACTAATAATGTCAATATCTTTGCTCCTTCACAATTTTGCTCCCCAGAACATAGCAGGAACTTGTATATATGTAGTTTCAAACTCCATCAGACAAAAAATACAATACTGTACAGCAAACAGTCTACATATTTTTTTCTGTTTCTTGTCATTGCCACAAATGCTGCAGAAATACAAATAACTGGCCTGAAAAACTTTAATTTTTTTGGTTTGTGGATAGAATCACAACATTTTACTAGGTCATGAGGTTGTGTTCTTTGCATTGCAAGGATTAGCACTGCAGTTATTCACTGCCATTAAAAGCCTTTCATGGGCTCCAAAATGCATTCATGCATGTGATACCAAACCTGTGGTTATATAACGTGAGAATTTTTGTTGGTTGGTTGTTTTTTAAAATACATTACATTACTGAAAGGCTAGATAATGGAAAGATTTATAACATTTTCTATTTAAAACATGCTGTTTTGACTCTGCATTTGCAGTTGGAATGGCTAAGACAAAAGACAGAAATTGGATTTTTCCTGAGTTCATTGAGTTCTTATTCTTAGGGGGAAAGAGAACATTGAAATACTACTCTTGCTTTATATTCATTTTATACTGAAGAAAGAGAGATGGTAAAGTTATGATAATTCCCTTGACCATGCTACACGCTCACTTCAAGCATGAAAATACCTCTAATATAAGTAAAAGCCTCTATATTTAGGCTTCTAAGAGTAATGTCTGCACTTTGAACATCTGTATCTTGCTGATGAATGAAAAAGTTCCCTCAGACTAGGGATATTGGTTGACCTCTGGGAGGAGCTTCTCCAGTGATAAAAGCAAACTAATATAGAAGATCTTTTGAATTTGTCACACCTAGAGACACTAGCTGAAATTTGGTGTGACTGCCTGCCCAACTGTGTTTCCTGTGGAAGTATGTATCATGCTTACAAACATTTTTCATCTTCCTTCTCTATTTATTTCATTAAGATTAAGAAGGAGGAGAAAACCCCAGGTAAGGAGTTATATTCTTTTTCCTTTTTTGTTTCTGAATGTATTTCCTGTCTTTTCTGCTTTTTAATTTTGTGTATTTTCCTCTCCATACCATGCCAGAAGTGCTTACAACTGGTAGGACATGATTTTATTTCAATCAAAATAATTTTTTCCAGGATTTTTGCCCTTACAACACAAGAACTAGTAATCACTTTTACTTCCTCCTACTCTGAGTATATAATTGATTCAATTATGCTAATAGTTAATTGATTATATTAGAAAGGTTGTTTGGTTAGTGGTTTTTTTCCCTCTAGTTTCCTTTCAATGGCAATTTCTCACTTTTTTTTTTAGCATTAGGACCACTAAGGTATGTTTAAATTTTACACCAGATAGCTATTAACTGAATGGTCAATGAGAAGAAAAAGCGCATATAGGAAAACTAATGTAGATTTCATATTCTCATCCAGGAACCTTTGTCAATTGGCTAGTCTTTTTCTAATAATCATTTAAGAGTGTTGCAACATCATTCACATCTTTCTTCTCTTTATGTTTTCTCTCCATTGGATGGCCACTGTTGTGGCTTTTCTGGCCTGCTTTCTAAGTCTAAGTAGGCTGTAAATCATGTCGATCTCAGCTGAGCTTATTGCTGCACTAGGTGAAGATTTCAACCTATACTTTTGCTATGAGCACTCATTTTCCCACTATATAAAACCTGTATTCAATCCAAATAGTTAGTTTTTACATATCAGGAAGCAAAACAAACCTGCATTTAAATAGATCTGTTAAGTCCCCAGTGACTGGAGAAGAGTGAATATTGCAGTACTTTTAAAAAAGTTTAAAACAGAGAACTCTGGCAACTGCTGACCAGTCAGCCTCATTTCAGTACCCAGTAAGATCATGGAACAGATCCTCCTGGAAGATATGTCAAAACATATGGAAGAAAGGGAGGTGATTAGTGACTTGCCACATGGCTCCACCAATGGCAAATGGTGACTGATTATTCTAGCGGTCTTCTATGATAAAGTGACCGCGTCAGTGAACAAGAGAAGATTCATATCTTTAAGGCCTTTGATATGGTCCCCCACAACATTCTTGTCACTAAATTGGAAGCTATTAGTTTGATGGATGAAACTGTTAAATGGGTAAGGAATTGGCTGGATAGCCACATGCAAAGAGTCTATGGCTCAGTGTCAAAGCCAAAACAAATAACGAGTGATGTCTTTCAAGAGTGTTTACTGCAACAGATACTATTTAATACCTTCAGCTGTGACAGAGGCAGTGGGATTGAGTGCACCCTCAGCACATTTGCTGATGACACCGAGTGGTGCAGTTAATTCACTTAAGGGAAGGGATGTCATCCAGAAGGATCTTGACAGATTTGAGAGGTGAGTCTGTGTGAAATCTCATGATGCTCAGCAAGGCCAGGTGCAACATCCAAAGTTAATACACACTGGAGGATGTAAGGATTGAGAGTAAGCCTTCAGAGAACTGGAGATACTGGCGGATGAGCCAACAATGTGCGCTTGCAGACCAGAAAGCCAATTGTATCCTGGGCTTCACCACAAGAAGCATGGCCAGCAGGTTGAGGGAGGTGATTCTGTCCCTCTAATCTGCTTCAGTGAGACCCCACCTAGAGTACTGCATCCACTCTGGGGTCTCCCGTACAAGAAAGACATAGCCCTATTAAAATGGGTCTAGAGGAGGTCCACAAAAATGATCAAAGGGCAGGAATGCTTCCTCAATTAGGAAAGGCAGAGAGGGAGGGAGAAGTCTGGAGCAGGTTCTGGAGTAACCTTTTTGTAACATTTCCATACTTAACAGGAGTTTTTATAAGGAAGCCTATAGTGATAGAACAAGGGGCAATGGTCTTAAACGGAAAGAAAGTAGATTTGGACTGGACATAAGAAAGTGATTTTTAAAATGGGAGTTGTGAGATGCTGGAACAGGTTTTCCAGAGAAGTTGTGGGTGTCCCATCATTAGAAATGTTTCAGATTATGTTGGATTGGGCTTTAAATAACCTGATATAAGGAAAGATATCCATGTCCACAGAAAAGGAGTTAGACTAGGTGATCCTGAAAGGTCCCTTCTAATACAAGCCATTCTATGACTATTATTCTGAGATTATTTTTCTACAAAATTAAGGGGTTCTTTTTTATTTTTTTCCTAATTCATGTATAATTCAGGAAGAAAAAAGTTAAAAACTGAAACAAGCTTTAAAATGGGAGAAATTAATTTTTCATAATATGCATTTTTGTCTCTGTTCTTGGTGTTACTTTCATTGCCTGTTGATACATTACTGGGATTATACTGATGTAACAGTGAAAGCTCTTAATCAGGAATGAAGTGGGCTCAGCCACAAGCTACCAAGAAAGGAACTGACTTCCAATGAGCTTTCCTACCTCAGTCATTTCTCATGTTCCCCTAGCTCAGCAGCAATTTACTATAAGAAAAGGGATTTTGCTAGAAAAGAGACCAACAGAGAATTGCTGAAAAGAGCTCTGAAGGTTCAAAGTAAATTGTGAAAAGTAGGATCAGAATAGAGGTTACAGTTAGGTGCCAGAATTAGTATGAAAACAATGGATCTGGAAGTCATTACTGCAAAAGAGCACACAGCAATGTAGTATTTTCTGTAATTTTAAACATGCCTGCATTTTTCAGGATTTTTCTTTTGTTATTGCTACTTACTTAGTTATTTCTATACTATCAGCTATGATATTGCCTTGTTTCTAATGTGTACTCCAAGAGTGAATCATACAGGGTATTATTCACATTACTGTTTATATTCTGAGGACAGATAAAGAGTACAGTCATAAGAAGTCTCACAAGGACCAGGATGTGATACAGCAGAAAACACTGAAAGAAATTAGTTGATTCAGCCTAAAGGTGTCTTCTACCTTTTAAGAGTTACATTGCTTTCTCAGTCTTCAAAGAATGCAATAGACATGTTCTCCTTCGGTGTGATGCCTATAGCCATATGCCCCTAAAGTCATCATGGAAATAGCCACTTTTTAGAGTTCAGCACTAGTAATGGCTGTGAGTTTGATTCTTTCTTCCCATTCTTTTTTTTTTTTTCCTATACTCACGTTTCTCTGTCTTCTCTCCATTCCTCACACCATTTTAGTTGTTGGTCATTCAGAGAAAACACTATGGACTAGATTGGTTATTGTGTTTGAGCTCTGATTGAAAGATCCAACACAATCCCATACAAAATTATCACATATATTTAGTAGTTTATATATTGTTATTTAGAAACATCTGACGAGGTGACCCAAAAAAGTCTCCCCTCTTAAGCCCACAGCTCTAAACCTGTTCTACTGAACATGTAGGTTAGATGACATTGGGTGAAAAGGTGTGGTGGAAATATGGGAATTTCTTCTTAACTGTGGGAATCAGTAACTGTCAATCCAATGCAATCTCACACTACACATTCCAAGCATTCAAGTAGGAAGCCTGGAATGAGACGAGTCACTGAAAGGAGGAAGCAAAAAGTGTGAACTGCTGAAGCTGTGTGATTCAGAAAAATAGGGGAATGTTTTATATTTCTCTTCATTAGAACTTTAAAGTTGAGCCAACAGCCATTGTATTCCAGTGAACACAATAGCTGCATCAGATAGCAGATACTTAATTAGAAAGCACCATTATTTTTGAGCAACTCTGATGAATCAGCTGCCTATATATTATTGCACTTTAAAAGTAATCCAGAGTGAATCAATACAGTTCAGAAACTTTATGCATATTTTTTTATATTATATATATTTAATCTGAACTTAATGTTACTGGGAGGAATTTGTACTGTTATAGTCTTGGGCTTCATAGAGGTTCATGAATCAAAAATCTGCTTCAGAATTTATCTTGCAGTAGTGAGTGAAAAGCAAATAGACAAGCAGGGAAAATGGCATTACAAAACATGAACTAGCTGATCTCCGTGATAGAGAATAAAGTAGTTTCACATCAGGATCATATGAATAATTAATTCACCTTTCATTCAACAATATGCTCTGAATGGAAAATATATGTGAAGTGGTATGTTACCTTTACTTAAAAACATTTTTTGTTGGCATGATTTAACTACTGAACTGAAGTGTAAAAAGAGAAAATGCTTCTCTTATTAATCTTTAATAAGCCATGCCAAATAGAAGAGCTGTAACTCAACAGGCTACAATAATTCTACATCATCTTGGATGTTATATAACTCTAATTTATGGAGAAAATATAAATTAAAAAAACCCAAACTGTTAGTACTGTATACAAGGATGCTAATTTTATAAAAGGTTGTAACTAAAATTTGATTCATGCTGTCAAAGAAACACACTTTCCACTGCCTAAAGTATTATATTTATTTGTCTGTGTTGTAACACTTCAATGCAGTGAAACAAATGAGTTACACATAACTTGGTTTCCTGATCACTTTTTGACACTACATATGCAATAACCTCAATAACCCATATATTCTCTGACTTGATTTTATAAATGTAGTACAAAACCACTCTTTGCATTAATAATAGTCACAATTAATAATTTATGTTAATTTTCAACTTACATTAAAGAAACTGAGACCTAAAGTAACCAAAGTGAAAAAAAAAATCCATCCAAATGCAAGAAATACCAGGTTTTATAGGTACTTTCATAAAACAAAACAAAATAAAATAAATACAGAACTACACTTTCTGTATTGAAAATTTTTGTATAACTTTATTTATCTGTATTTATTAGCAGACACCAGAAATATGTCAGTAGAAAAATAATAGAGCACTGTCTACTCAATTATGATCAGATATTTGTTTGTCCATATCATGTTTAAATATTTGTCTCTCTCTATTTTTTATATATTACACTGAACAGCAATTGTTCATGACAGTTTATTTGGGAAGACAGGAAAGAGAGTACTAAAGTAAGAAAATAGGTACAACTGTCATTCAGTTAATTTGCTCAAGTAAGTCATTGTATTAGACACAAGATTTGGATTTAGGAGACCTAACATGGCCTTCCTCTGTAATTTGGGCATATCACCTATTTTGTGTGCTTATTCTCTCTTTCAGTCCTGTAAGTACAAATCAATTGCTGTTTGATAATTACACACTTAATTCAGTATTACAGAACAGAGACATATCTATTCATCTAGATCAATTCCAAATCTTAATCACAGCAGCTTTTCTTGTTGTTTTGCTGATTTTTAAACTCTAGTTTACTCCTCTGAAGCTTCTGAAGAGAAAAAAAGGTTGGGTCAAACAATTTTTTTTTTTCCCTTCAAACTGATTATTCAATTTGTTCCAGCAAAGCTATTGGCATGGATAAGGTGGTTTCCTGTAGGCAACAATAATTGAAAGTAAACATTGAACAGGAACTAAAATAGGTAAGGAAAAAAAAAAAAAGGCACAGAACCAACATGCAGCAAATGAATAACTGTTCCTACAGCCTTGAATTTTATCTATGTACACCCTTCAGTGTTATTGTCATATGCTTTTTCATTTCTTTGTCAAATAATAAAACTATTTTACACTACATTGTATTGAAATTTACACTCCCTGAATAAAAAGGATTGTTTTAGAAGGACACATTCTATAGGCAGATTTGAACCTCACAAAATTGTCTGTATTATCTATATTACGATAATTCTCTGATGCAAAATTACCAAAAATTGAAAATAAGGTAAAGATTTGCCTATCAGAATCTGAAATCTCTACAGAAAAATCCAAACTTCAGAGGTTTCAGAGGGTTTTGGTGAATCCTCCCCTTCTCTCCTTTCCCCTCCCTTATTCTCTTCCCCCACTCGCCCTCCCAACATTCCACTGTATGGAACATTCTAGTCTTTTTATAATACCAGAACAAAGAGCTATAATGTAGCCATACAACATGAGAGAACCTAAGTTTTAATAAATGTAATAAAAGCAAAATATATCAGTCTCACCTCTAGGAATTTACTACATGCACTTGTAAAAAGTCCTTCTCCAGCTCTCTTGTAGGCCCCCATCAGGTACTGGAAACTGGCATAAGGTCTCCCCAGAGTATTTTCTTCTCCAGGCTGAACAACCCAAAGTCTTTTAGCTTGTTTTCAAAGGAGAGGTGCTCCAGCCCTTGGCTCTCCTCTGGACTTGTTCCAACAAGTCCACATCCTTCTGTTGGGGGCCACAGAGGTGGACACAGGACTCCACATGGGGTTTCATGAGAGCAAAGCAGAGGGAGAGAATAGCCCTGGGAACTGAAGAATAAAGAACGAAAAACCCCAGATGAACCCAAAGTCCTGGCCCTGGACTAATCACCACAAGACTGGAAGAGCTGTGTTAACCACCTAAACTTTTCTTCAGAAGTCCTTTGTGTCCTCCCATGGGACAGGGAAGTCATAGGAGGAACGACTGTGCTAATCTGTGTAAATTTCTCTTTAAGCAGAATGAAAAAAAATCCATTAAATCATCAATGAAACGGGCATCTGTTTGCCTCTAAAGTTTTCTCCACTCCTGATTAGAATTTTTAGTGGTAAAACAAGTCCTGGTGTGTCATCTAAGTTTTACGGACAATGTAGAACACTAAAAGAAATGTTTGTAGAACATTAACATTTATTTGTAGCATGAGTGCATAAGTACAGATTTATTGGCATTCAGTTACAGTCTGTGAGACACTGGATTATTATACTAATTATTGTTTTGGATCAATTCGTGTGTGTGTGTGTGTGTGTAAGAGACAGGTGGAATTTCACAAAGGTCAGGTGGTGACCTGTTCCACACCCCCATCCCTTCAAGCCTTCTTAGGCAGCTCCAGAGCAGCTACCAGTCAGAAGCAGCCAGGGAGCACTGCCCCACACCACACCTCCTGGAGCCCCAAACCCAGCCTCAGAACACCTGGCACACCAGAAGTCCCTCCTGGAGGAGGGACGGGGGCAGGAGGAGTTGGCCACAGGGCACCAGAGCAGATAAAACCAAAGACATATGGTCTCCATGTTGCTGTGTCCCTGCCATCTCCTGGATTTCTGGTAGCTGCACCTAGCCTGGATCTAGGGGTGGTAACTATAATTCTCTCTTTTCCCATCTCTTTCTTTACTTTTCCTAATCTCCTTTATTGATATTTTGGGTAAGGATGGATGGGTTGAATTTTGCTAAATTGTGTGTTTTATGATGTGCTAAGTCAATGCTTTGTGAAATGCTTTATTTTGGTCGAATTTTGCCCTTTAAACTTTGGCCTAGTTTCATTATTTTCTAAAATTTGCCAGTAAAATGTGTTATTTAAGCTCCTGAGAAACATGTGTAGTGTCTTCTCCAGTGCAATGTCTCTCAACGTATAAAAGGAACTGAAGGCCTTTTTAATAAATTCCTCTGGCAGATTTTTGGACCTTGTATATCTTTAATGTAAAACCCCTTTGATGAGTTTGTGGTAAGAGCCTGGGTTGTTACACAGCCTTATGAAAGGTTGTAGCAAAAGATGAATATAGTACCACAAGTGATACTGATGCGCTTTTAGAGCAAACATATAAATGGAGAAAAGAAATTAATATATTTTGAATTTCCCATAAAATCACTAGGCTGTAACTGTGAGGATGTGCAAGTTTTTTTTTATTTAAACTGACATAAGGTAAGCATAGGCCTTTTCATTCAAATTAATTTTATTTTAAATAGATATTTTAATTGATTCCTGCCATGAGCAAATATATTAGGCATGACATATTAGCATAATCAAAAGGTGATCTCTGCTTATGAAACAGTTTATTGTGCTGACCGCTCTTTCTCTACCTGCAGTGTTCCTGCATGAGCAGTCTGTAGCTTTTGGGGTCCTTACATTGTTTTCACCAGAAAATATGGTACTCTTGTCTCCTCAGTTAAAACATAATGTGGTCAAATATGTGCTGTTTCATCCACCAAGATCTCCATACTCCCTCTTTAGATATTGATCTATGCTGGTGATAGAAGCATGGACTTTGCCATTCAGACTCACAGACCAGTCTCACCTGAGATGCTTCTGTTCCTTCCCTGTGTATGTCCACTCCCAGATCCTGTTCTGTCTTCTGCCTTCCTCCTGACTTGTTCTTCTTCATGAAAAAGAAGTTCAAACCTCCTCTTATCTTCAGGATCCACAGCAACTCTACCCTTTGCTGTTCAGTCTCTCATCTCTGTCAGCTTCATTGCCACATTTACCAAACTTTTGTTCATCTTTCCTCTTCCAGTACTCTATCCTGGTTATAAATACTAAAATCCTCTTGATATTATAAGTAGATATGATCTTTAGCCACTCATTCTTCAAAGTCTTAGTCTTAAGGACAGCCCTATTGAACTCACAAGTATTATCTTTATTTTAGAAATTTTTGTAATGATTTTTTAAAATCACCAATCTCTTAGTTTATGTTTCACTGTAAAGACAGATAATGGATGATATTACAAATATATAATGCTTTTCAAATCTTTAAATGAAAAGTCATGGTTTTGAGGAAAAAAAATCCAAGAAAAGTATTGCGCATCTTGGTAGTTTTCATTTACAAGATGTGGGAACATGGTTGGGGATAAAAATTCGAGGAAACTGAGAAGTTATATTCACATCCTTACAGAAGTTATAAAAGTACAGTAATTATAGGGTAAAATGCAGCTACTGCTCCCTGGATGGTATGCAGTTGGCATACTCCGTGATGACTCCCCACAGAACAGTATGCATCAAGAGGGACGGAATGGAGGACGGAGCAAATTGAAGACACCATGGCCAGGCTTTGTAGAAATCCCTACAGGGAAGGGAACTCAATGGTACTTTGCCGTTGTAAAAAATAGCACCTATCATCCAAGGGAGATAAGAGAAGATGTCCTGCTGCTGAGCTAACAACTGTGATGAAATCTCTCTCCTTGGATAAACTTAGATCATTAAAGCCTAATTGTAATGCTAACACACACCTCCATCCCAAAGTTACCTGCCTCCAAGGTATGACCACACCCCACTGGGCTCTATACAAATTTTACACCAATCAGCAATTTTTACAAGCAAATTTTACAAGCAAATTTTACACCAATCAGCAACAAAGGTATTTATGACTAAAGTCACTCAAGCTTCACCTAAACATATAGTATAAAAGTAAGTTGAGAATGGAGGGAAAGTGAGAGAAGACTCCACCATAACTGCTAATATTGGTTGCTGGGCTGAACCTGTCTTCTCCCCCACTGGGGCACTTTTGGGTAAGAACTGTATTCTGTGTGCACTGAATACTTTTACTGGGGGTTAGAGCTTGTCTGTATATTGCTTTGAATACATTTTTGCACTCAGATACTGTCACTGGCAATCTTTGAACCTTAACCTGTCACAATTTTATGTTAAGAATGGAATTCTGTAAACTGTTAGAGTGATTCCTTCACATGCACTAGCAGTAGCCAACAGCAGCTAACACACCCAAAGTGTGAAGACCCACTGAGGTGTCTCCCTAACTTTGTTGGCTTAGCTTCCTGAAAAGGGCAGTCAAATTGCCCTCCAATTCAGCAGGACTGTTCATTGAAGGGTCCTCATAAGGGGATGCTGACAGACTGGTCAGGCACAAGGGTCTTGGCTTCCCTGGGGCACTGACAAACAAATTAAACAGTAAGGTCACGGAAACCTCCCCACATTAAGAGTTTTGGAAATCTCCTCTTTTCATGTGATACAAGTTAATAATTTTTTTCCTAAACTTGGAGTAATTGTCTATTACTTTTGTTTTCCTCATTTTACATTATTTTTCCCCATTTGTGTTTATATGTTTGGTGTTTCGTTCTTCTTTCCTTGCTATCTTTTCAGCGATCATCCTATGATGTATAATAGAACCCCTGCAGAGATCACTTAGAAACATAACATAATCATTAATATGATTAGTCAGATGGATTGGAAGGTCTTTTCATTTGTTCTCTGTATTTGAAGAGATAACAAGCACCACCATGAAGATTTTGATGATGATAAATGAAAACTAAGGGTTTTTTTCTCCTAACTTAGTTTGATTGAAAGATTAACACAGACCAATTCCTATGCTTTATAGCTGGATTTATGCAAACACAGGGATACCAATGCAGACAAAAGAAAGGAAACCAGAAAGATAACAATGTACTCAGGAAAAAGAAAAGTAAGGAAATTAAAACTCAAGCAATCAATCTACACTGAAGATTCTGCCTCAGGCAATGACTGTGTTCACAGACTGAATCTCTAGTTTTCTTTCAAAACAACTCCATAATGTGTAGGGATAAGTACTTCCAAATGAGAAAGCAGAGTTTTTTCCCAAAATCGTTGAAGAGATAAAAGTCATTCTAGAACAACTCAGGGAAAATATAAGAGCAGAAATTAGATGATGATTTCTTCATTAAAATAAGGAAATTATGTGAGGTTAAGACACAAAGAACTAGTCAGGTAGTGCCAACGAGCAACTCTATGTGGTATAATCATATAGATAGAGGTACCCCTCGCATCTGATTAAAGTCATGATGCATTATGATCTGTTGAATTTTAAGGAAAAAAACCCCTAATCTATAATATAGAATAACAAAATAACATTAAAAATAAATACCATGGATAGAAAACAAAGGTTTCAGACAAGAAAGTTATAAAAAGAGTATAAGAGGAAAATAAACAAAAACTTGGGAGAAATACAATAATAGTATCAGAGTTAATCACCTCTTGTATCTTAACCTCAGCTGATAGCTAAGCACTATGCAGCCATTTGCTCAGCACTACCCCACCCCTGGGAATAGCGAGGAGAATCAGAAGAGTAAAAGTGCAAAACTCACAGACTGAGATAAAGACAGTGTTAATACTTAATGCAAAAGTTGCACACACAAGCATAGCAAAACCAGGAATTTCTTTGCCGTTTCCTAAGGGCAGGCCAGTGTTCAGCCATCTCCAGAAAAGCAGAGCTCCATTATGAGGCATGGTGAGCACTGTAACTGAGAACATTGCTTCTTCTTCCCCCAGCTTTTATTACTGAGCATGATGCCATATGGTCTGGAATATCCCTTGGGTCAGCTGGGGCCAGCTGTCCCAGCTGTGTTCCCTCCCAACAACTTGTGCAACCTCAGCCTCCTCACTGGTGGTGTAAGAACCAGAAAAGGCCTTGACCTTGTGTAAGCATTGCTCGGCAATAACTAAAATATTCCTGTGTTATCAGCACTGTTTTGAGCACAAATACAAAACCGTCCCTCATACTATGAAAAAAATTAACTCTGGCTAAGCCCAAACCAGTACATCATCTTAAAACAGTCACATAAAACTAAGAAGGAATATTTTTTGTTTTCAGAGAAACTAAAAGAGGACGTTAAGTTAGAGAGGGGAAAAGTAGTATTTATCAAGGCTGTCCTTGGAAGGTAGGTAAAGGTAGAGCCATTCTTTCTAAAGGAGATTATCAAAGTCCAGGAAGAAAAAGAGCTTACATAGAAGGCCAACGAACTTATGACACTTTATTATGGTGTCAACATCAACATTTAAAAAGAAACAAAAAGTAACAAATGCAGAGACCAGATGGCATCCTTACCAAGTCCAGCACAGCTCCTGGTGAATTTGTCAGAACTCTATCAATGAATGCTCCATTCCAGGGCGATGCTGAGTCTGTCTCGTGTTTAACCAACATGAGGAATCTATTAACACTGTTCATTTCAGAGCATAACTACAGCAACTCTTTTAGTCAAAGATATTTCCTGTGAGATGCAAACATAAAACAAGAGGTAATAAGGTTCAGATTCTGATTGACAAACTAGTTATAAAAACCTGTCAAATCCATAAAGAGAAACCTCTGGGATAACATGTATGGATTACAATAATGATTTTTATTCAGGTCTCTGTGTAGAAATGTTGAAAATACTGAGACAGTAAACTGTTGTGAATAACAAAACAATTTTTAGACTTTTACTAATCATCATCAAAGACTGATATTTAGCTATTCTTGATATCAGCTGAAGATCCTTTCAAGAAACTTTTCTCCCATTTATTCTTAAGTATTTACATTTTGACTCCCTTTTGAAAAACCATTGGATGGACGTCAGAAGGAAAAAGTCATCTACTTTTATATAGGTAATGCCTAAAATACTTGCAGAGTGAGATTAAGAGAACTGGACCAAGATGTAAGCAGAGGTAGTCTGAGGAAGTAACAAATCATGTTTTAAAATAATGATTGTTGTGTCCTCAATAAGGGTAACGTCAATGGATTTAAATCCATGATTCAAAAGGTTCAACTACATAACACTAAAGCCTTCACAGAAATTAGTTTATTTGTGAAAAAGACATGAAGGAAGATAGAAATAAAATAGGATGGTAAGCATAAGGTGTATTGTATTACAATGTGTATTATTAGGTCTGTTCAGTGTTGATGCAGAACATCCACCAGAAAAATCATAGAACCATGGAATATTTTGGTTTGGAAGGGAAATTTAAATGTCATCTACTTCAACTCCCGCTGCAATGAGCAGTGACATGTTCAACCAGATCAATTTGATCAGGCCCCTCCAACCTGATCTTGAATGTTTCCATGGACAGAACATCTACCACCTCTCTGGACAACCTAGACAGCTAGGTAAATTATGTCCTTTGAGATGAATGCCTCTCGTACAGGAGTGAAAGAAGTAACAATGTTGCCTGAGGACCAGAAATGATTAAATGAACTTCATGTTGCATTTCCACAGGCTGTTGGAAGCCACAATATCAGGCACTGTATTGATTCAGAAATCTTCACATTCAAAAAGCATACTCATAAAGACTATGAAAGAAAATGCTTTTTCTTTGGACAAATATGTCTCAGAGAAAGAAGAAAAATTCCTCCACAAATAATAATGAGAGAAAAAGAGAAAAACAGCTTTTAAAGTACCACTTGCCACATATAAATGCCCTGTGGTTTAAAAATCTTGTGGTCTTAATCAGTTGGCATTTTTCTTAAGTATACAGTCTCCAAAACTCTTGATTTTAAACATTTAAGCCACCTACCACATGTATGCAATATATTGACCTGTAAGGATACAACTGACACCAATCACTCAGATTTTATTAGTTCATATCAGTAGAAAATAAATTAAAGAAACAAAACAACAAAAACCACAAAAAATTGCCAATACAGTACCTATTCATTAGAAAATATTCCTTTTATTCTGTGTAAAAAACTTTTAAATCCTACAGGTGATGTCATAACATTGTCAGTTGTAAGAACAGAAACAACAGTCAGAGTCTCAACAATTTCATTGCATTGACTTCAGACGTGAAAAATACTGAGGCTGAAAATTAAAAGTATACTGGTGGTTATTCATATGAGAAGTAACTAGTTGTCCTTTTTCAGAAAATAAAGACTTAAATTTTTGCTTTACATTCAGTGCTTGACTTAATACCTTAATTGAACCAACCCAGAAGAATAAACAAACCTTTCCCAACAAGGATGTGTGGAGGAACAATAATTTACTAATGCTTTTATCAGTAGGAAGCTAGGGGGAAAAAAACTGAGAAAGTTAATGGATCAATTCTCCAATCTCTTCTCAAAGTCTGTTATTAGACAAAATATAACATGTAAAAAAAAACCAGGTGAAGCTTTTCATAATCACAGTGAATTTTAAGTGGAAAAGCAATAAGGACTTATTAAAAGTCCATTAAGAAGCTAAGGCTTCAGGAATTAAACATATCTTTAGATAAACAGAGTCCGTGAACCAGCAGATGTAAAAGAATCTATAAGATTTTGTACAAATATAAATTGCTGTTAAAGGTAACCAGAATTTACCTTTATTAATGATTTAAAATCCTTTTAGTTAATTAAAGAAAATAAAAAACTAAAATTTAAACAAATATTCTGTTGATCATTTCAGATTTGAACAGAGCCACTTATGACTATGGAAGTGCAAATATCTCAGCATGCAGTACACAATAATACTTATAAGAACTGTTAGGAATTTGATCCTGGCTTTATTTGTATTTAAACTCAAGTTCATGCGTGAATTAATTTGGGGGGTGCAGGAATAGGCAAATCTTTCCCTCTTTTAATATAGAAACTGTGAAAAAGCTTAGTGAAGATTAAAAAAGAAAGCTTAAACAGAAATATAAAAGGGAAATAGATACGAAAAGGTGATGGGGTAACACTGGATTTTGGTTGCTTTGGTTTATCTGTGGTTTATTAGCACTGTTTTGGTTTTTGTGGGTTTTGTTTGTTTTTGTTTGGTTTGGGTTTTTTGCCACCTACACACCTCACATTACAGAGGAAAAGTTACAATTACATCTTTGTTTTAATGGAATACTCTGGGTCTGCCTTTCGTCCTCAACAGTCACAGGAAAACATAAATCCACAGGTTTGTGCAGAGGAGCTGTTGGTTTGACCCTGTCTGAATGCCATGTGCCCATCAAAGCCACTCCATTGCTCCCCTCCCCAGCTATACAGAGGAGAAAAAATATAATGAAAGGTTTGTGGGTTGAGATCTGGAGAGGTACAGATCCCTCACCAATTGCCATCATGTCAGCATGAGGAAATTAGTGTAGTTTATTGCCAGTCAAATCTGAGCAGGGTGATGAGAAATAACTAAAACACTTTCACCTCACCTCTCCCTTCTTCCCAGGCTCAGCTTCACTCCTGATTTCTCCACCTCAGTGGTGCAGAAGGATGGGGAATCAAGTCTGTGGTCAGTTCATCACATGTTGTCTCTGCTGCTCCTTCCTTCTCAAGGGAAAGACTCCTCAAACTCTTTCCCTGCTCCAGGGTGGGACCTCTCCCACAGACAGTCTTCCATGAACTTCTCCTGTGTGAGTCCTTTCCTCGGACTACAGTTCTTCACAAACCGCTCCGGTGTGGGTCCCCCAGGAAGTCACAGGTCCTGCAGAAAACCTGCTGCAGCAAGGACTCCTCTCTCCACAGGTCCACAGCTCTTGCCTTGAGCCTGCACCAGTGTGAGCTTCTCAAAGGCTCAGGTATAGAGTCCTCCACGGGCTGCAGGGGCACAGCTGCCTCACCATGGTCTGCACCACAGGCTGCAGGGGAATCTCTGCTCCAGTGCCTGAAGCATCTCCTCCACCTCCCTCTTCACTGAAGTTGGTGTCTGCAGGGTTGTTTCTCCCTCACTCATATCTTTTCACTCCTCTGTTCTGTAGCTGCAATTGTTGTTGCCATTGCACTGCCTATTTTTTTTTTCCCCTTATCACAGAAGTGCTACCACCTTTGATGATGGGCTTCATCTTGGCCAGTTGGCTGGCTGGCATTGGCTCGGTTGGATGTGGGGGTAGCTTCCAGCAGCTTCTCACAGAAGCCGCCCCTGTAGCCTACATGCCACCCAAACCTGCCCATGCAAACCCAATTTAGAAACATTTTGCTTTTTGTGCCAAGTTTTCTGAATCTGTAAATTTACAGTCTATACGTATCTAAAAAAAAATTACTTGCTTTGTATTTCCAGATTGTATTCAGTGCAAAACCATTGGTATGGCAACTGTCCATTTTGCTAAAGAATGCCTAATATTGATTTTGATTAAGAAAAGTCATTACCAATGTCAATAAAATCAGAATACAAGTGTCTGTACAGAGAAGGTTGCATCAACCCAGCCAAATGATCAAAGGAATTTTTCTTGAGAGCAAAAGACCTATGTAAAATGGAACATTCATGGACTATTGATGTTTGACATAAGATTAATAACCCTGTAAATGCATATATACAGAGTTCATAGAGTTTTATATAGACTACTCAGATGGATCTCATAATTCAAGTAGATCTTAGATGCATGGAGTTACATTGACATCTATTGCTTTCTGTTGGGTGGACTCTAAAATATCAGTGCTACACTACTAATTTAGAGCCTCATTTACGAACCTGAAGCTAGATGAGATTAAATCAACACAGATTCAATCTCTGTTGATAGATCCTTATTCATGACTAGAGTTCTTAGGTGCAGCAGCAACAAAAATATCATCAGACTTTTTTCTCTGTCACCTTATTTTCATGTTGCAGTAAACTCCAGATCTGGAGTGCAAAAAATAATAACAGTATTTTATTTATAATATGAAAGGCACACAATGCTATGTGCACTCAAAACAAATTTGGTTGATACAATACAGAATGGAAGAAAAAACTTAGACATCTTTTCCTCATACCCTGACCATTCAATTATTTGATTCCCTTTTTTCGTAAATCTTCAGTTAAAGTAACGAAAAATCAAGTGATAAAATCTTATTTTGGAAAACAGATGCTCTCTCATCACAGTTTTGTGTCTGAAGAAATGCCTCTGCAGAAATTAGATACACCTTTGACAGTGTTATTTGCAGCCACTTCAAATATCAGCTTCTAGGACAAACTTTTCAAGAGAAAGAAATCTGATGCAATTAATCTATCACATTTATATCTAACATAATGCAGAGCTTACAAAGGTCAATCACTCCAGTTGCAGATTGCAATTATTCTTCAATATTCTTATTATTCTAAAATAAGTACTGATAATAACATGACTGTTAATACCATCTAATGACAATAAGTGAATATAGTGTAGGAAAATTTATTATTATGTTATCAACATAATTAAAAATTATTTGCTGCTACTTTGAAAAACATATTTAAGTGTTTCTAGTCAAAGAATTCAGGAACTAGAACCATTAATGACAACTTATGTCCTCTTATGTTATTCTCTGCATCTCAGCAAAAAATAATAAACACCAGTTGCAAATGAATATAAGGAGATAGTATTGATTTCTTAATTGTCTCACTAAAATATAGAAAACTCATATGTTATAAAAAATGGCAAAAGATTTAAATGTACTTTTTTCTAAATATAGGTGAAAAAAATATTGGCAGAGTTTTTTTCCATCACAGAGAATGAAAATTTCCATCACAGTAATGAAAATACGTTAAATAATAATTAGGAAATAATGCAAAACAGGAGGGGCAGAATCCACAAAACAAAACAAAATCTTAGAAAGAGAAAACCAAAATAAAACCAAAGCATGTAAATACTTCAAGCTTTCAACACTCAGGTACAGCAGGAGGCTGTAAATTTAATTGTAATCCAGATGTTCCCAATATTTCTTTCCAGTGCAATCTTTTCCACAGATAAGCTAAATCCTCAAGTTCTGCTAATCTGTGACAACTACAAACCACTGAGTGATGATGACTTAATCCATTGTTGTCAGTAAGCATTAAGATGTATTTTCATAAAATCACAGAGTATGCCAAGTTAGAAGGGACCCACAAAGATCACTGAGTCCAACACTTAGCCCTGCACAGGAGCATTCCCAAGAGTCACACCATGTGCATGAGAGCATTGTCCAAACACGTCTTGAACTCTGACAGGCTTGATGCTGTGACCACTTCCCTGGGGAGCCTGTTCCAGTGCCCAATCACCCTCTGGGTAAAGAACCTCTTTCTAATATCCAACCTAAACCTCCCCTGACACAACTTCAGGCCATTCCCTTGGGTCCTGTCCCTGGGCACCACAAAGAAGAGAGATCAGTGCCTGCCCCTCCTCTTCCCCTCATGAGGAAGTTGTAACTGCAATCACTCTCCTCTTCTCCAGGCTGAACAGAACAAGTGACCTCAGCCACTCCTCACACGGCTTCCCCTCAAGGCCCTTCACCATCTTCGTTGCCCTCCTTTAGATGCTCTCTAGTACCTTAATATCTTTCTTATATTGCAGTGCTCAAAACTGCACACAATATTCAAGATGAGACTGCTCTAGTGCAGAGCAGAGTGGGACAGTGACCTTTTAATATTAATAACATAATGACGGAATCAGCCAATCTGAATTGAAGGCTATAATGCCATCATTCGTGAAATATGAATATCTATGTAGAGTGAGGAAAGCAGCTAAATCTAATCTTACTAAAATAATGAATATTTTTTTCTTTGTAAAGAGTATTGATATAAACCTATTTTCTAGTTTCCAAAGGAAAATTAAGGTATTTAATATCTTGGTATTATCACTTCAAAAATATTTTCATATCAAGCTGAAATTATATCAATCATGAAATGGCAACAATGATTTTTTTCTTTTTCCAATTATTAAGCACAACTTTTTTCACATGGGTTTGTTTCAAATAGGTTTGTTTCTATTTTTTATGGTTTTGCATCTTTGCTGTTATCTATTCCCATATATTTGCCTACTTTTCATTGTTCCTTTTGACAACCTCTATGTTTCAAGCTCATGTTTAATTTTATGCTTACCTATGTCTTAATCATAGTCAGAATATGAAGCTCTGGTATAAACACAGTTGCACTGATGTAAAGAAAACATTCTTTGGGCAAGTTAACAAACTTAGCTAAGTAAATAGGCATCTGACCTAAAGCTCCATTTTGAGAGAATATGATTTCAGAAACCCATTTTAGAATAGGATGAATCCCTCTCTGGAGTCCCCTGTATCTTTCTCTTAAGAGCAGAAAAGTTTTATAGTGCTGCACAGTACTAAATATTTAAGTACAGAAGAGCTGAAACTATGTGATACATAACAAGTTGTCTGCAGTTACTCTATAAATAAAATTACCCTGAAAATTTATTCCTGTTGAGACCAAGAAAAAGGATCCTTGCAGTCTTATCTGTATGATCATGCCTTTCTCAAGCCTCTTCTGGATAGCACACAGAAGGTAATGTGAGTTTTTTCTAAAGACAACCTCCCTCAGTGGGAATGGTGAGCAGGTGGAGCCTGCAACTTCCCTTCTGCCAGACTCTTCCCTTCTGTAGACTCCGCCCTGGCCCAGTCAGCTCAGCACCATGTGCTCAATATCAACAACAGGCTTTCAAGCCAAGCGCCTTTTCTACTTCATTGCCACTTCCTCCCACAAATCACATCATTTGCCATGTGTTTAGGGCCCAGCTGCACTCAAGTTCTTTGAAAGGTAACCTGTAACAGCAGTTGTGTGCCTAAGGACCATGTGTTTATTAGTTCTTGTCCTAAGTGTATTCATCAAATCCATTCAGGAAATCTGTGAAGCTTTTTATTTTATTTTTTTTTTTAGCATAAATGTGGTTAACTATATGATAAATAGAAAATCACGATATAAAGTCAACAAACTTGTGGCAAATTGGGAAAAGTGAAATAGAAGTTGGTCGTTATTTGGGAGGGAATGAAGGTGGTAAGCAGGGTGAACCTGGGAGGAGAAAAAAGTAAATTATATGATTGTAGGATGTTCCTGTTGAGCAGCCCTACACAAGTTCAGTGGAATTTTCAGTAGAGCAGAAAATCTGTCATTTCTTTGACATTTGCATCTAATTTCATCCTTTGGCTCAGGCACCCCCTGCTGCTGGCAAGGGAGTGCCAAAAGGGGATAGATGAGATACCCTGATGTTGTAACAACTGACACAGACACAAACAGCAGACACAAGATTCATTTCCTAAAGAAATAGGTCTGATGTGCCTCTCTGGCATTTTGTTGTTCTTTTACTGTGAATTAGTTTTTGTTTTACAATATTATGCAATGATTTATAAAAGTGTTAATTCACATTTTCATTGGTCTGAGGTAAAAACCAAATGCCAAGAGAGTTTTTGTGGCAAAATGTTCCCCTAAGGCTTTGCTCTTTGCTGTCTTTCCTGCAGCCAGGTGCCATGCACAGAGTAAATACTGTGCTAATATTTTTTATATGATGAAGCTTTATATTGAAATTAGAATAATATGGAATGATCAAAATGTAAATTGAGTTTTCACACTCAGTAGCAATGCTTTTCATGATTGCCATTCAATCCTAACTGCGCTTTTCTCATTACCAGAGCCCAGTTAAGGGCAACTTTACCTTGAAAGTTCTCCTTTAATAAAAAACATCCAGCACAGGCTGATAATTGGCACAATTAGTTATGTTATGTCTTTCAAAGTTTGTGGTAAAGGGTTTCTTCCAAAATAAATGATTACCTTAGCATATTCCAATAATTTCTGCCTGTCAGAGCTGTGGTCTTGGAGTAGAATTAAAGTAGTCACATAAAAACATAATTAGGTATATGTTAAAAACAGAGGTTGAATGGTGACAAAGTTCATAGGGCAGTCAGGGAAAATTCTCTTGTGTTCCTGAAGTGTTATGTTGGTGCTAAACCTGACACTGCCAGCCACTTCAGTCAGCTGCAGTTTCCCTTGTCCTTGTCCATGTCTGGTGTTTCATTTTCCATTACGTCATCAAATAATTTTGATGTACCCTATAAATGGATGCTATGAGGTTTTGGTTTGTTTTTGTTTTTTTTTTGTTTGTTTTGTTTTTTTTAAGGAAGCATGGAGTCTGTTTCAAAGCACAAAGATAGAACAGTGCGCATGAGCTGCGCACTTTGGATGGCAGATGATTTATGAGTCTTGACAAGACAATTTACAGATTTTCCCTTTCTGCATTCAAAATATGGTTTGTGTCTAGCAGGCACTCCTATTAATTACCACATGAAACAAAGTCATAGTTGCTGTGACATAAAATATGGAAGATTATTTTAAAAAGTACATACTTGATCATGTATCATACTTGAATGAATTCTGAATCAGTATAAAGGAAATTTGGTAATGATCTGTCCCAGCTTTTGGTGTATAAACCAAAGCAAAATCCTATTTCTCAGGTAAGTAAAAATAAAGGGTACAATAAAGGGGGAAAATAAAACATCCACAGCAAGTTAGTTAATTAAATATATCTTGGCAGGTTTAGTCATATTTAAAGCCAACTTTTGCAGATTACAGGCCTGGATTTGCTGCATTTCTGTTCTAATAATAATGCAACATAATGTAAGAGGATTTCTTCACTGGAGTATTTATTACTGAAGAGAAAATTGTGTTTCTAATTATGTATCCATGTTAAAATTTACAGAAATGTTGAAGACCATAAAACAGTCATCAACAAATTATATTATAAATTGAATTCTCTCAGTTACATATGTATAGTACTTTCACTACTGTTAAAAGGATTTAGATACCTGCATTGAAGGGTAAGCATAGCTGAATGGATTTTTCATTGTAATTTGCATTGTAGTTTATCCTGCTAAGGGTTTTCTACTGTAAAATTGCATTTATTATAATTTTTCATTTTCAGTGATTTTAAAAACAAAACAGATATCAAATTTCTGTGATAAAACATGTAAATTGCTCCCAAAGACAAAATTTCTCTCTTCTTTTATTCACTTCATATGTAAAATTCAGTATTCCAGCAATGTTTAGCTCAAATGAGGCTGTTTCTGCACCTCTCTATATATATGTATGACATATATGTATATACTTCACACACACACACACACACACACACACACACACAAACACATGTATATATAAATATACACTCTTAAACTGTCATGATGTTTACGCTTTTCCTCCACCTGGAATTGATCTGATCATTGGAAAACACACTATCTTCTCAATAGAGAAAACTATTTTTCTATTTCAAAAAAATTATACATCTGCTATAAACCTCTCTAACAAAGACTTTCTATTAAAACCCATATGTACATCTGCTATCTGAGCCACATTATCCATAACACTTACTAACTTCTTAAGTAATAACTTTGATTTTGCTTCTTATTATTTTGGAAAGTCAGAATATTTTTTCAGGAGCCTAAGTATCAATTTAGAAAGCTCTGCTACTCTAAAAATAAAAAACTTTGTCTTAATATCACTTGTATTAGCTAGACCTATTTTATGGCAGCAATGGTTATGCTATGTTTTCCAGTAGGAAATATATAAATAAAGAACTATCTTTAAAAGGTAATTTGCAGACCAAGAGAAACTAAATCTTCCTCTTTTTGAAGCTGGAATAGCAATGATATGTCATTTTGAAGAGGATTATTGATTAGTGTTGGAAAAAAAAAATATTTACTTGTGCTTCTTGTTGTATCCATGCAATGAAAAGGAATTAGGTGCCATATTTGCTTGTGGTGCAGAGGGATTACTGCACTCTGAACTACAGATCTGGTGAGCATATATTCTTGAGAGACATCTGTTTGGATGTTACTCAGTTTCTGTTCCCCACCAATCTCATCATTGCAAGTGAGAGAATGGGTAAGTCATTGGCAGGAAATACTCTGCCTGAGTTATTCTTACTGTGTTGAGCATATGGCTTCATTATCTGTCACTGCTTAGACCCCTTTCACTTTATTTTGTTGTTAAAATGCTTCTTGATTTCTAAATGCTCAAGAGATATAAAAAATTCTCGTGGTTCAATTTGATTATGAGGGCTTTGCTTCATAGGCTTCACAAGAATATTGTTTTTTTTCTCTTAGGACCATGAATTCTAATTAAAACAAGCATAAGACATTTAAAAAGAGTGTACTATGCTTAATACCACTAATTCTATTTTTACTTATGAATGTCTCTAATTAACATGGAATTGCTCTTTGAGACAAAACATTTAAAAAACTCCATTCAAGCACTTTTTCTCTGCTCTGCCAATTGTTGACTAATTTTTTATATGCCCATGGATTTATAAAATAAGAAATGGACTGTTTTATTGTTGAGGCGTCTTTTTTGTTTGTTTTATGTTTGTTTGGTGGGTCTTTTGGGGATTTTTTTGGAGGGAGTTGTGGGTTGGTGTTTTTTTGTTGTTGTTGGGTTTGGGTTTCTGGTTTTTTCCCCAAGCTTCAAGGTAATTAATTCCAGAATTACGTCTGTAAGACTGAAGTGAAAAATAAGGAGATATCCTAAATATTTGTTTTGAATACCTAGCTGAGTGGTATGTAACAGTGAAGAACGGAAGAGATGATTAAGTCAATTAAAAAAGCCACACAGAACTACAAAATAGTTGCAACATGTCACCCTGACATGACCTAATGATTCTTGTGTTGATGCAACATCACAGTGAAAATACTGCAAGGCAATATCAAGGCATCCTGCTGTGGTTATTTTGTGGTTCTCCATGACTATCTGACACTATACTTTTTATCTTCTTTCTCTTTCCTCTTACTCATGACTTCTTAGGGGACCCAGATTATTTCACATTGTATATCTCTTTCTTTTTTAACCCCTTTTCATTATGGTGGTTTTGTTTGTTTGCTTGTTTGGTTTTCTTGGTTTGGTTGTTGGTTTTTTTTTTCTGTTTTTTTTTCAGTGACCTGAGTTTATTTGTTCATAACTTTGTGACTTTATTAAGGCAACTACAGAGATCTTACTCTCTGCATATTTTCTGGTCATAGACAATAGAAAAAGAGTTTTATATAGTCTTACTGACTCTTCAGGATCTATAGGCGGAGATCAAAAAATATACATATCCCTGTACTCCAGAAGGATCCCACTAACTCAGCCCTTTGTGAGCCTTGATAATATGATTACAATATAAGGAAATATATTGACTTTTTAAGAAGGAAAATTTTCAAGCTTTCAGTATCTCAAATTTCAGCCCTAATGCAAGATGTTAAAGGTACAGATTTGGCACAGCATATGGCTTTAAAGCTGTTATTACAGATTTAGAGCACACAGCCATTTTCCGTCCCGCAAAATTACTTCCAATGAAATATAGTCTTCAATTTGCATTTTACTCTGCTATCCTCTATTATTTCCCCTTTCATTTATATTTTAACTCCCACAGCACTCACTACTGGATAATGCCAGCTGATGAGTCAGCGACATGAAAGCAGCACAGATACTGATTACGAAGTTTCATTTTCTAGTCTCTGAAGATGCAGCCACCAGTTTTGCTGCAAAGAAAAATGACTTGTATTGTACATGAGATATGTGGATATTCAAAGTGAGTTTTATATGATGTTCAGTATAAACTTGAAAGGGAGATATAATGATGTGTCCCACAGAAGGTATGACAGTAGCTAAAGGTAAATTTGGAAGATTTGTGGTTGAAGAATGTGCAAAATAAAATAAGGATCAGGGAACTTTACTCTCCCCATTCATCACTATCTTTTCACATGGTAGCCTGAAATGGTCTGAACAAAAAGGCAGGAAAAAAATTATAAAATAAGTGGGCTATAAGTATCCTGGTTTTGTTTCTACCCCATAGATGCGAGAGCTGTTTAAAGGTCAAGAGTAAACAATGTTAATTTTGACCTAGGAAGACTCTGGCTTGGATTCCAGTAGTTTAGATGTTGCAAATGAAACCTTAGATGTAGTAAAACAGGTTACATATCTGATGAAAAATGGTGAGTATAGGAGGATTGTAGAAAAGCAGCAGAATTATATTTTTCAAAGCCATGTAGTTCAATAAATGTTCCATTCCTGTTAAAAACTAGAGAAACCAGAAGCTGAGGCTGAAATTTATCTGATGTAAAACTTAAAGAGCTGACTTGTAGAGTTTGCCGGGTCACCTATAGTTCCCTATATAGAAGTAAATATTCCACAGATATATCACACCAATAATGAATCCACAAAACACTTCAGAATGTTACAGACAAGCAAGCAAATTAAAAAAAGTATTATTAATAATGGTAATGATACCGTAAGAAAAACTGCCTTCCGCAAAAGTAAGTAAATCTGATTACATTTTGCCTTTTTTTTAGTCATTCACTAAGAAGCAGAAAGTGATAAAAAATTATCACCTGCATTCTTCTTCTCTGTCCTCCTCTGATGTGCTGTCATGTTATTGTTTGGTTAGTATTTCTGTAATAAAAGAATAAGGGAAGCAGCAGTCTACAGGAAAGTCACATAGAGGTAGTGAAAATGATAAAGCACTGAGTATTGTTTCCTGTAGAACCAAAAAAAATATTCTTCTGTGTCTCTCTCTGTAGCATTCCTAAAGGACACCATCTTTTTTCTGTATTCATGATTGAATATTATCTTATTTCAGAGAACAATAGTTGTTGGTACTGCTGACTTTTAAAATAATTTAAAATAGGTTTCCAAACACAGCAAAGACCATGTTGGTTATGCAGTTTGGAGTGAAGCTTGTGACAAGTTTCCAGGAGAATACCTAGTGGCTGAGAATGAGGATTGTTATAACTACTGAAAAGAGGTATCACATTCTTCTTGCTGTAAATTTCTAAAACCACAGTTTTTGTTTTCTTTATTTTACCTTATCATGATCTTGCCACACTATCATGTGGCTCTGCAATACAACTCAGCAATACTTTTAGCTTACTAATAATGATTTCCAAATTCTTCTGCCTCTAAAGCGGAAATCACGCTGGCTGTGATGCCTATAAAGAGCAGTTGACATGAGAGTGTCACATGGAAAATATTCCTATCTAAATGTCCTTATTCAACACCATTCATGGGCTGTGTGTTACTGAGATTTCCTGAAAGGGTGAAATTGCTTCTGTCAGCAAATAGCATGAAATACTGGCCTATGAATACTCACTCTTACAATCAAATTTCATATGTCTAATACTCTCACCTAAAGTATTCTCCTTTTTGTTTGTTTGTTTTTGGTTTTTCTGGGGGCAGAGGTTTAGTTGTTTTTGTTTTGTGGACTTATGGGAGGTTTTTTGTTTGGTTTTCTTTTTGGAGGGGGAGGCTGTTGGTTTGTTGCTGTTGTTGCTGTTGTTTTCTTAGTTTGTTTTAATACCCTAGATGTTTGGATTTTTTTTATTTCTTATATGTAGAAAAGTGTGACTAGCTGGAAGAATATATCATAGCCTTATCTTCTGATAACATATTTAGACAATCTATTATAATATAATGTTAGGCACAAAACTCTCTTTGGAAATCTTCAGAAGCCTCAAACTTTTTCCATGTGTTTTATAAAAATTTAGGCAATTCCCTAAATGGAACCAACTGTCCATTTCTGTATGTAGAATTTAGATGTCTGCAATGCAGAGGTCTACATCTGAGCTAAACAGAAAGATCTTCAAAGAAAGGTCAAGTGAAAGTAATAGGGATTCCCAGAATCAACTGAATTCCTACAATCTACCTATTAATAGGATAAATACAGTTCTACATATGGCTGTTTCAAATTCTTAACAACTCTCAAACTTTTACACAAGTAGGCTAGATTACTGTCTTGGGCACAAACATTCACACTGAACTTATCCTGAAGATAAGCAAGTTCCATCCCTAAGAGCCCATCTTAGATGACAATAACTGGTATATCATGTCTGACTTATATGTCTCAATCAGGTTCACTGAATCTTCATTTCTGTAATTCTAATGTAGCAAAAGTCACCATTTACATAATGCTAAGAAAATCAATAGGAGTTTCTTATGCTTTTTTATAAAGACTTTAATCAAATTTTCCCTTTAAGGCTTTTGTTATCTGTAAAATCATTTACTGAATATTAGAAAGGTAGTTAATGTTTCTGAACAAATTAAAAATCTCTATGGTGGTGACTGAAGAATTCTGATTTCCTCATGCAAACTCATCTACATTTTGGCAATATCAGTTCCCTAGACACTAACAACAGAACTTAACAAAATCATTTGAAGAAAACATGCTTTCTAAAATATTTTGCTGTGATGAGTAAAAGGTAGATTAATTCTGCCCTACATAATTTGTTATATCCATTTTATCCAGACATATCATACTGTAGACTAATGCTGAAACAACCTATTATCATGATACCAAAGGCTAAATGAACACTGGCTGATATAATTCAGGTTATTTTCACCAATTTCAAGTCTTATCTGAGAAAGAAACCCATCAAAACCCATTATCTTGAGTGCTATACAAAGTTCCAATGTAAAGAACAATGTCCAGGTACTGAGAAGGACTGGTGGGTGACGTCATGGCTGGAGGCCATCCTGGGCACAGTAATCACAAAGTGATAATTTCTGATTCTTGGAGCAGTAAGGAGGGGAACCAGCAGAACTGCTACCTTGGACTTCCAGAGGACAGACTTTGTCCTGTTGAGGACACTGATTGAGAGAGTCCCTTGGGAGGTAGTCCTGAAGGTCAAAAGAGAACAGGAAGGCTGGATATGCTTTCAGAAGGAAATCTTAAAGGCAGAAGAGCAGGCCATGCTCATGTGCTGAAAGGCAGAGAAGACTGGCCTGGCTGAACAGGGAGCTTTGACTAGAAATCAGGAAAACAAGGAGAGCTTATATACAGATTTACATAAATCATAGTATGCAGGAATGAAAAACTTTTTGAGAGACAAAACTTTAATTGTGTATGTATAGCACCTTTTCTTCTGCTAAATGTTGGGAAGCAGGAGATTTATGAATTACTGACTGTTGTAAACATAATCCAAAACAGTGTACAGTAGCAACATTATCCTTGTACTATACATCCATTAACTGAGGCAGAGAAGAGCAAACTAATACTAGCAAAGGCATACTACTGTTCACCCAAATGAACTGCAAGTGTGTTTATATTTAAAATTAAGGTATTGCTTTTAGTTGTCTTCAAGTTAAAGTCTTTGTATGAGTTAGAAATCTGAGCTTCTATTATAGTCAGTGAAAAGAGACTACAATAGCTAATTGTGCAATAATTAGTCCACTTAAATATAAGCTTTTAATGACATTAATGAAATTAATTTTAGGTACCTTCTAATTTGTTTTTTCTTCCAAATCCTTTCCTTTTCCCAGCCTGCTTCTTTTAGAGCTGGAGATAAAAAGAAACTAACAACCATGGTACCCATGATACTTTTGCAATTGTTTTGTAGACTTCAGTTCCCTTCTCATTATACCTAGAGTAGAAATGAAAGAACACTGATTCCCAATGCTATTTCTTTTTGTAGGGTCATTAGGAGTGGGGCAGAAGTAAAAGAACACTGCACCTTACACAAGGAAAATGTAAAAGGATTGCTTTTCATGATAAACTGTTTTGTTCTTTCATTCTGTTGCAGGCTAGCTTGCTCAACAAAGAAAGCAAAGACAATGCAAGACAGATTATTTCAATTATATGCTTTGTCAGATAATATGGTGAGTTTCCAAAATCTGGAATATGATAATTTTTAAGGGAAAGTGGCTCCTTAAGATTTGATAATGTTCTGGTTCTGACAAATAAGATTTTAAAACCAACCCCATTTTCAGGGTCACTTGGTTTTTAAGAGTTTAACAGAGAAGCCAGAGATCTCTCCCTCACAGTCTCCTTTCTTACTGTGCATTAGTTAGCACCTTACTTCACTGATCAAAGCATTCTTTTTAACCATTGCTCACTGAGACAAGTGAGCAGCAGCACTACAGGTAGTCCAGGCAAGAGATGTCTCATTGTTTTGCAAATGGTGCTACTGCAATGCAAGATAAGCAAAAAACAGTTGAATTTTTATTTTTATTTTTGCTCAACTTTCTGTTTTAATCTTTCTTATCCAGGATAATTAGGTATGTCTAATGCACTAGTGTTAAGTGAATAGCAGTAGTCTCACTAGAACACATTCCTAAAGCTTCAAACCAGAACACCTTCAAAAAGTAAAAGAAACTACAGGGAAAAAAAAGTCATACAAAATCAGAAAAAAAAATCTAAAACAATTATGAAAGCTCTCTAACAGATCTGAATCTACTAGGTCAATACATTATTTTGAAAAGTATATTTGGGATTGTTTTGTAATTTCTAATTTGAGATCATATTGTAAAAGGGACTAAAGGTGTTACAAAGGGAAAAATTCTAATAGAAGATTCACAGTAGGCTGAAGAACACAATGAGAACAGATTGGAAGTACTGTTTGAGAAACTAGACTATACCATGGTAGAATGAGGCAGAAGAAGAAAACTCTGCATGCATACATAAATTGAGAAAACAAGCCTGTATTTTTTTGCCTTGACTTTTTTTCAGTGATTGTATTTGAAAATGATCAGAGGTGCTTCTTTTTCCTTGTCTTGAATAGGTTTGAGGAACAAATTATTTTTCACTTAAACCCACTGATGTAGCTTTCATAGAGTGTAGGTTCTTTAATTGGAAAAAGTCATGAAACAAATTTGAGTTAAAGAAGCTTTTGTGTCATCACTGCATAATTGATACTCCTCTGAAGACACCAAAGAATGTGAGTATTAATTTAAGTTTAGAGCATGAAATGAAACTACTAAACACAACTTGATTTTTTTTCTTTTTTCTTTTTTTTTTTTCCCTTGTCTTTTATCTTTAAGACAAAGGCTGGTAGTGCAAACCACAATTAGTGGCACAAAGTGAAGGCCAGTAGCTATTGGTGTATCCCGGGGTTCAGTATGGGGTCCCATCCTGTTTAACCTCTTCATTAATGATTCAGATAGCGAGGCAGCGCATGCTCAGCAAGTGTGCTGATGATGCAGTGTTGGGAGTTGTTGCTTATACATCAGAGGCTGATGCCGTCAAGTAGAAGGACCTCAGAAGGCTGGAGGAAGGGACTGACAGCAATCTCATGAAGCTCAGGAAAGGGAAATGCAAAGTCCAGCAGTTGGGGAGGAATAACATTCTTTCATCCCTTGACAAACTGGGAAAAGTGGTGAGATTGCAACAGGAAATACTGAGAGAAGTTGTGTGCTATGGTTTTCCAAAATAAAATAGGAAGAAAATGTGACCTAAACTTTGAAATGTGTAATCTCCATGACATGAGTTCAGTGGTCATGATCCCCCCTGTTGCAATTACCTTTTATTGAGTCACAGCTGATTTCAGCACAGTTGCTGAGTTGGCCTTCCTTTCGGCCCATAATTCTGCATTCTTTTTGTCCATTATTAGTGATACATTCTTCTTCCCCACCTTTGGTAACCTCCCTCTAGGTCTGAGATAACACTTGAGTGATAGTACCACCTTTATCTTATCTAAAGTTCCTGCTGTGATGGCGTAATTTGTGGTCCAAGTTTCAGGTATCCACAAAAGCATATTTGGGGACGTCATCAGTGGTTGTCTGTCCCATAACTTGGGGAGATCTTTGTTTGACCAGTGATATGCCTATGAGCAGTTGCTTCTTTGCAGTTTCCCAAAGTTGGAATTTTTGTCTGAATAAATTATGCAGGCTGTGCTAGCCCGATCTCACCTCCACCAGGCCTGGTGTTGGTGCAGTCCTGTCACTCCATTCTGTGCTTATTGCATGGCAAAGTGGCCTTAACAGTGCCTTAACAGGCAACTGTGATCTTTAAGTCCTTATAAGTCCTCTTCACTGTCTTTCTCTCTACCCTTTTATTCAGTCTTTTAACATTCTCGGTTGCCAATAACTTCTGAATTTATGAAACATAGCATTTTAGTTCTTTTTGTTCAACAAAACTGTGAAACACAGGACTTCTTGCACATCATAATGCTCACATTATGAGCCTGCTGCTGCTCTCCTTAAAAGCTGCCAGTGACTGCAGTGCATGCAGGTTCTGTATAAGACTTTCTTTTTCCAAAGACTTTTTTAAAGAAAAATTTTCATTTAGTTTTCCTGTAAAAATAAACTGGAGATGAAGTAGGGAACAGTAGAGGTATTTCAGATGAGCCTAATCACAGTGTAGTAGAAGTGGAGTAGTTATAAGTCAAATGGAGTGTCCAGTGATAAACCGTAGTGGCAGCCTGTAAACTCAGCAAATCATTTTATTCTCTAGATGCCTATTCTTATATCTTATTTACAGATGTATATGGAAGGTAACTATTTTAGAAAGTGACAGCTTAAAAAGCATATTTTTCATCATAGTTTGAGAAGAATTGAGGATAAAAACATAATTCTATTTCACATATCCCAATTTCTGTTAATAAAATACATCTTTGAATCTGTCTATTTGAATTGAAAGGCAAAATTCAGTTGTAAGTAGTCAGTTGACACTGGCTGGGCAGCAGACATGCAGGCACCCACCAAAGCCAGTCTTTTGCTCCCCTCCACAACTGGACAGGGGAGAGAAAATATAGTGAAGAGTTCATGGCTTGAGATAAGGACTGGGAGATAACACTCACCAAATACTGTCATGGGCAAAATGGAGTTCAATTGGGAATATCAAGTGAATTTATTACTAACAAAGTCAGAGCAGGATAATGAGAAGCAAATAAATCTTAAGAACACCTTCCCCCATGCATCTCTCCTTCCCAAGCTCTACCTTCTCTTCCCCAGCAGCACAGGGAGATGACGAATAGGGGTTACAGTCAGTTCACCACAAGTTGTTTCTGCTGCTGCTCAGGGAGAGGAGTCTTTCCTGTCATCCAGTGTGGGATCACTCCAATGGGAGACAGTCCTCCATGAATCTTTCCAACGTGAGTCCATCCCACAAGCAACAGTTCTCTGCAACCTGCTGAAATGTGGGTCACTCTTCCACACTCTGTCCTTCAGGGACAGCCTGCTCCAGTGTGGGTCCCCCACAGAGTCACGAGTCCTACCAGGGAGCCTGCTCCTGCTCTTCTCTCCACAGGCCTGCAGGTCCATGCCAGGACCCTCCTCTAGCATGGATTTCCTATGGGCTCACAGCCCCCTCTCGGGCATCCATCTGCTCTGGAGTGGGTCTCCTGAATGGGCTTCAGGTGGATCTCTGCATCACCATAGTCCTCCCTGGGCTTCAGAGAGGAATGACCTCCTTCCCCATGGGGTGCAGGGGAATCTCAGCTCCAGCACCTGGAGCACCTTCCCCACCTCCTTCTCCATTGATCTTGGTGTCTGCATAGTTATTCCTCTCACACATCTTCACTCCGCTCTTCTCTGGCCGCAATGGTATCTGCATATTAACTTTTTTAATTTTTGGTTCTTAAATATGTTATCACAGAGGCGTTACCACCATTTCTGATTGGCCCAGGCTTGGCCAGCAGTGGGCCCATCTTGGAACCATCTGGCAATGTCTCTGCCAGACATGGAAGAACATTCCAGCAGCTTCTCATTGAAACTACCTTTATATCCCACCCTGCTACCAAAATGTGGCCATGCAAACCTAATACACAAAACTTCTCTGGCTGGGATGCTATGGGTCCAAGAAGTTGTAAAGTCTCTGGGTCTGCACCTGGAAAAGTAGACCTAGATCATAGGCCATAAGAGCTTGGTCTGCTGAGCAGCTGGGCACATGGAGCAGGAAATGCAAGTTTCAGGGTGGGGTGGTTCTCAACTCTCCACTGGGCAAGCTGAAAGCAAGCCTAGAGCCTTGAAGCCTTGGCTAGACAGAGCGACCTGGGAGCCAGGACTCAGCTCCTCCACAGCTTACCATGTGGACTGCTGAAAAGGTGGTAGCCTGGAAGTCCACCAACACCTTCATAAAAGGCAGGTGGATGAGCTAGCATTGAGGATTGCTGTTGGAAACCTGCCTCCTTTGTGTCACAGCTTTGTCAAAATTGACCTGTCTCCTGCAAACACTTTAGTTTTGATGAATTTGTAGTCTCTGTTCCATCTAACAATTGCCAAAACACTGATTCTGGAATCTTCAATTTGGAAAGTAAGGCTCTTCACTAGGAAAACAAATGTTCTGGGAAAACACATACAGTTTTATACAACTGGCAAACAAAAATCCCCACTAAACTAATTGAAATATTCTTTTGTGCATGACGAATGAAATCTTCTTTGCCTGGCTTCTTTTCAACATTTTTAGTTTGTTGGATTGCTCAGCTGCAGTTTTAAGATGGAGAATATTGTTTCTTGCTTGTGCACTTGTCAGATATTTGTCAGTTCTCAACATTATTTTGGAAAGGCATGACACTAATGGAATACATCAGTGAAGTAACTCAGCTAATGACACCATCATTAAAATGTTGGCATTTCTTCAGATTAAAGGCTCCACCTAATACTGGAAACAGAAAGATACATTGGTATCACTTTTCCTTTTTTAATTGTCTATATAAATTTAGGATTTAATCTATATTGATTGTTCTTTAATCTAATGGTTCTATAACTTGAAAGACCAGGTGTAAAAAAAAAGGGAATCTTGTTAGTAAAGTCCTGATTTTTGAATTTTCATATTACTAGGATAACTTTATCGACAAAAGAAATGTCATGTATTTCTTGCTCTTTTTTAATAAATAGTTCTTTATAAGTAGAGAAAAATGTAATATGAGAAATAAGTTTAAATAACTTTGTGTTACTTCCCCTTTTAACATTGAATGGCATTGAATTTTTGTGGGGGTTTTGTCTCTGGTCTCTGTAAACACTATTTAAAAGACATATTCTATATCTGTAAAATAGATTTCAGATAGTTCACAGGAGCATTAATGGAAATAGATAACACAATGGTCAAATTGGGATTTCACTATGCTTTTACTTTTTCATAAAACTAGTGTTAGTTTACCTCACTAATGTGAGTGTACCTAATTTATAGGTACTGTGCAGTGGTAATTATATCATGTGCCTCACAACAGAGAAATGACAGAACTCCCAAAAAAGACACCAACAAAGGCGTGGATTCATTTGTGTTATTTCAGGGAAAATGTTCTAGCATACACCGTGAAATCACCAGAAATGTTGTCCTTTATAGCAGTATGAGGACTCTACAGATCTTCTCAGTGCTGAAAATCACCATACTTTTACAGAAGTTTTAGCTGCCTAAACTTACTGAAATTCATACCTTGCTTAATTTCTTTTTCAGAGCAGTTGCAGTAGATCACATTTACTTTTCAACTGGTGTAGACTGTCCATTTCAAGAAGGCAGTCATATAACCTGGCCATTCCAAGTATTGAGACCTTTCTTTCATGGTTCAAAGCACCCTGCCCTGAGAATGTAACACTTTGGATTAAACTGAAAAGGTCATAAATGCTGTGCAAACATGCTGTAGAAATTCAGGCATTGGTTTGATATATGGGCACCTTAATATCAGCTTCTTGTATCTCCTGCAAGAGAATGTAATAAGTAGTTTTCATTTTCTTCCTACAAAGACAGAGCAATGGATCAAAATATGTTCATGCTATTTTCAGGCAGGGAGGCAGATCAAATTTAATGAATTTTGAATTACCACTCTCTCACAGTGAGAAATATGATTATGGTAAAGTTGGTTTTTTTTATTAACAAGGTGTGATGTTAGAAAAAAAAAAACACGTTGCATATTTCAAGTAACTAATCATAAAGACAACAGAGAACATAAACCAGGAATTAGTTATTTCCAACTTCAAGCTGTCCTGAATTTGTTTCAGTCTTACATGTTTTCGTATCTGTTCTAAGTTGGAATGAAAGAAGAGTGTAGAAAAGGGAAAAAAATGCAGGAAGCAAAGCAGAGAAAAGATAGAAAGTTCTGAAAGCAAGTGTAAAATTAGACCAAATAAAGGCTTAGATAAACAAGATAAAAAATCTAATTAAAAAGAAAAAAAAAAAAGTCAGATCACCTTTACCATGACCTGGATTCTTTGTATTTTTTTATCTATGAACAATATATAGCTTTCTCTTTCCTCTAGCTATCACTAATATCAGCTTTAGCTTTATTGACTTCCCTAGTGGGAAATTAAGGCACCAGAAAAAGTTACTCTTTCTTCTTTTTATTTTTCTTTTTTCTGGAAAACAAACAAAAAATGTAAAACCAAAACAAGATTTCATATGAAGATAAATTCTCTCACTTTATTAGTAGTTCAAAAATTATTTCAAGAGTAAGTATTCCTGCCTGCTATTTGGTTAATTTACATGTGGAACTTTTTCTGTTCTTTAACAAATGTTGCATTTCATGCATATTGACAGGTATACATTTTCAGATCTATCAATAGTGTCACAGAATGCCCAGAGAGCTTAACTTTCAGTTTTTCTAAGGGGGAAAGTACCAAACTACCTTAATCCAGTGCTGAGGACAGATTATCTGACTTTATTCCCTTTCTTGTGAGAAAACCAGAATGTGTAGGCAGGTTATGTTATTGTAAAAGGTCTGTCTAAAGAGCATATTTTTTCCTGAAGAATTCTTCAAAGTCCTCTGATGAAAAGGATTCGATAAGCTTTTTGGGCTTCCTCCTGCCCACTACATGAAAAGCTTCAGCCAACATTTAGAGCTCAGCTTGCAATCAGCTGAGAGTGGGAGTGGGGGAACTGGCATGAGACAAGTTGTAGAGCCTCAGTGAAAGCTGGAACATGAGGAGAGAACTGAGTGACACCAGAAGCATCCCATGGAAAAAAACAAACAAACAAACAACAAAAACACAAAAAAAACCCAGCTGTGGGATGGTGCAAGTTCTGAGGTGACAGGAACTATGATGCAGCTAGAGTGAGGTCTAATGATATGCACAAATAAGGTTTAGATATATTTTCCATGTTTGTCTTCCAGCTGGCTGACTTATTACTTTACAATTTGTTGGTCTTTAGAGTTAATGACACATTAGAAGTAAAGATTTAGTGGAGACAGAGAGGTCCTAAGATGACTACAAAACATCTGCCAGCACTATTTGATACTGAAATACCTTTTGTTTCTTGTCTTTGGGCATGGCTTATGGCTCCTGAAATTCTTCACCAGTTGGAATTTGAGACTGTCAACTTTTATACGGATTATTATCCCACAGTCTATATCAAGACTGGAAATTCTCTGGGATTCAGTAATATTTCCTGAATGGAAACAGATCAAATAGATTGAATAATTATAGACTTAAAAAACTGCTGTTTTAGTAGGCCTACAGCACTTACCTCATGAATCAGTACGGACTGAGCATATATCAGAAAGCAATTAAAGAAAGTAAAAACCAAAAATGTTATCAACATTAAGAAGGAAGCTGATGCTGGACCTACATGCCCATCCAGTTAAAGGAAACATTATTTAATTCTTTAACTGAATTTCTGTTATTATCATCATCACCAGGAATCTTTTTAACAAAAATGGAGAATATAAAAGCATATTACACAACTATGAATGAACTCCAAAGGTTTGAATTTTCTTCTAAAACTGTTTTCTTCTTAAGTGAATTACAGCAAAAAATAAAGGTTTGCAATAACAGTTATTTATTTTAAAGAGTTCCTGACAATTAGATCCATACTTCTGTTACTGCTATTTGGAAAAAGGGTTAGATGAGTTCTCTGAGCTTATTTCCAGTTTTGAAATGGAATTCAGTGGGTTTGTGCAAATGTTCATAAAGCTTTACTTTTCTGCTTGAACTGTTCATTTGCTCTAAATAGGAAGTGCAGATGAGAACTTCAGAGAGGACAGAGAGATAACTGAAGGATCTATTGATATGCAAAGTGATGAAGCAATAAAGTAGTAAAATTAGCTACAGTCTAATGAGTGATGAAAAGGATTAACATAACAGCATGTGGAAAAGAGTGGGGAGAAAAGTCAGTGTGAAAAACTACATTTACACGTAAGTAATTAATCCACTCATTCTTAAAAAAACCCGAAAACAAAAACAACAAAAAAAAACCCAACCAAAAAAAAAAAACAAAACAAAAAAACCAACCAATCAAACAACCACAACAACAACAAAAAAGAAAACAAAAACCCACACACAAAAAAAAAAAAAAACAAAAAACCAAAGCAAACACAACAAACACAAACTGGGAAAAAAATTGAAATTTGGGTGAAATTGTGCCCTGCTGTTCTAGTCATTTCATCTCACAATCCCTTTCATAAACATACTGTCTCATAAGTGGTAAGTTTTTTGCCTCCTTTCAGCCCCAACAAGCTGCTCCTTAACGTGTCTAACTGATCATTAAGAGTTTTCATTTCACTCAAGATTAAAGTTTTCATCACCAGTTTGCACTTCTGTGTGATGTGATAGCTCACCACAGAAGTGCTGCTATACTTTTCCCCAGGGTCTGCCAGTTTCAGTAATTAGTATTTAGGAACTTTGAATTCCAGAACTACAAACTTACCTGGACATCAGAAATGTCACTCTGGTTTCTTTCACTGGCTAGAGTAACAAAACAAATCTTTGGCAACATGATAGAAAATGATAAAAAACATCACATAACTGTTCAGTGAGGAGAATCTGAATGCGACAAGCCAAATTTATTCTTTCTTTACAATATATGTTCCAGTCTATTTTGTATAAAGAGATGCCTGCAGATTTGATGGTTCAAACTGTATTTATACAGCCCAGGAATCCAGATCAGGAGTACCAACTTTAACTTTTTGGCCACAGTTTGGATATGGTCTTTTGAACTAGATGTAAGTATGTACTTTTCACCAAGTTCAGTTTAGGGCAGCTGAATTGCATGCTACTGTTGTTTTGGTTCTTTTTGTCCGATAATCTGTCAAAGTATATAACATCCACCATCTCTCAGCCCTGTGTAAGATGTAACAGATGACAGTTCTTTGTTAGCCACTACATTTTGTATTTCTTATTAGCTACACTTATATTTACAAATACTTCTTTCATAGGTATTAGCAGACAGCAATCAAGTAACTGTTTAGCTTCCTTATCTGGATTAAACAGGTCACATTCTTTAACCTCCTGTCAAGCAGTAGCTGCTTCATTCTTTGAGCATTTTCCTAGGCCTTCCTGTGTTTGCTCCATTCTGGGTTCTTTTTTCATAGGCATGAGTAACCATAGTCATATATGCATTCTGTAGGAAGGCTAACACAGCATAAATTGTAGTGAGATCAATATCTTCCTGTCTCTGCTGGAAATCTCTGTTCTGCTGTACTAAGATTTCTTATATCTTTTTCACAGCTACATCAAGTTAGCAGCTGGAAATTATTCTGTGATCAACAGTAGAACGAAGTCCTTTCATCTGTTTTTCTAAAGATAAGTTCCTAGACTGATGTCACAGAAGTTTATCTTAGTAAACCTGAAGCATATGATGCCGCATGTTTACCAATTGCATTGTATCTTAAAATACCTGTCATCCCAATTGTTAGTTCCTCATATATATACATATAGTTTAGTAGACAGCCCTTCTCAACTTTATTTCATCATAAATTCTCTGACCCAAATCCTGTCCTTTGTGTTTTAGGTAAAAATATTAAAAAAAAAAAAGTACTAAAAATTCTTCTTCTGAAATACCACTGAACTGGTATCTGATCTTTCAAAATCTCTTGTCATCTTCTTGTCAGGTTGTTTCTCCTATGCCTTTTAATTAAACTATAACCCCATCTTCAGTACTTTTTTCCATAAAGAATTCAAAAAGATTCTCTGCTCTAGTCCAAATACAGAAAGTTCTGCAAGTCCCATCTATCTAAAAATCCTACAAAACTGTAGCAATTTATGTTAACATTATTTTATGATTGATAGACTAAGATTGCACATTTAATTTTTTATTTATTAAATCTTTACATATTCTTAATTATCTGTTGCAAAACTCTTTAAAAAAGTCAGAGAGCTTCTGACTAAATCCCTTATTCTCAGATGGCAACATCCAAATTTATTCACTAAACTGAATTAAGTTATATTTTTGTTTCACCTGAGCTATGATTATCTCCACTCCATACATATATCTCCAGCACTCATCTTACTTTCCTTCTTCAATATCTTCCTCTTTTGTGAGTGTAAAGACAAAATATTCTTTTGGTATGTGTCTGCACCCTAAATTTGAAAAAACTTCATGATTCTTTCAGATTTAACTTCACAAGCTATTATTTCCAACTGATTTGATTTCCTGGTCCTACTAATAATAACAGGTCACTTTTTTAAACTTCATTTTACACACAACTTGTTTCATTTTGCTAGCTGAATTTAAGTAATTTATGAAACTTAAAATTATTCTGTCTATTTTTATTGCTCAGTCATTTCTTATGAACCTGTGAAAGTCAGGTTTATGTCACTGAGTTTTGAGACCCACCTGCAATATAAAATTTCCCTAATTGAGATACATACACATGTAACCTAATCAAGCCAGGATCCTTCAGCAGAAACTGGGCTACATGTTTACTGAAAATGTATTTTGTGGATTTTAGATTGCTAGAAGAAAATGGCTATGAATAAATTTAATTTTGTCTTTGGAAGTCTCAAGTTCCACTTCAACACATGGGAAAGATTGTAAATGGAGATTTAGGTGGAGTTATTGGACTGGTTGTAAAACATCCTAGTATAAATGAACCTGACGTCTCTGTTACCTCTAATATGTGTGTGACTCTGTATTTAGGTGCAGAAGAATCTGTCAGCACACTCTCTAAGTCACCATTTGTGAAATTTTTTGGTGGCTGAAATATTCCTTCTAGTGCCAGCAACCTAGCTGCCTGTGAATAAACTTCTGTTTAACTGTTTTTCTTGATTAAGAACCTTAAATGACAGCCAAGGGCATGTGTTTTCTGGTATACCTGTCCCAGAGGGACATGCAGAATATGAACATTTCTTACATTTTAGACCAAGAATTTATTGTTAGGCAAGATTTTCGGAAAGGAATTATTCCAGTTTGCACTGTCTATAGTAAAACAGCATATGTTGGTGCATAATGCTTATTCAGCATCTTCATTAGCAGTCTCCTGTTACAATATACTTTTAGTTTACTGTGACACTGAACTGTGACCTTAAGTTTGAGAAGATTCTGGGGATGCCTCTAACATTAAGTAGAAACACAGTATGAGATGGTATGAATATCTTTAAAAGACTTTTCACACATCAACTCTATGAATAGTATGATTTAAAATATCGATATTTATTTTTCATTTCCCAGGAATGTGAAACCTTTGCACATATTTAATGACAATAAATACTGTTCTCTATCACTGCAAGATGTCCCCTAAGCACCAAATAAAAAAGCATTGTAGTTTAACCCCAGCCAGCAGCCAAGTACCACACAGCTGCTCACTCATTCCCCTAACAGTAGGATTGGAAGGGAATCAGAAGGGCAAAAGCTACAAAACTTGTGAGTTGAGATAAAGATAGTTCAATAGGGAAAGCAAAAGCTGTACACAAAAGCAAACCAAAACTAGGAATTAATTCACTGCTTTCCGTGGGCAGGTTGGTGTTCAGCCATCTCCAGGAGAGCCGGGCTCCATCACACATAATGTTACTTGGGAAGACAAATGCCACCACTCCAAACATCCCCTCTTCCTTCCTTCTTTTCCCCAACTTTATAGACTGAGCATGATGTCATATGGTATGGATATCCCTCTGGTCAGTTGTGGTCACCTGTCCTGGCTGTGTCTCTTCCCAACCTCCCATGCACCCCCAATTTTTGTGCCACTGTGGCTGTACAAAAAGCAGGAAAGGCCTTGGATCTGTGTAAGCACTGATCAGCAGTAACAAAAACAGCTCTATATTATCAACCATGTGTTCAGTATAAATCCAAAACATAATCCCATACTGGCCACTGTGTACAAAATTAACTCATTAACCCAATTAACTCAAAGCCTGCGCAAGAAGATAAACACTTTTTGTTTTTAATTATATCTTTACTCTTGAATAAGTTGCTTTAAATAAACTATTCCTAAAGAAAGAACTGGCAGATAGTGGTGATGACTTAAAGTTCATAAGTATATAGACTTTAATACAGCTTTTATCACTTTTCTTTAGTAATTTTAGGATAGAGCTTTTAACGAAATACTTTTGTACTAAATTCCAAAATGTTGTTTGTGTTTCCTTGTCAAGGGTTTCCTCTGAGTAGGGCAGAAGATACTGAGAAAGATGAAGATATTGGGTCTTTGTGACCACCAACTCAACTCTGGAAGGCGTGCCGGTGGGAGGTTCTGGGCATGGACAAATTTTGGGCTAGGTGTGTCCCCATGAGGTAATAGATATTAGAATTAGATGATGCTATAAGTTTGTAAAACCTGGGTTTGTGGGGGTGCATATGCCATCTCTGTGCACCTAAGACATCTTATTAAAGAGGGGTTTTTTACCTTTCTGTACTAACGTTGTCCAGAGAATTATTTCTTTGATTTTAAGCAACAGAGGGAATAAGGGGACAACATACAATGTATCCTGAAGGAATTTTTTAATAATTCCTTAATTTATAGAGAGTTTAAGCATTACTAAATGATTTTTTCCTAATTTATTAATGATATAGTGAAAATAATATTTATTTTCTGTACCATACAGTCTGTAATGTGTTTTTCAAGAGGAAAAATCCCTTCCTGAACTATGACAATTTTTCTTTAGAATATCATGCTGCTTTAAGAATTGTATGTGAAAAACAGCGTTTTGTTATTAGTGTTCATTATATTACAAAACTGTGTTACAAACATCCCAACTGTTTTAATCAGTTCTACTGAAATGCCAGTATTTATGATACTCTTACATTTGGTTGTTCTTGTGAATGATGAAAAGTTTTTTTACACTTGGTGTGGGAAGAGAATTTTAGGTGACAAAACTCATATCAGAATAAGGAGTTACTTTACTTACTAACTGAACAATAGTAGTAGTAGTAGTAGTAGTAGTAGTAATATTGATGAGTTTATGCATTCATTATTTTCCTTGGACAATTTTTTCCCCTTCAAAATAGCAAATCTATTAGTTTAGTCTGGATGAAACAATGATCTATGTTGTATGTCAAGTTGGACTAGATAGCCTGACAGGATCCCCTATAGCCATCACACCTGTGAAACAATAGATTACAAAGAATAAATTCAAGCCAATCTAAATAATTTTTGAAAATTTTTAATTCTGATATTCTGGTATTTGTTAAAGGGTATTATAGCTAAAAATGAAAAGTACTTCTAAAGTCACATCAGGTAACATGGTCAAGAAGGTATTGGTTCAGTATAAGACAAATTTAATTTCTAAGTTATGATGTATGTATAGATCCTTGATAAGGCATATTTAAATTATTTAGAATTCTTTTTTCTTGTCATTCCACTTCTTCTATTTCCATTCCTTCTGCTTTTTAAGTCTCAGGAATTCAAAACTCTTTGGGACTTCTTGGAAAGTCATATTCAGTTTCAAAATTAGCTGGAGTTTATCACAGAAGTAACTATGCATTCCTATTCGTGTCACATTTCAAACAGTATTTGCTTCCGAAACACCATCATGCAGTCATTCATACATAACTGTGTACAGGTACTGTCGTTTAGTTTTCTATGAGAAACAACTTTGTTAGGCATATGTGTGTTTACTGATTGTGTCCCAGTTTTTATTTTGAAGACTATGTTGTCTGTGACCTTCCATCTGCTTTTATTCAAAGAACTTGTGATACAGCTTATTTTAAATAATTTTTTGGTTATCTAGTTAGATAATTTCATACATGTAGTTTGAGAGACCTGTATGTAGTTTCTTATAGCCCTAGGAATTTAAATCAAATTATGATTGTGAATGATGTACAGAACTTATGTAAGCACTTCTTTATCATCTCAAGTCCCTAAATTCTCTTACTCTTGTTCCAAGATGTTCTGCGTTAATTTTAAAATTTAAGAAATATTTTTAGAGTAACTTCTTCGGGTGTTTCAAAATCAGGAGACAAGTGTCTCCTGAAATATTCTGCTTTTCATATCCTTTTTATTCTTAAGTACAAAAAATCAAACCAAACATTTCAAAGAAACCAACAAAAATCACGACTCACTAAAAAACCCCACACCAACCAACCAAAGCAATAAAAGCCAAAACCCAAGTACCCCCACTATAAAAATTTATGTAATCAGCCTTTGTCTTCCTCTTTTTTACACCTACCGTAATTTATTTAAATTATTAATTGGGACAGAGATTTGTGGATATGACTTTAAAGACTGCTAGTGAAGATAAAGAGTATCCATGCCTAAGTAATTGTGTGAACACAGTCAGTGTCTTCTCTCTTCTAGGGATCTGCTGGCTATTCCTAGGTTCAGTCAATATATTTAGGAGACCACTGGCAACTAAAGCATAAGTTCAATTAGGCTATTTATCAAATACTTTTCCACGTTAAGTATAGGTGGCCTGTCCACCTTGGTCAAAATCAGTAGAATTTTGTCCCAAATTGATGATATGTGACACATATCACAGTATGATTCCATCTTCCTTATGTACTAGTATGATTCCATCTTCCTTATGTACTAACCATGACTGGCATTAACTGGATTGTGGCAGCCTTGCATTCACAGCATTCGCTTTTAGTCCTATGAAACATTATTATGAACTAAGATGATACAACAGTTCAGTTTGTGCTTTGCTAGCAAACATAAGTACAACATCTACAGAAGTAAGAAATGTCCCAAACACCAAGGCCGGGGCTGTCTTCTTTTGCTTCCATCTGGAGAGACCCAGACCCTTGAAAAGTTCATGATTTTTATTATACCGTTTCCTATGTGCTCCCAGAAGAAAGTCCATAAATAGAATGTCTACCACATTTCTTAGTTCCTGAATTTGTTTTTAAAGATGTTGGTATTTCCTCCCCTTTTCCATCTCTTCCTCTTCTAAAGATGTTTCAGTATACTTGTATCTCAGAGTGATATCCACCCCATTAGCCTGGTTTTCCTTCATAAATATTAGGTCCAATTTATATGACTCATGGTTGTTATCTCCTATATGTGTTTCCTGGAACACTATCCATTCTTTCTTTTTAGCTTCCTTCAATAACATTTCACAGATGCAGCTGCGCCTTTTAAATCTTGTATCCTACATGACTGGGCAATTCACTATGATATAGAAGCATGTGCAGTGGTGCAATCCCCTCTCCCACCCCAGGCCACACTATGATCTGAGAAATGCTCGTTAGGCCTCGACCTTGACAGCACCTGGGCTGAACTCCTCTGAGCTTATCAGAAATACTGTCTGTCCCAGGAATTAGGGCTGGCTAACAAGTTCCTTGCTTTCTTAATGAATGGCCTTGGAAACATTTGTTGGTTTGTTTTTTTTTTTCCCCTGAATAACAATCCAAGTGGAATAATACTTTTGTTCTCACACTTTCAAAGTGTGAGAACTAAAAGCGTGGCCAACATGAAAGGTTATTATGACTGAAGCCCAATCTCTTGCCACTCTGTAAACAGCAGTCCAAAAGAGACTCATTGAGCTCTCCTGGGGTACAGCAGGCTGTGATCAACAATTTCCCTCTTAGTTGTGATACCTCAAAGAGTTAGCAATTCACATTCGCTATTTCTTGGTAGATCACTGGCCAACGGATCCTGGACATCTCATTCCTCAAGACTCAATCTTTTGCCCATTGAGAAGAATGAAGAAACATTGAGAAACATTTAAAGTGAGTATTTCACAGAACTCAAGGGAAAACTCTACCTTGTAGAGACTCTTTATGTCTGTGTCCACATGCTATATCACATATGCTAGGGATACTGCTTTCTTAAATTGTTAAGTACTTTAGATTTATAGGTTACTGTTATAGTATGGTAAATCATATATGGATCCTTAGTCAAATTGTTTAAGTCATCGGTTAATTTAAATATTGTTAAGTGAAGTGTTGCCAGACCTTTATTCTCCTTACCGTTTCTGTCCTTCTGTCCCCCTGTCCCACACCCTCCACCCCTTACATCTCCACATATCTGGTCTTGTGTTTATTTTGGTTCAGACTGATATTGCTTTTAGATTTCTATGTGCTTTTTCATAGTATATTTTACCTACCTGTAAGTAGGAGCGTGAACCTTGACAGGAACTCTGTCATGCTATTGCTTTTATATTAAACTTGCTTTCACTGATACCTTTGCTGGTCATTTTTTAAAATGACCTTAAAACACTCATTTCATGACAGCACATTTCACTCTCAGCCTGGCAATGTCTGAAGGATTTCATGTACCTTTCTTGTCTACCCTTTGCCAGGAATTCTCTTGTGGGATGAACACTGGGGCTCAGCTGTAATGCTGTCATGAGCTTTCTGTGGGGTATGCCTCTGTAGTTCTCAATCCAATAGTTGCTAGTCTTATTCTCTTCAAAGTTAGTAATACCAAGGCCCTGGAATACCAGGTTGGTTCATTTTTTCTCCAGTTGCAAGGTCTTGGATAGCTGACCTTCAGAGTAGATACCTCCCATTCTGATATGATTTCCCCATCACCCCCTTCAGATAGTTCCATTGCTGTTTTGGGTTCACATATTGATGTCATCTTCTCTTTGTCCCCTTTAGCTTTTATCCAATGCTTGTTCAATTCCTTCTTTTTTTCAAAATTGTTCTGATTGTTTCATCCAAGGACTGATCGAATCTGTGCAGTCTTTGAACTTATGCACTTGAAATCAATCCCATCAATCTGGTAATACCTAAACCTCCACCCTTTGTGCTTGAATATAGGATGGAGTCACATATGCTTGGTGGTAGATGCAACCATTTCTTGACAATTGATTGTATTGCTAAGTCAAGGGACTCAAGGAACCCCACTTTCATATCGGCATGGTCTGCAAAGTAGATTAATCTGTGGATGGTATAAGTTTTCAAGATGCCAACCTTTGGTAATGGTTTAGCAGTGCCTTATTGATCCAATTTCCTAATTTTACAGACAGTTCTGATTTAGATATATCAGTCCAAGGGTCAGTCTGCAGGACCAAATATTTCTCAGAACTACCAGGGTCAATCATATTGAGGGGTGTGCCATTAACAGTCCCTGATAATTTCATTGACAACATATGAGTAATTTGTTGAATTAATGTAGAAGTCATGGCACTTTTCTGCCTATCTTGAGACCAGTAAGATTGCAAAAGGTCTCTAAGACTTTGATGTTACTCTTCATTCCTTACCAGGATCCACTTAACAAAACCAAGTCATCAGCAAAAGCTATAGCTGATAGCTTTTCCACCATGTTGGTACCATTTTCCACACTCCTCCAGCTTGCCCAGCAGAGGGTCTACAGCCAGATTGAAAAAAATCAGCAACATTGGTTCACCTTGTTTCACACCAATTTGTATCCGGATGTAATCTGTCTGTTCATTCTTTGTGTCAATATATATATAGATATTTTCTTAATCAGGGTGATAATTGAGGGTCTATGCCCTTCTGTTTTAGACCCACTGGGATGTGTTGATGGCTCACTGTATCAAAGACTTTTGTGATATCCACAAATATCACTCCCAGTTCTCAGTAGTCCTTTTTTTGGTATATATTGTCTCTTTTTGATGGTCCTCTTCTTCGCCCACTATGTCAGAGTTTCTGCAGTATGTGAATCCTGGGTCTTTTGCTGGCCCTGTTCCTGACCCATTTTCTTGATCTTACATGTCATATCTAGGCATACATAGCAGTCTTGAGCAGTCTCATTAATCACCAGCAGTAGTTTTTGTTGTCCTTCAATCCATCTTTTCAAACACTGATAAATGGGTTACTTGTATGACGATAACCATTCTGCAATAGTATTTCAATAAGAGGACCTCGGTTGCTCAATCTGATGACTTCAATCCAGTTCTTTTTCTTTTCTTCTCAGAAGACTTTTATAAAACATCATTTGTCACTAATTTCTTTTGAGGTTTTAGATGTGATATGTTCCACAATTAGTTTATTGATGTTTTTGTTACCCCTATACTGCTTGTCCAGCTCCTTCAACAACTCTGCCTTTTCCTCTGTACAACATTGTCAGTTGGCCCCTCAAGCAGATTTTTGTTTGGGGTGGGAGGCAGCAATCCACTCAATATTCCTCACAACAGGATGCACCAGTTTTTTATGTTGTCCCAAGCTGATTTTTGTTTTGAAGCTTTTCCCACACACCTCACAGGTCCACTCTCCAGTGGGAGCCATTTCTGCAGCCCCTTTACATTGTGCGAAATGGCAGGTGATATTGTGATATTTTGCATTCATTTTTCCACATTTGGCACATTGAAACAAAATCTTCGTTCTTCCATGAGATCTCTTTAAATGCTTGATTTGCCCCAACACTTGATCTGTCCAGTTTCCACAGCATGGACATGATGGATTTTTGTCCAGGACCTTCACTCCTGGTGTGTCCTCTGAAACCAGATCTGTGCTGCTCGCCAGGATAAGTGAGTTTGACACCAGATAGCTGTCCTCCCCTTCCTTGCTACTCTCACTTTCTCTCTCATCATGGCTGATATTTCTTCCAGTGGCAGGTTCAGAGGTAGGAACCGCATATACCTGTGGATACCTGACCAAGTTCTCTCACTGGATGGAAGGATGATATCTCTCCATATCAACAACCACAGAGTTATAAAACTCCAATCTCATCAAGACAATGTAATCTTCCACTGATTCACCATGGATTGTGGTCAAATGTGTGACTAGGTGGTCCTTCCACTCAGAAGGACTGGTCTATGTGGCTCTCCATATGAACACTAACCTCACTGATTGAATCATTTTGTCAACTTTCATCAAATCAATTAATTAGTGTTAGGGTAGGATAAGTTGACAGTATATACTCCGTAACAATTGTCAGCTGCGTCCAACTAAAAATCTGGGTGCTAGGCTTTGGGTAACAAACATAAAAGTCATTACCATAAATTTGTTTCACTTTATTTAGTCAGTGAGTCCAAATAATAGGCAGAGAGTAATTATAACTGTGTATCACTGGGGCAGGGGTCAACTTGGCTATCCCTAGATGCTTTCGGTGGGATCCCAGGGTGCTGTAACCTCTGCAGGTGAGCCCAGAGAAACAACTATCCCATCCTGAGATAATCATATTATTCCTTCTACAGAATGGGTTCTAGATGCAGTCTAGATGACCTGAACCACTTCTCTGTATATGTTCCTCTATCACATCACATCACTACATGTTTACATTTACACAGGGCCTGAACCCACTAAGTAAGTCAACTCAGCTTATGCTGGAGATATGATGCAGGACAGCTGTACAGTGTCAAAGAATCTGGCAACTGATGCATGCTACATTAATCTTATGGGACTCTGCTGCCTCCTGCTTCAAGGAAGTCCCCAATGTTAGGGATCCAGCTGGAAGATGATTATACAACATCCCATTTGTGGTATGAATATTCCTCAGTCTCCTTCATGGTTATTTTGGAAGGAAAGAGTAGGCTCAGACAGATAGACAATGCTTCTTTACCTAATTTTTTGGCTTCAGTAGAAACAGCTTCAGCAACTCATCCCATTCTACCATATGTTATGACCCATATCTAGGTCATATCTCTGGACAGTCCTGCTCTGAATGAATTTCTAAAGAACTCTGATTACAGATTTAAAATATTTTGATATTGTTTATAAAATAAAATCAATTGAGGACCGCATGAGGAATGAGTCTAAGACAAATAAGTTAGACAGACAGGAGTCTGAAGGCCTGCAACAGTGTGAATATCTTTATTTGGATCTTTGGCAGAGGGTCATCCAGAAATAAAAGCAGATTTTTTATGAGTCTCAAGATACTGTCAAAGACTTTTGGAAAAGAAGAGATTCTATGTCTATCTATGCAATTTAAAACATTCCGCTGGTGACTAAGAAGTGTCTGCAGATTCTAGAAGTGAAATCTCTAAATGCTTTGTGTTACCAGCACACTAGACTTCTAAGGAAAGCAGTACTGCTTTTAGAACATCAGCAATACTAGTGACCATTTTTTCTCTCTTTTGATGGGGCTTGGGTGTCTGTCTGTCTTTCCTTCCCCACTCTCCCATTGGTAAATAGAATGTTTTCTATAACACATTGGTATACTCTTTTGTTGGGGAAAAAAAAACAAAACAAAACCAGCAAATTGCCCTCCCCCCTCCAAAAAAAAAAAAAAACCAAAATAACTCAAAACCCTGAAACACACAAAACCAAAGCAAAGATAAAATAACCACAAACCTTTGATCTGTTTGAACCATTTTTTTCCAGAATAATGTAAGTCACAGATAAAAACAAAAATACTAGAGTCCAACAAGTTTTGTAAGAACTAGTGGCTAAATACCAGGAAGAGACCAACTAATGCTCTCAAGCAATGCTTTAAGAGAGACAAAGCTACAGTAACCTTTTCAGGATCCACACAGAACCTCTCTGTAAAGAAACAAAATCTGCAGCAAGCAAAATATTGTTCATTCCACTACTGACAGAAAGAACCATTTTGCAAAGCTTCTAGATATGTATTGTGATAGGAATTCAGAACATTGAAACTGGATGTTCAGATAATAAACTACAATATAGTCCTTCACTATTTGTTTTTTCGTTCTTCATAGATTGTCTTTTCATGCACTTGAACACTTATATTTCATTTGAAACAAAGATTTCAGATATTTTTTTGACAGCCAGGCTCTCTAGCACTAGAATGAAACATTAACCGTGGAAAGCAGATGACCTAGAGACTGTCCCTCTTCCCTACCTCAGTTTTGTGTGCTATGTGAACTATGTTAAGTAGACTTACATCAATCCTTAAAAACACATACTGAAATGAGGGAAGAAGTTGGGATATTGAACAGGTTTAAGTTATGACTTCAGACCTGAGTTTACTTCAATCTGTAAAATCAAGTCTGTGTCTGAGTTTAAAATACATGAAGTTAAGAAATGTTCCCTGTGATGTTTTGACCATGTCCTTCCATATAGGAATAAAACAGTTTCCTTATATGCATATATATATGCATACATATATACATATGCTTGTTGGGTACATGTATCTATATTACCCTCCACATTAAAAACAGAGGAAAAATTAGATGTTAATAAAAACATTTTTGCAATGTTGCTTGGAAATTATATTCTCTGTGGAAAAATATGAGAATATAATAGGCATGATTCATCATCAAAACAAATCTAATTTGTATGTTTATCTAGATGTAATGAAAAAACAATACATGGAATACGAGATATCATCTTTGATCTGTTCACAACAAAATCAAAGAACATGCTGGAAGTTTCTGCGTTTGTCATTCGACACTTTTTATTGCATTCAAAGAAACAGCTATTTCTTTAGAAGCCAAAATGATGCATATCTTTTATACCCAAATCTATTTACCATTGAGAGACTGAGGCTAATGTGCCAAGGTTGAAACATTCCATCATTGTAACCATGCGCAGATTCCATGAGAGGCTCAAAACACAGGAAATGTAAAGGTGTGCTCCGTAGGAAGAAACCATCCTGTCAATTGAGATAAACTTTTATTGTGTGTTATGCACAGTAGGCTAAATGTTTTCTATTTGCTTCTTAGCATAAGAGGTAACTTCATGAAGGTAGCATTATTTTTTCACATTTTCTGATGCATTGAAAATTACCTGATGCCATCCAAGTACTCAATCTGCTTTAAACCTAGTTTTCACAGATTTCTTTTTTTTTTTTTTTAATTTCTATTCATTTCATACAAAGTAGCAGAATGTGTGTTCATTCCTAGTATATTTCAAAGCAAATATACAGGAATTTTACATAACTGGTTTATTTTGCATTCAGAATAATTTAATTTTATGTTTTATCCATTTTGCTTTACACTGAATTAGCTTAGGTATGGTAGCCAGCACAATGTCATTTTCACTGAGAAATGATTTCTTGAACAGTTCTCTAATGGTTGTGCATAAATATTCAAATATTTCTTAATGTTTATTGGTATATATTATTAAAGACTTGATACTTTATAATGGAGATTTATTTTGACCCTGCAGAAAATTTGGTCATATATTAGATGTTTTCATGTGTATTTTTTCCCATCTACTCACACATCAAGTATCTACACGTCAGCATATGGTTAATTTTAAGAATGTGCAGCAGTAACTACTAAATAATGTATGTTAAGTGTTTTACTTCATAAGCATACTTAATTTAAATTTTCAAATGTCTGAAACACTTGGCTTTAAAGATACTTTGCAGCTCAGAAAGTACTCTATAATTAATTTCTTGTTTGATTATATTCTCTTAGTTTTCTCAAAATTTATTGATTGTTTTCCAACAGATCAATATTTCTTAACATTTCTTTGGAAATATTATCTTACAGAATTACTGACTTTTGATCATTATTTGATTTTCCATTAATGCAAACAGATGTGACATTGTTTCTAATCTATAATAAGTTAAGCATTATCTAGGAAAAGCACATTGAGAATTCATTGCTCATTAGTCAAAAAGGGCAAAGCTTTGAACTGTTCCATCTGTGAGGATTCACAACATTAAAATCCAGTCACAAGAATATTGGTGAATGTCTTGGCTGGTGTGAGGACAGACACCCTAAAGCTGAATACACCTTTTAAACAGTTTCCATCAACAGGCAGAGCAAAGAATGCTGGGTAAGTAAGCTCTATTTCAACAAGTCTCTTTGTTTCCCTCTTCTGTGGTACTGGTTCTTTGTGACTGACCCTGTAGATGGAAAGTGGACATTTTTATCAGGATTAATCTGACCAAATGCAGAGCCTAAAATACAGGCTGCTGTGTCTGAACTGGTCATCTGAAGTTCCTTTATAGTCAATGGGAACAGGAAGACACTTTAGGATTCAATTAATATAGCGTCATCTGAATGTACTCATCTATGAGATGAGTCACACCTTAAAAGAGCCTGTTCTTTTCAGTGACTATAAAGGGTGCCAGAAGTGACTTTCTTGGATAAAGACAGCTCCTAAATTTAGGTGAGATAAGGTCTGTACTTGAAGATGGTCAACATGAGGAACAAGTATTTCCATAATGGCTGAAAATTGTTTAATTTGTAAACCGTAAATCGGTTTAATTCGTAAATCGTAAACCAGCTACAAGTATACTATTCTGTAGCAATTTACAGCATCCTTCATACATCACATGGGAAAGGCTATATTTCCAAACTTTGATCTGATAAAATAGCTCACATTGTCAGAACTTTCCTGAAAAGAAAAAAGGAATGGAAATACCAATCTTCTTTTACCCCAATAGCCAAATACATATGGGTCATTAATATAATTTGAGTACTGACTGAATTACCATTAGTTTTAGAGCAATATAATGTGGCAGGTCCTTGAACTTGTTCTCTCAGACGAACAAAATCTGAACAGTCCTAGTTAGCATGTTACTGTATATCTCAGTGGGAGAGGGAACACCAGACTTTTTTTGATATTACAAGTAAAGAAGTAATATTTTACTATTACCTGTAATTCAATCAGTTTCTCAGCTTATTAAAAGATGCATGAAAGACTTCAGACAAGGACATATTTTGAAGTGTTTCTTATTGTGTATTTAGTGAACCACTATATGGCTACCTTTCCTTCTATTATTTCAGCTGTTAAAGTTCTGAAATGGAAATGATTTTCTGTCATGAACTTCTAGATACTATTTAAAGTCAACAAAATATGCCCAAGGACATTGAGTGTGATCTGTTAGTCTGTCATCTGTTTTACTCATGCAGCAGAGTCTATTTGACTAGCTTGTTGGATGGGAAAAGCAGAAATAAAATAGAAAATTGAAACTAAGCTTCTTCTTTTTAATTTTGAGGACAAGGTTCTTTCAAAGTTATGTAAAACTTTGGGACTCTCTCTCACACACACAGCACAGAGTAAGCAAATAAACCCAAATTTATAATTTACTTTGAGGAAGCTATGGTCACCAGCCTTTTTCATGTTAAGAATTTATAAATCATTTTATCTTATAGATGAGAGTGAAACTTCCTCCCTCAATCACTAAAAATAGATTTTTAGAAATAAGCAGCTATTTACTTTCCTATGAAAGGTACAACTGCGCTTTAACCATAGTCTGGATTCTAACCTTATTTATACTAGTTAAAATAAGCAGAAGTCACTGATGTTACACAGCATGAATCTGGGGAGAAGTAATATGCATATAACTGTAGGAACTTACTTTATATGCTCTCCAATACGTAATGAGCACAGCATGCTATTGTTTGAAGAAATAGTATAGCTGTAAGATTTTGGCAATCTATAAACCAAATCAGTATTATTACTGCATACTTTACCCTTAAATGTCACATTTGGAGTTAGTTAATGCTGAGGTACTTCAAACTATTATTTGTCAACTCTTCTGTATATCTTGTGCATATATATACACAATATAATAAAAAAAAAAAGCAAAAAACCCCGAACACCAACCCCTGCCTCCCCAAACTAGTACAGTTGTATATATATCACTTTATATCAGTGTATGTATAAATATGTATATATAGATGAGTATATATAATTATATACAAAAATATACTGGTGTTTTTTCCCTAAAAGAAAAGAATTCAGAACCTATAATCAAGTCCAGTACGGCTGTATAGTGATATATATGGGGGGACGGCAGTGTAACTTGCCTTTAGAACTTTCTCTTAGGGGTTTGGTTTGTTTTTTTGGGTTTTTTTTGTGATGCTCAGTTCTTCGGAAAATCACAGAAGCACAGAACATACCGAATTGGAAAGCACCCACAACAATCACTGAGTTCAACTCCTGACCCTGCACAGGACCATTCCCAAGAGGCACACCATGTGCTTGAGAGTATCATTCAAATGCTTCTTGAACTCTGTCAGGCTTGGTGTTGTGACCACTTCCATGGGGAGCCTGTTCCAGTGACCAGCTACCCTCTGGAGGAAGAACCTTTTCCTAATATCCAAACTAAACCTTCCCTGACACAACTTCAGGCTATTCCCTCAGGTCCTGTCACTGGTCACCACAGAGATCAGTGCCTGCCCCTTTTCTTCCCCATATAAGGAAGTTGCAACTGCAGTGAGGTCTCCCCTGAGTCTCCTCCAGGCTGAACAGGCCAAGTGACTTCCCCTCAAGGCCCTTCACCATCTTTGTTGCCCTCCTTTGGAGGCTCTCTAATAGCTTAATATCTTATATTGTAGTGTAGGATGCTATCTCCTAACAGAATTTAGTTGTTCCTGGCTTCTGTAAATCCCGATCTGAACAGCAACAACTCTACCCTTTGCTAAATCCTTGTCTAATCTAAACACAGCGTAATTCCTTACATGGGCAATTTATCAGGCTCATTCTGTCCTTTCCTATCATAAAGCAACAGCCATGAGTTCAGCACAAAGCACTAGGGATATGGCTCATTTCATTAAGAAGGGTGAGAGATCTGGACAAGTTAGACAACAACCTTGGGGTTACTGCGCTTTCCTGGGGAGCAAGTGATAAAAATTGTTAGATACAGAAAGGACTCAAAACTACATTTCCTAAAACAGTGTTCTTATCTAATAAGTTAACTAAGGTAGGTTGTTCCCTCAGTCATAAGGCTATACCTTTGGGATGAAGATATTCTTCTGTGAGTTCTTGGTAACTTGAATATATCTATTTTCATAAAATGTTAAAAATTAAATATTGTGAGACTTGGGTATTGGAGTCTAGTTGCTAGTTGCAGCCTGAACAGTTAGTTCCTAGAATCAAGCATTTGTTTCCTGTTTGTTTTTTTTTTTTCTCCTTTAGTCCTTTTTGTAGAGTTTCATACACAGTAAAGATGGCTTGTTCTTCTCTTTTTATTTATGTCTGGAAATAACATGCTGTAACTACTATCCTGGAATGTAGTTCATGGTAAATTTAAAGAAGTGAAATTTTCCCTGTTTTAAACAAGTACCGTCATTATCATGCTCTGTTCAAAAAAGATATTTACTCTCCAATGATATTTCAATGCTCTGCATAATGAGTGGACCAAGAGTTACTGATCTATGCTCAAATGAGGGTAGAGTTTGAGATGTTGCCGTGCCTGGCATCATCTATTTTTTTACTGCTATGCTGGTTTTCCATATTTCCTTTTAAACACTTTCAACTCCCCTGCTGCTTTGACAATGTGAAAAACACTTTGTATATGAAAACTCTGTTTTTTATTAACATCCAAGTTAGCCCCAAAACAGGCATTTTTGAAGTGCTTTGTTTTACTTCATAAAGAACTCTAAACAAAACAGCTAGTATGAATCTGTGAAAACGCAAACAATACTGAAAATATCAAATGAGAAATTATTAGAGGGACCTATGGGTCTGTATGGGAAGGAATTACCAACAGCCAAACCCTCCTTTCAGTTATGATGAGCATGCCTATTACTAGGTTCTCAGAAAAATACAAATATCTGTCACAGACATGAAAGCCTGAACCTGAAACAGCATAATCAACATTGCAATGGTATGATAGAGCCAGAGAATCATAGACAGTACGGGTTGGAAAGGACCCTTACAGGTCACCTAGTACAACCCCCAAATGTTTCCAAAAGTTATGAAATGTCATATGCGAGGCAGTCCAAAGACATAATTCTTATGTGCTTACACTTTGATATAGTCTTCATTTTTTCTTACATTTCTGGTCGCATTTTTTCTTACATTTTTTTCCCACAAAGCCTATCTCTTCTTCAGTCAGCATCAGAAAACTTGTGAGACATAGACCATTGATTAATATTTCACTGCATTTTGTTATCAATATGTTTTTAAGACTAGGGCTTTTTATGTTGCCCAGTATCCAAACTATGATTTGAAGAAAGAAATAAGAATTTCCTTATGTACTTTTTATGGCTTTTGTCATTTGCTAGCATGCCACAAAGGCATCAATACATCCATTTTTATAACACTACTTTTCCATTATCTCACCAGTAGGTAAACTGAGCTAGATGCTAGAATGAACAGTGTGAGGTTCTGTCTTTATTTAAACAAGTCATGTGTGGGTTTTTGAAACTTACTTTTCATTAAATATGATATGCAAGTTAAAAGCACTGACAAAATTTTTGTCAGAATGTCTACCAGAAAAATCCATATTCTTAAGGCAGTTTAAGCAGTATATAGGCTGTAGGGACACAGAAAAATCCAATTAACTATTTTGCCTAGCATCCCATGAAGTTTCATGGCACTGTAAGTAATGGAATCCAATTTACTAGGTTATTGTTCAACTACTGAAACAGAAAAAAAATTTCTAATCCTTTCTTCAGTTCTTTGCCTTACTTACTAGAAAAACCACTAGACCTCTTTATTGCAACCTTATTCTGACAGAATTTGTTGAGATCAAACATGTTTATAGAAACGTGATGACTCCATCAGACCTACTAACAAAACATATCACTTTTGAAGTTCACTTTCCCATCTATATTTTACTAGCTCCCTTGTCCATCTTCTTAGCTTTTTGATTTTTGACCAGCTTGTCCACACCCTATTCTTAGGAGTAGGATCAAAAAATCCTTCATCCTCCAGTTCTCAAAGACCCTTTTTTTTTTTTTTTCAGATACCTGGTCTGAGGCACCCTGACCTAAGAGACCGGGGATTTTCTAAAATCTCTTGTTTCCATTTTCAAAACCATATCACTACAAATTTTCCCCACATACTTACTCAGTGATAGATGCTTAGCTTGCCACCCATTTACATACAGATGAAATCTTACAAGTGTTAGGCTCAGACCAGCAAGTTTGATGCCTTAGGAATGCGGTTCAGCCAGTGGGGCCTTTCTCCCATCCTGTTCCCAAACACTGGCATCTCCTGTAGTGGCCATGTGGCAGCCTGTGCTTTGCTATGGGTCCCAGCAAGACCCTGCACGTTGTCAGGTATGCTAGCTCCTGGAAGAGGTGTTCAAGGGCAATAGAGAAGGAGGTGATCACAATCTCAGGGAAGTTCATCCAGAAGGGTTGGTCTTCTAGGGCAGCCCCAGCTCATCAGGCAAACTCAGGTGAAATCTTTGTGCTCTCCCTAGCCAGCAGCCTTATGGACAGCCAGGAGATCTGTGTATGTAAAGTGCAGAAAGTGTGGGACTGATGATTTGTTCATCTCCATCACAAGATCATCAAAGATTTGTGCTTAAACAAGCAAAAAGAAAGAACTATTGCACTATATAAAGACTTGATCATGCTTCCAGAGAGGCAAAGAACTGTCTTGGTACCGTGAGAGTTGCCACCTGCAGGTATTCATTTAACAGTAGATTGAAGCTTCTTTCTTTGCAACTGCAGTAGAAAGATGATTTATTAGTACAAAAACTTTAAACACCCTATTAATATACTTTCAGAATATTATTGCTGTATCACTTTAAGTTTTTCAAAGAATCTATTTCCTGAAAATGTTTGTAGAGTTATTACACCAAATGAACTGCTTTGATCACAAGGTTATGGAAGATTATTTTTTGTAATTGGCATTTTGTTAATTATCTCCTAAATGTCCCCATTCAGAGTTTTTACTCAAAAATTGCTTCTGACTTATAAGTGTTCTGTCTTTGACTGATTATCGATTAAAAAGTCACTTATACCTTTAATAAATAAATATGAAATTAGAAATATACATGTATTTACAGTAAATCAGTCCTCTTAGTTTTCCTCTTTAGTTTGATTTGAGGTTTTGGTCCTCCCTTCCTCCCTTCCTCCCTTCCCCCCTACCCTCCCCTCCCCTCCGCTCCCCTCCCTCCTGTTTCTTTTTCAGAGCTTCCATTTTATTTATTTATTTATTTACTTTTATTTATTTGCTTTTATTTAATGGCTACATTTCTTTTAGTTTAGTTGAAGTCTGAGTTATTCAGTGTCACACCAGCTTAGCCACAAAAGAAACTTATAAGACTGGGAAAAAGACAGTTAGGAAGTATGACTCTCTAATCATATGTCCCAGTAAACACCTAGTGCTTTCCTAAAAAACACTGGGAAAGTTCAGTGTTCTATAATACTCTGAGTCTCTAACTACAGTTCCTGGTTGAAGCACCTGCCTAGCAGCAGGAAAATAGTGCAGAGGGAAGACATGCTTTATTATTTTTTCTTATGCATTTCATTTAATCTTAGATGTATAACACATAAATTTCATTTTTAGCAAGAACAAGTTGCACTAGGATGTTCCCTCTTTCCTTGTTTTGTGTTGAAACAATTGGTTCAAAACCATACCAAGCTATACTTTGATTTAAGTAGATAGAAGTAATAGCCTTGTTAGTAAGGAAAAAGATGTGGAATTAACTGGTCTCTAACACGAATGGCATTTCTGTATCTTTCAGAGCTTCATACACAACACACTGGAAAGCAGGCAGACAAAATCTTGGGAACACTGGATAAAAACTGTAGTTGATGATGCCACAAAAACATTTCCTTTCCTCAATAACATGTTCTTTGGAAGCTGATATAACAAGATTAAGATGACAGATGATGACACAGTCACAGTCTAAATAGTAGAGAGCATTTCACTGGTCATATGCATAAGGCTGAAAATCAGCTGGACCTTCTTCAGTCTTTTTCTCTGCAGTTTTGATACATTTTGTTAAGGTTCAGCCCCCAAAAAATCATCAAAATTAAACCAGTTGTTCACAATAATAGTACTGACTCTTTCTTATCTTTCATATCACAGATGAACAGTGCTGACTGAATATACTTAACAACTTCTCAATATAAACAAATGGACAAGACCACAACTGCTTCATAATTATTTGCTGCATAGAGAAACTGCTGGTTCTTTTTAAGACCCTTCTCTTTTTCCATTTTAATTCATCCGTTTGCTTATCATGAAAACGGATTATAAATGTTCAGTTATCTGAGCTGTCTTCTTGATCTTGTATATATTGTTGTCATCAGAATACTCACATGGGTAAAATGAACTTCTTGGCTAAATGACAATAGAAATGTTGTTTTTCATAGCCTTTTATTTAAATTAGTTTATCTTTGGAAAAAAAACAAACACTCATTTTTATAGTTTAACCTGTGCAATAATGTGTCTTCATTAATGACTTGGGTGACACAGCAGAGGGAAGAGAAGCAGTGGATAAAAGCTGGAGCAAAGGAGTTTTAATTAGGTATAAAGGAATATTTTTTTTCCCGTAAGGATGGTCAAACCCTAGAACAGGCTACCCAAAGTTGTGACATATCAATTACTAAAGGTATTAATAACTCATATGTACAGGTGCTTGAGCAATCTGATCTAATTTGATCTTTTGTGAGGGGAGGGTCAGACGAGTTGATCTCCAGACATCTCTGTAACATAAAATTCTCTATGATTCTAGAATAGGAATGCATGACTTTTCCTTAAAAAGAAAGTAGCTTAATCCTTCTATATGGTAGCAGTCAATACCTTTCTAAATTTATGCATAAAGATCAACTTTTTGGTGCTTCATTACAACCCTTTTTTTTACTTATGCAACTTGTACTTTTGAAGTGTATAAACTCTAGTTGCTAGTCTGTTACTAGCAACTAGAGTAACTGTTACAGTTACTAGCCAGTAACTGTTCCCTCTCAGTCCAAAGAAACCTGAATTCTCATACCCCAGTTTCCTCCTACTGTATCACTGTCTTCAAGACTTCTATGCTGTTGAAGTAAGAAAATGGAAGGGAAAAAAAAAAATTATGTGATAGCAATATGAAATCTTTGACTCCTGTTGATGTGAGTTGGTATGCCTATCAAAATTGGGATCCTAATCTTTAGGTTTCACTTGCAGCTAAAATCTTCTGAAGCTTTAATTTGTTCTTTTTACATTTTAATAGACAAAATAGATTTATGAAATCACATTACACTGACTCTTTACAGTGTAGCATTATACTGTCCATTTTATAAATATATTTATAGACAATCAGGTCTTCGAAATGTTGTAAACAAGGAATCAGAAGCCTGATTAGAGTAAGTAGGTTTTGATCTTGCCAGTATTACAGTGCCATAGGTTAGTTACCTCTAAACTGTTACTGTTGTCTCCTATGGTACTCCTATGGTTGTCTCCTATGGCACTCACACCCAGACACTGATGTTAGACACTCTTGCCAGTGTATGATGCACCTTTTTGTTCTTTGTATGATTGCACTTGGTGGATTTTGGCCGCTGAGTGACTGCTTTGAAACTGTGTAGTGAATGTGAACTGTTGGCACTACACAGACTTGGCACTACATTAGCATCAAGGACAGTGATCTCAAGTCCCATTAGAATCAATTGGAATTTATCATCTGAAAGCAAGCAAATTCCTGACAGAACTAGGTCCTTAGAGTCCCAGGACTCATCCAAAATACTTTTCATCTCACCAAAAACTGACAGAATTTCTCCCCAAACAGACAAAACCTGCAAAGTATGACTACCAGTACCTGGACAAAGATTTCATGAAGCCATTCACATGATGTTACATGCAGCAGAAAAAAAAAAAAAAAGGAAAAAAAAAAAAAGTGGGTGGGCTAATGCTATTACTGTGTATCTGGTGCCCAAAGGGAAAGTAATAGTGAATAAAAGTAGTGTACCGATAGCACTAATTAGCCAGGGGTATCATATATATCATTTATCATACATGCTGAAAGATATAGAATGACAAAAAAATATTGTGCTAAAATAGAAGTAAAGCAAATAGAATAGGGCAGAAAAAGATCTGAGGAAACAGGGAGAAAGGAAATGGAACAAATTATTTTTCAGGGACAAGGGTGCTTGAAAAAATTGATCATCTTGAAGGTAAAAATAAACCATTGATTCAAAAGTAAAAGAATGTGGTAGCAAAATTAGATTGAACACATGTATCCTCACAGAGATAAATGGAAGCTAGATGAAAAATGTGAGAAGAAAAAAGAAAATTGTCATCTTTAAAGTTCCAGCCCTACAGTGATACATGGAAACACAGAAATGGTATATTAATGGTCTTTTTTTTTTTTTTCAGACATAGTAAAATAATTGCAAACCTGTACAGATTATAACAGTGAAGACAAAAAACTTGAGAGTCAAGGGGTGGCAGCAGAAGCAGGTTTAGCTAGTTTCAGCCATATAAATGGCTGTTCCTTAGAGATGTTGTTTAGCCTTATTTGCATTTGGGTGTCTAAGCCAAAAGTTGGATTATACAACCATACATGGAATATTAAGGGTTAGAAGGGACCTTGAAGGCAATCTAGTCCCAACTCCACTCCCCCTTACCCAGCGCTGGGACACCTGGCCTTGACACTTCCAGGACTGAGGTGCCCACAGCCACCCTAGACAAGCTGCTCCAGTATCTCAACAACCTCACAGTAAAGAATTTCTTCCTAATATCTAGTTTAAATTTCCCCTCTTTCAGTTTGTACACATTACTTCCTGCCCTATTACTACAGTGTACAATTACTATGTTTTTTCTTATCCTTTCCAAGCTGTATTAAATTTTATTCTATTGTGAGGGTTTAATGAGACTAGAACTAGTCACCTACATTTAATTTGCATTTCTGTTACCATTATTATGATGCTTAAGTCAAGACAACTTGAAATGAAAAGAAGACTGAAACATAGAGAGGTTGCAAAGTTTTTCTTTCTGTCAGAGTAATTGAATCACTGGAATGGACAGACTCAAATAATACAATATTTGTGTTGCAAAACAATTTGTACTCCTGGGATTTTATCAGTTTTAGTTTGGCTCTTGTTAAAGGTCAAGGTATGTTTCTCTGAATAGAAAACAGCTGAGGATCATCAGGATGACACAGCATATTTTTCATAGATCATATTATTCATACTGCTATTGCTATCTAAGCTATAACAAAGCTTCCAATAAATCTGAACATGTTGATTTTTATAAATACTGTAACAAAAATGAAAACATGCAAAGTAAAAATTTTTCATTGGCTTTCATTTAGGTATTTGCTAATATGATCTCTCACTAATGGACTTTATTCTAAAAATAAATATATAATAGATTTGTAGAAAGAGGATGGCTTTGGAAATATACCAGCTCAAACAGGTACATTACTATTTCAATGCTATGTCTGCTTCACATAGAAATTACCAGTGAGGGTGTCATGGATACGTCTCTGTTGGAAGGAGTCACACCTCACAGCCTGTAGTCCAGACAGCAAGTCTGGCATGTAAGCAGTGTATTTCTAATAAACAATCTTCCTGAACTGACAAAATCACCTCCTGCTTAGTTTGGAACTTTAAAGCTAATTTGGCAACCAAAATAGTCTTTGAAGTAGTTTGCATATTTTTATTATCAAATTCTTCAGAAACACTGGTACCATTCAGGATGTGTTTGCTGGAGTTCAAATCCTCTCAAATAATTAAATGAAGTGGAGTTAGACACATCAGATTATCCATTTACTGAAGCATGGATTGTGGTCATTCGCCACCCTGATCAGGATTTGTTCAAAAGCTGGTAACTTAATTTGGATGATTCACAGTCCAAAAAGTGATGGTACGTTACAAATTTCTCCTCTACAAGATTTCCCTCTCTCATAATTTTGGTAGGAACAAATCAGTTCTGCTGCTGCTTCATGGTTGATGACCAGTGAATACTTGTGCTAGTATAAGTGATTAAAGTGTTCTTTCAGGTTGATGTGACCACTTGGTTGTTTGAAACCTTAACGTAATTGTTTGCACCATTGTCTTCTGCAATATATTGAAATGTATTTCAATAACATTTTACTTTTACTTATATTTCATTCTCTTGCAAGAATATTCCACCTAATTTTTGGTTTTCTCAGAAATGCAAAACTGTAGAAAAGAAAGGGGGTGACGAATCAAAGTCTCTCACTATTGTTGATCAGTACCTTGCATATGTCCATTATTTTGTATAGGCATACGAGTATGTATGGATATGTGAGTATGCATTCTTTAGGCCACAAGAAAAAATTTATTTATATTAAAAATTCTATGCCATTACCAAATAGCACCTCCCCATTTTAAAAATATAGTAATACCAAATTTGTCAAATTTGTCTTATGTATTTAAGACGTGATTTAGTGGTGGACTTGGTAGTGTTATCTTAACAGTTGAACTCAATGCTTTTAAGGGTAAATTTCAATCTAAATTATCCCACGATTCTATTTCAGTGTATTCTTGAGAAGGCAACTGAGGGAAGTATTACATGCCAAATTTCTCACTGAGAGTATACATGATTGTACTTTACAGTAGCAAAATCTTGGACAAGTATTTCATAAGCAACCAGAGCTGTATTTCACAAATAGTGAGTAACATCAAGTTAGTGGTTTCAGGTTTTATTATCCTTCTCTATTGAATGTTCTGGACATGATTATGATATATATCAAATTAATATCCATGCAACAAAAGCAGTTTCTTATTCTTAGGAATTTATTAATCCTTGAAATAGTCTCTAGTATTACGAACTTTCAGTTAGTTAGTGATTTGTATTTTTCAACAAATGTTGTTGTTTACAGCCTTAAAAAAAAATACACACTGAGGTTTTTTAACATTGAATAAGTAATATTTCCCTATTGATATATGTTGATTATATCTTTCCAATCTGTGATTTTTATATTTTTCTCTCCCTGTCTACAGCATTTAATAAATCCCTCTAGGTCTGTCAAATCAATGAAGTTCATCAGTTATAGAAAGTAGGATTCCATTCCAGTAAACAAATATAAAAAATATAGGGGAATATCAATCTATCTATTGAGATATCTATTGATCTACCTAGCTATCTATAGGGCAGCACTGATCTGGCTCAGTTCTATGGTCTCAATCCCCTTGTCATGTGGGAAAACTTGAGCAGAAAACACATGCTTAGCTTTTAAAAGTCCTTGTTTTCTTCACCCAGTTGTAATGTAAATGATCACACTACATATAGCTAGGTAGGAAAACACAGCGAAAGCACGTTGTGAGGAACTGGACTTTTTTAAAGCCTTAAACACCACTACTGGAGCAAGTTGTGCAAGCCCTCTGCCAAGGGATTGAAGATAACGCTGAAGGGAGGAGGCCCTAGTGGGGAAGTCTTGGGTGTGTGATGCTTCTTGAGGTGTGTGTTCATCTCCTATGAGCCAGGCTCTGTCAAAAGGGGCCCTGTATACACACACCCATCACTACCCCTGAGAAGGCCTCTTAGCAGGGGTGCCTTTGAAGTGCCCCCATCTCTCCCCTCCCAAGCCTAAATGACTTTGCAAAAAAACAGACACTCTAGCAAAAACATCATACCTCTGGAAAAACAGCCTCCTCTCAACAGACCCCACACAGAGAGGCACCAGGTGGGTTTCTCAGAGTATATAAGTCCATTGAACTTTATGTTTCATGGGCATCTCTCCCCCACCACTTCCTGATGGACCAAGATATGAGTGATCACAACAAACAAGTCTGACAGAGACCTGTGAGTCATGACTATAAACCTTTTCTTTTCCTTCCTTCCTTCCTTCCTTCCTTCCTTCCTTCCTTCCTTCCTTCCTTCCTTCCTTCCTTCCTTCCTTCCTTCCTTCCTTCCTTCCTTCCTTCCTTCCTTCCTTCCTTCCTTCCTTCCTTCCTTCCTTCCTTCCTTCCTTCCTTCCTTCCTTCCTTCCTTCCTTCCTTCCTTCCTTCCTTCCTTCCTTCCTTCCTTCCTTCCTTCCTTCCTTCCTTCCTTCCTTCCTTTCTTCCTTTCTTTCTCTCTTCCTTTCTTTATCTCTTCCTTTCTTTCCTTTTTTCTATTTCTCTCTTTTGCCTCACACATTTTCCTGGGTGGCTATATTACAACCAAAATGGCTACATACTTGTTTTCCTTTGCAACCAAATTGTTCTAAAATAAATCCTAGATATATCTGCAAACATTGATCATCTAGTATCATTTTACTGTAATGCACTCCAAGGGATTTAGTAATAAACCAAAAGTAACTCCTGCCTGGTAGCAGATAGATAGATAGATAGATAGATAGATAGATAGATAGATAGATAGATAGATAGATAGATAGATAGATAGATAGATAGATAGATAGATTGATAGATAGATTGATAGATAGATAGATTGATAGATAGATAGATAGATANACTGTATTTGCGTGTGTGTGAAATTACAATTATGGTGGGGTTTTTTTGCCAGTGTTCATCTTATATTCCATCACTCCCTGCTGTGCTGTACTTCTGGGTATAAGACTGAGGCTTGAGCAAATGAAATCATGAAGAGAGAAATGATTTCTGGGTTTTTGAGTGACTAGGAGTGCAAAAGGAGCAGATCTGCAGCTTATTTTGAAGGAATGATAGAACTGAAAGACTGAGGTGCTTGCTGATGGTACATTGAGACTGTGGAGAAGGTATGCAGATCAGCACAACTCCTGGAATACTCTGAAAACCCATCAGCCTCTTCCTGTTCATGATTTTCTCTTACTGAAGAATTAATTGGTTAATGTCATGAAATCAGCACATGGTAACAATCCAGTTTCATAAGCCAGAAAATACTGCTCTGTCTCTATATACAGAGACTGATTGAGCAGATATCCTGTCCAAAATTCCGGACTACTTAGAACTCTATTAGAGAACTAAGATGATTTCATGGTAAATAAAATGAAGGAAAAAAATTCCAGGAGATTACAAAGCCCCACTTTATTGGAGGTTCTGGAGCTATTCAGCCACTGAGTCATGTTACACAATTCAGGAGGGTGCACCAGACCCCACTAGTGGCTGGACATTTCTGTTGTATTAGCCCTGTCAAACTGCATTGTAAAATCACCAAGTTTTTCCATGGGATGGAAACTGAACTACTAGAAAAGTGAAAACTCAAAACATTAATGATTTTCTGGACCTGCTATATATCTGCAGTAAAGATTAATCTCATTTTGCCTCATGTTCTCATGCTTTTTGAAATCACTTTAGACAGCAAAATATTAGGTTCAGAATGATACTGTCACTAAAATTCAATTCAGTGTTTATATGGAGATGTTAGAAAAATGCCACAGTCCATGTAGAATTCCAAAAGGTACTTTGGCATTGGTATGGAACATTACAACACATTTACTGGCAGGTGGCCCACAGAGCAGGGTTCACAGCTCACAGATGTCCTCAGGAAGTGTTGATGCATAAATATTGGACAGGAAATAACTGGCTTGGTAACAGTTCTTCAGAAAGTATTTTAGGTCATGAGTCAACAGTATCATGCTGTTGAGAAATAAAAAAAGCATCACACAGATGTATATGAACAGGAATGCATTCTGGGGAAAAGAAAATTAAAAAAGTCGAAGAAAAAGAGACAGAGAAAGAAAAAAGAAAGAAAGAGAGAGAGAGAAGAAAGAAAGAAAGAAAGAAAGAAAGAGAGAGAGAGAAGAAAGAAAGAAAGAAAGAAAGAAAGAAAGAAAGAAAGAAAGAAAGAAAGAAAGAAAGAAAGAAAGAAAGAAAGAAAGAAAGAAAGAAAGAAAGAAAGAAAGAGAGAAAGAAAGAGACTTGCATTATGCAATAAGCAGACTGATGACTTCCAGCTCTGAAGATGCTCAGACTTCAAGAACATAAAAGGCTTTCAGAAAGTAATAGAATAATCTCTCATGGCAGATGGGAAATGAAAAACAGCTTAAATTGCAGTGAGACAGATAAAGTTTCACTAATAATAAGGGTGGTAACCATTAAACAGACTGTCTGGCAAAGTTATAGCCTCTGTCACTGAAAATCTGATGGAACAGGTTGTTTACATCTGGGGAAAAAGAAACATCCTGAAAAATATATGGAAAGAGAAATGGAAAACAGAGACAGGAAGAGGTTTCTAGACTATATTAACTTCTGTATGTGAAGATCTGAGTTTTGTTCCAACTTCAAATACATATATTTCAATACTGTATCTAGTAACACTGTATCCACTATTTCCTAAAGAATATATCACTCCCTGTATTTGGACTCAAACAACATATTTCATAATTTCTAAAATAATGTCCTTAGCATGATCATAGAAAATCATTCTATGTCTATTTCTTCTCGTGGTTATATGAATCCTTCAATGTGTTTGCTTAAATAGTGTATTTTGTGTATTTCCTCTCTTTAGCCCCAAATCTGGTTGTTAGGGTATGCTTATTGAGGACAGAGCTTTCATATTGCTCCTTCTGGAAGAGGAAGAGGTTGAATATGGTCTTCAGGCATCTGAAGTTTGAATGCATGTTCTAGACCACTTTGTGATATTGAGTTATGTAAGTTCCAATTCAGTTATCTTTATTTTCCTACTAATTTATTCAGTATTGCTGCTATTTCAAGTAAATAACACACCAAAAAATATTAACACAAAAACTGCTATTCAAAGTACTTATATTTTTAATGACATTTGCAGACTTTACACTGGCATGGCTAGGCTTACAACATGTACTAACAGTAGCTGAAGTTATGGATTTATAATCCAAAGTGATTTGATATCATCAACAACTTTTCTTTGCAGATGTTGGAAATTAAAATAGTATTTTAAAAAGCAAAAATTTCAATACTAATTTTCATGAAATGCTGATGTTTAAATAGAATGTTGTTTCCATTAATATCCTTGAGCTCAGCTTTGGAAAAAGAAAATCTTTCCTATTTTCCCCAGCAAATATGAAGAGTTAATACTTGAGAAGTGCTGAGAGAGATGCTTATTGATGACTGAGTTAACATCTTGGAGTGAACAGTATAAAACACAAAATATGTCTTCTCTTTTTTTATAGCTCAACAAGTGAGGAAATGCAGTAATAAAAAAAGGAAATGGAATGAAATTAAATCAAAACAAACAAAAGACAAACTCTCAGACTGTTGTGCTGATGGCTCATTTTCAACCCTCTTTTGAAATTGTGATTTTATTTTCTGGGTTGACTTCTCACTTGGGCCTGCTTTTGTGGCATTTATAAATGAAAACGTAGAACTTAATTATGCAAGCATTCCTAGTGTTTCATGGGCACATTACATGTATTTAATTCCATCTTTGGAAGTGCGAGATAAATTATTTCCAGGCAAGGTGGGGACTGCACAGTGGTGTTGAACTGCTGAGTCACAGGGCAGACAGCTGATGCTGCATGCTGGCTGAGTGATACCCACTGTGCCTCCAGTGCACAGAGCCCTCACGGTGCCTGTGGGACTTGGCTTACGGGAGCTTGCTTCACTTGGATTCAGACTACGCTGATGACTGTAGAGGACAACCAGCTCCACAGCAGCCCAGCAGCAGCTGGCATTGCAGAGGAATTTCAATTAGTCAGGTGGCAATCAGCTGCAGTCCCCAAGGAGACGGCTATCACCTCTTCTGCACAGAGCTCTGTCACTGCTACAAAAAGCTTAATTGTGACACTGCTTACAACACCAGGTGTAAAAGTAGCTACTTGGCGGCACTTGTCCTCTCTGCGTGATTTAATTTAAAAACTGAGAACTTCTATTCTGTGTTTGTCAGAATATGAATGAGTCAGTTGTAAACAAAGAATTAAAAAAGATGAGTTTGGTGTGGAGACGCAGCTGAGTCATTCTGTAATGCCTGTCACTTGAATGTGAATGGCAGAGGTTTTCTTCTTTGATATAACAAGTATTTTAGCTTAACGAGCTATGAGACTTTTGTAGCAAAATGGTGCCTGAAAGCTATTGGCCCAGTCAGTGCCCTCACTTTAAACTTTTCTATCCAAGATTTTACTTCTTGACCACTGTGAAGAGAAATTTAATATATTGTATTCATAAGCTTACTTTTCATCTTAGCTATTTATCTTAATAAACACTGTTTGAACTGAATAATTCTCTATGGTATGAAGATAGCATTTCTTCATTGCACTGTGTTTTTTACACCACTGATAAAGGGGACACAATCAAATGTTGGTATTAAATCTTTGGAGTTTTGATTCAGAAGGAGAGGTTAGCACAGAAGAGAATTGTTTCTAGTTTGGATTAGAATAGCTAAAAGTAGTACTATAGCCATTAAAGGTTTCAGCAAATATATCCACTGTTCAAGTCAGGAAAACTTTCTACAAAACATGAAATAAAATTTATTTTCCTTTACCAATACAATTTTGAAAACACATAATATGAATAAAGCAATAATAATCCACAGAAACTGATAAAATTTGTCTTCTGGGCAACAATACACTAATTTGCTATATTGTACACATTCTTTGAAATTAAAGGAAACTTCTGTTTTGTTAGAATACCTTACCTAAATAGGTTTACTGCTTTAAAAGGCTAAAGAAAGTGTAATATCCTCTAATAAATTCTTAGGGAAAAAATTGAATAATGATTTGGATGCATATTTCCGCTAAAATTTTTATTGTAAGAAAAACACAAATCTAAGTCAGAACATATTACTCTTGTCATCATTAATGGCACTGGTAATAACCACATAAGACAAGATAATTAAAAACAGCAAAGAACAGGATTCTCTAGAGTAACAGGTTATGATATTACTTGGCAAACACTATTCCTGGGTCCATGTAGAAATGTTGAGTGTAAAACAGTGATTTTGCTGTTTTCAGAGCTGATAAATCCTTAGCATTTCAAATTTGGGCCAAAGCAAGTTAAAAGGAGTGGTTCAAGTAAAGAGATTCTCAGGGAGAACCAGAGGCTTTTCAAAGGTCTGTTAAACTCAAACACTGAAGGGAAGATGAAAAATTTAAGTGTATTTAGACTAAAGAAAGGAAAAGACAGTAGCGGCGCTCATATATATAAAATAACTTTCTAAGAAGTTTATTCCCTTCTCAAAACTTATTGCAGATCAGACATTAAATAATGGAAAGGAAGGTCTGTGTTAGAATGTGTAACAGTGAGTGAAGTACTGAAGCCATTTGTTGGGAGGCTGTGGCAACTCCCTCACATCTACTTCCTCAGAGTAGGATGTAAAAGTGTTTGTTCAGAAATGGCATAGATATAGTTGACCCAATCTTTGCAAAGGAGGGGGTAGAAATTCTTCTCAAATTTTGTTCATCCTCAATTTCTACTCTTTTGATAGTTTTATTATACAAGTTATTATTCAGATAATAAAGTAATGAAGGAGTTAATTCAGAGTGTTAAAGAAAAATTTTTACAAAGACACAGGGCTGTGTCCTGGAAATTAGGCTGATATTCTTTAAAAAATAATTCTTAAAAATTAACAACACTTTTGTTTAAACTTTACAGCAAATATTTCCAGATTGAACTATTTTATCTTCAAATGTTCTAACTTCCACATAATTACTATTTTATTGATCTACAGAGTTATTTCTTTATGTGCACAGTGGTTTATTTACACACCATATAATACCAGTATTAAGCACTAACAAGGTTGATAAATGTCATTTCATGTTGTCAGCTTGGGGTAGTGAAAGGTTTAGAAATTTCATGCCAATCAAACTAAACTACAAATATACCTGTGAATTCTTCTCTTTCTTTTTCAATCTCCTTAAATATTTTACACTGATTAATAAGGATGAGACAAATGATAAGTTAATTTTAAGAAATATAATGGACAGCAGTTACATCTGTGTTATTCAATATTTTCATTATTCTAATTATCCTGACAACAGCCTGATGCTGTTCTGCCTCATTGACCTCATTACAGTTTGCCAGAGAAGTGCCGTATCAGAACGCTAATAACTTGCCACATCCCCTCTTTGAGAGTCAGTAGTAAACCTCAACACAACACTCTGACCTTTCCAATGTTCAATAGTTTTCAGTGGGTCCATATCATTTTACAGCAGTAGCAACCCACATGGAAGAGTTATGAATGGACTACTTGTCAAAATACTGAAGAGGTTAAACCCTACTTTATTACGTCTATTATATATTTAAAGACTTTTTCAAATAATGTTATAAGGCATTGCAATTTAGTTATATTTTTCTAAAACTATAAGGCTAAAGATATGCTAGCCCATATTTTAAGTAAACTGTTCATAGTTATAATTTAAGAGTTTTTCTAGGAAATTTATATGCGATCATTGAGGTGCCATATATTTTCTCTGAAAAAGTCTTTTTCAATATACAACCAGCCAAACAGCACATGTGCTTTTGATCAAAATTGATTCAACATTTGTCTTGCAATGTCCTACCTCAATAATCAAGTTGAATTTCTTTGGCTAAATTCTGTTTAGAAATATGGTATCCTAACAAAATAAAATGGGTTTATTTAATATTAATGTGCTCATCTACATGGTCCAGAGCAGCATTCAGGAAGGACACTGATCTGTTGGAGTGACTCCAGGGAAGGCCATCAAGTTGATTAGTGGGTTGGAGTGCCTTTCTGACGGAGAAAGACTAAGAGAATTGGATTGTTTAGCATGAAGAACAGAAGGTTTCAGGTTGCAGCCTCCCAGTACCTGAAGAGAGCTTACAGGAAAGATGAAGAGGGATTTTTTACAAAGGCATGTAGTGACAGGACAAGGGGGAATGTTTTCAAACTGAGAGTAAGTTTAGATTTTATATTAAAAAGAAATTCTTACTGTGAGGGCAGAGAGGCATTGAAACAGGTTGCCCAGAGAAGTTGTGGATGTCCCATCCCTGGAAGGGATGACCCAAGTTAGATGGGGCTTTGAGCAGCTTGCTCTAGTGAAAGGTGTCCCTGCCTCCTGACCAGGGTTTGGAAGTAGATGACCTTTAAACTCCCTTCCAACACAAACCATTCTATGATTCTATGGTTCTATGATATCAACTGCCCACAATAATTTTACATATTCATTTCAGCATGCACATAACTGAAGTTGATGGGTAATCATCACACTCTGTAAAATATAAATATTCATTTGATTTTAGGTTCACTGACTCAGACATTCTAGCTTCCTTAAATGTGAGAAAGTGTTTAATGGGTATGCAGTGATAGGGCCCAGAGTATTTAATGAGTGGAGATAAAAATAAGAAGCTGATTGTTAGTCATCTAACTTTAAGTTCTCCAAACCTCCAACCTCCCAAGTTCATGAGGAGTAAGCTTAACTTTGGAACCGGAGTGAGCTTAATTGTTGTGGATTCAAAAGTTGACTCTGTCTTTGGATGAAAATAAATAAACTGATGATTATGGAGGGGATTACTATTGTTTAAAACAAAACCAAAAGAAAAGATAAAAAGAAGGGTACAATTCTTCTTGGATTTGACAGAAATTATTGAAACTCTAGAAGTGGCAGAAAAAAATAAAATTTCCTTGCTACTTTATCAGTATCCTGCTCTAGGGAAAATTTGAGCATTTCTCATAGATTTACTAGAGGGTTTTGCCATAGGACAGAGAAATTGCATAGCAGTGGGCTTGAAGAATTGAATTTGAGACTATATCAGGGTGTTCATCCACTTAATTTATCTAAACGTATTATTTTTAATGGAGACAACTCATTTGCCTAAACATTCAACACAAATATTTCATTTTATTAATGTAGTATTATTAGAAGACAGGAAGGAGTTCAGGGGAAAAGGGGAGATATTTACACTTTTACAGATCTGGGTTGTAAGCCTGTTCTCCTGTTTCTCATTCTAACGTAATTTACACTGGAATATAACTCAACAGTACTAAATTCAGCCCACTGAAGCATTTCTGCCTCTTGAATACTGGTTATCAGACATAGCAGAACATCACAGGAGTATGAATTAGTTATGTTTCTGCAGTCATGATCATCACAGGCCTAGAACTCTTTGAAACAGTACTAGTGAAGCAATTAATTTCCTTGGTTCCTTTATCAGTTAATTCAAATGTCAATAGACAGTCAGAGTTTGGGCACTCCTAGGTTCTTCAGTACATCAAGCTTCATGGCTCTGTAGCAGCCTAACCTGGCTGAGACTCAAAAAACTTCTAGACATTTTGGGAATTTTTAATAAAAGAAATTGGCTAAGTATTAAAATAACTCACATAACAAAATTGCATGTCAGCCCTACTAAACTGACTATATTTTATAGTCAGTAGATCCATCCATTTTCTTGAATGATAATGTTAAATCACTTGTCTTCCCAAGTCTATGAAATCATTATGCCACTGTCACCTAGGAATTTTAAATGTCTGTGTAAAAATCATTGGACCTCACTGCTTATCTTTAATTTTGTTCAGTCCTTCACTCCTCCCTTTTCATCACAATGTACTTAATAATTTGGAGTAAAACACAGACATAATCAGAATATGCAACATTTTCTACATTTTATTTCTGCTATGTATCTATCTGTATAAGTAAGCTCTTGTATATTCTAAAAATGCAGAAACGTTGAGACATTCACACTACCTAGATTAATACCTGTGATGTAGCTTAAAGAAAGTTAAAAAAGGAATATCAGACCCTGAGAGTGAGAAAGCATTCATCATCTCTTGCTAAGATTCAGTTTTGCAGATATCCTAAGATCCTAGTTTTTAAATTTTTTTGGGAACTTAGCTCACACTTTTCTGGAGTTTGAAATTTTGTATAAAGTTGTCTCAAGCAGTCTTCAAAATACATTTTTCTGAAAGAGTTAATGATGAGTGACGAGTTATTACTATATATGACAACAGGATTAGAAGCAAAAAAAAAATGGAAGCACTGTTTATACATCACTTGATTCCCTAAAACCTAGGAAATAAATAGTACAAGACAGTTCAAACAACAGTAACTGCAAGTTACACCACTAAATGCAGACTCTGTCAAAATCACTTGAATTGTTTCAAAAATAGATAGTGATATTTTAATATCTCAGTATTTTAGATTCAACTCCAGTGCTACAATTTAGCCAACAAAATATGATGACTTTTTGGTAACAGTTTCTAAAGAAAAGGGAAGATAGACACATTATACAGTCCTACCATAAGTGTAATTTTTCATTTTTTAATGTTTCATTTCACGTAATATGCCAAAGAAAAAATATGCATAGGCTGTTCTTAACAGTGGTGCTATTTTCAGTGTTCTATTTCTGTTTTTGTGTTCTGTTTCTGCTTTGCAAAACTGACACAACTATTTTTGTAATTCTCATGACTTTACAAAAGATTTAAGAGTATTTTAATAAAATGGTCAGTATTCTTGCTACCCTACTCCACTTTCCATTGTATTTTATTAGTCCAGTAGGTGCTTTGGGTCATTTGTATCAAAAGTCAATTCAACTGTTCTTATGTCTGGAACGAAAGGATAAACACTTTGGTTTAGTTACTGAAACATAAAAATACTATTTTTCAATTATGAAGGACTAAGCACATGCATTCAACTCTAATCCTCTATATTAGATAAAGGTGGGCAGTAGGAGTTGTGACTCTAACTAATAAAAGAAAGTGGGAAAGTTTCAATATCTTAGGTTAAATATTTTCTTCTTCAGAAGAAAGGTTAATGACTGATCAGACACCCTATTTCATTCCTTGTTATGGCTTCAAGTAATTTTTGGTACAGATCAACTCAAATATGTCACTGTTTGTTGTATTATCTGCATGTCTGGATGTCCTAAGCCACACATTAAGGAAACAAAATGCCCTTTGAGATTATACTAGAAAGACTTTCTTTAAGTTCAGTCATTAAGAAAAGCATAATGATGAGTCAGAAAAAATGCCTTCTTTAGTGGCTCTCAAGGAGACACTTTTGAGGTGAGATCTAACAATAACTTAAGAAGCAGGTAATTGCAAATAGAACAGTACAACTGAAGGTAAAGCAAAACTGTTCACTGTGCTTCTGTGGGGTTATTTCTCTCTGCCATTAAGTAAGGCATATATTTTATGTAAACAAAAACTTCTGCAATATCTACTGATAGTTTAATTAGGGGCAGTGAGAGAATGTTACGAACACTTATCTGTACACAGTAATTGCAGAAAAACAACTAGGTTTTTTCCTGATAGCCTGCCTAAAAGCTACTACCTTAGCTGAGACCCAGACCGTCCTTGTTTAGAGTATGACCACAATCACACTGGATAATGACAATATAATGAACAGTCAATTTCCATCACAACCTATCTTTTCATCTGGGGAAATTTACTCAGAAGATATAATTTAATAAGGTTTTTAATTTTTTTAGGGTCAGAGTGCAATTTTGGTATTATCCTGCTCTCAGATCTCCTTTGCAAAGATTAAAAAAGTCTATGAGTTTTTTAGAGATCTTTGACTGAATGTGGAGGATAAATAATGACCATTAGTGCCTCTTGGGGAATGCAACGAAATTTATAAAACAGAATTAATTGTCTTTTATTCCAATAATTTGCATATTTTAGGAGATGTTTTTTTTCAAAATATCACCTTTCTACTCTGGACCTACATAAGCATAATCATAAGCATTTAGACTAATGTGCAATTGATTAATAACATTATTTTCATTATAATATAGTCTTGATTTAAAAAATGTCTTTATTTTATTGAATAAAAATCCTCATTTTTATTCAATAGAAGTTTCTGTTTTAAGTAATTCCACTGGCAAATGACTTCAGCGCAGCTCTTCTACTATTCACATACTCAGAAACCTTGACTTTCAGAAAAGCAAATATATTAACCTGAATCCAGTTTGCTCTAATTTCTTCCTTCTGAAAACAAGTGAAACTCATTATCTGTGTTTCCCAGTATACCTGCACCCTACAGCAGTAAACTGCTCTGCCTGAACAAACTGTGCCTTAGCTACACTTTTGAAAGGTGCAAGTAACAGAGTGCTAAACTGAAAAATAAGAAAAAGAAATGCTGACACCCGTGAATCACAGTTCACCTAAGAGCAAACATGACAAAATTTTTCACAGGAAATAAAGTGATGCTGCGATTCTGTGTGAGATGGCACAGATGAATCATCACCAAATAGAGAGCTTCTGTGCATCTCTGTTCATCAGAATGGATGGCTGAATTGATATAGCACATAGTGAATATAAAGCAATGACATATAGACCTATACACAGAAAAATGAGCTTTGCAATCAAGGCTTGAATCTCCCCTTGGTGTCATAAAAGAAGTGTTATTTAGTTTTCCTGTGTTATCTTTAAGTGTTCTGGCACAAAATGACTTTTTTTTTTTTTGGGAGATCAACTTCAGTTTTAGATCTTGATTATGAAAGATATAACATTTATTCAGTTGGTCTGTTCTGATTTTCTAGTGTATTTCATATATTTTATTTTTTGAGACATGCAGGTTGCCATAGTATATTTTCCTCAGTAGTTTCACTTTTATAGTGGCAGCTGGGAACCACAGAAACATTTTATTCTTTGCTCAGTGTATAACACAGGTGGTATAATATCAACAACATTTTCTACTCACTTGAGAGACCTATGTGAAAGGAAGATGAAAGGCATGGTGACTGAGTAGGAAATGTAATGCAATAGAACTAGCTTCAAGTAGAAAATGTAGACATTTGTCTTCAGTGATTTATGTTTTGAAAAAGACAGCAGATCAAAAATGTGTGGGTTTATACGAGGACAAATTATACCCAGTATACACATATGACTTACAGCATTTTGTACTGTTGTAACTCTGCTGATTAACTGAAAATATTTTAGATGAAAGAATAGGTTTTATTTTGCTTATGTTTATTAAAAATACATATTGCTTCTCAACAAAATTGGTAAAATATATTTGTTTCAAAATAAAAAATTGAAAAGTCTCACTTTAAAAATGCCTGTATTAAAGAATGGAGATATTTGTGATTCTTCCCTGTTTTTTGAACCAAACATTGACCAACTCAATGTGGGTATAGAGACAGCTTCAACAAAATCAGGTCTTGCTTTCTAAAGATCAAAATAGGTCAAAATAAGACTTTTTTCAGCAGATTATAATAGTTGATATGTGTCTGCCTTACTGTTAAAATGTTTCTGAAGCCTATTCTATTGATGTTCTTTGCATGATCTACTTAGCAATCAGAGAAAGTTTGCAAAGAATTAATGATAAAAATACAATTTAGGACATTAATAACATAAATTTATTAAAATATTCAGATGAGTGGGGAAGCAACCAAATTTATACATCAGGAATAAATTGAATTTTATTTATTTTCATTAGAGGGATTCACTCAGTTTTTCCTTAACAGTCAAACACATGGTGGTTGAAAACAACTTACGATCATAAAAACTCTTTCAGCATTATGCCAGGGTGAATTTTTCCAGTTTTGTTTACCTTCTGACATGCAGTGTTCTAAAAGTGTTAATTTAATCTCTAAAAAGCAGTAACAGTATGAAAAATCCAAGCACTAACACAGAGTCAAATTTAAAGAATTTGCAAACACTTCAAAGACTAACAGACTCTGAAAACGCTTTATCTGGATTATTAAATCAATATATATGAATAGTGAGTGTACTCATATGGAATATCATGGGATCATGTATTTGTAAGACTATTCCATATTGATGGACTCAAACTTACAGGTTTTAAGAAATCTATTTCACTATTTTTACCATAAAAATCTATACACAGGCAATGAGGCTTTTACAGTCAACATTAATCCATGGTTTTTAGCATCATAATGGATTCAGTAATCAAAGTCCAGAAAAGCTGATGAAAAGGATTCTTGCTTTCCAGAAAAACTTGAAGCAAAGTATATAGAAGAAACAACATGCTCAGGTGTGATAGAAATTAAAGGTTTTGAAAGTTTATAAAATTCTCCAAATGTAGTTATTTTATTTTTTCCCTTTCTCAGTTGTATAACACTAGCTTTTTAAATGTCATTTTAAGTGATATTTTTTGTTGGACTGTTTCCAGGATCAACTGTAGATAACTTCCTCTAATAAACAATCAGTCTCCAAGTGAAAAACTGAATCAGTTATCAAAATTGAAAGCTTGATTTGGTTTAACATTTTGAAAATTCTTATATTAATTCTTATTTAAATTGGAATTCTCCCTTTCTCCACTCTGATAGTTTGTGTTCTTGTTTTTTACACCTGGAAAATACTGTTCATGAGGCTGGCAATTTATGTTCCTGTTCTTATATCTGCTCAAATGTTTTTTCATACTTTTGGGTGTTATGGCTTAAATGTGCAAACCTGACACCGTAATTTAAATCAAATGTGAACTTTCACAGAAACACTCTACATGTATTAAAAAAAAGAGTAAAAATGTCTCTAATATGAGTTTTTCCTTACAAGCAAGCCTAAGTGGTTTCTTTTTCTAACTTGTTTTTTAATTGGTCCATAATATGGTGCAATTGACATAACAGTTTTTTCCCTGTTTTCTAAAGATGCTTTAAAATGACTGTGTCAGGGATGTCAAACCTTTATCAGAAGTGAACACCATGTATATCCTTTCATTTTTGACAACTCTTATTAAAGAACATAAAGACCTTTTGCACAAACAGTTCTGTCTTTGGAAACTGAAAATAGATTTCCATCATCTTGAGACCTGAAAATCCAAAGGTCACTCTTTGGACGTCACCTGAAAGAGGACTGATGCTAGCAGCAGAGGCTACCAGTATGTCACAATATGTTTAAAAATCAGAGTAAGTTTAAAAGAAGTAAGAAGACTAATCAACCTGGTGTGTCTTCTATTTTAAAAGAGTTTGGCATTATCTATTAAAAAAAAAAAAAAGAGAAAAAAATAAAAAAGGAAAGTCCTGCTTTTCTTTCTTAATTCCACGTATAAAGATAAATTCAAACTGGTTTTCAAGTTTATACATTGTCAGCTAAATGTAGCTAAGAAGTCTGAGAAAACATATGGAAATAGGAAATCACAAAGTGAGAGAGAAAAAGAACGTAAAAAAAACGAATAAACAAAACAAAATTGAAAAACTCTGAGCAAAAAGTTAGTTTTTTAGGTTTCATCTGAGATATTCATAACAGAGTGAAGGTATATGGAGAAGAGATATCTGTATTAGCAAACTTTGCATCACATGGGCTTCCAGGTAATGATTCAGGATAAAGAGGGATATCACTGTAAAAAAACGCACTCATTAATGTAGGTAACTACCTAGATGGAGGGGAGTTCAGGTTGATGGTGGAGAAGCAGGTTAATGAAATTAGCCTTTCAATTCTAATGAAAGACATTTTAAGAGAAATAGGCTTTCAGAGCAGAGTTCTTTTCCTAAGATAGCCTCAGAAACGTAGAAAACTGTACTCTGTCTTCAGGCCCTCTGTGGATTGCTCTAGGCAGCTGCAAGTTGCAAAGCATGGGAACCATGATGATGCATCACTACTGCATTGTGTTAACCCTAAAAAGAAGTGATTCTGAACTAATGAAAACATTGGATGCTATTTGATTTATGAATGAAATTTGAGTTAACATTCTTGTTAAACTAGTTTTAACCCACATAATTGCAAAAACGGAAAGGTAAGAAACATGATATATTATCAACTAGTCTGTTTTGCCAGTCCAAGAGAAAGTACACTAGAAAAAGATGACTAAAAATTACTAGAAACAGATAATTCAAAGAACTTGTATATTGCAAACAACTAAAACACAGGAAAAGTATGATGATGAGAGAGTTGGGGTTCTTCAGCCTGGAGAAGAGAAGGCTGTGAGGAGATCCCATTGTGGTCTTTCAGTACTTAAAACAGGCTTATAAGAGAGAGGGAGAGTGACTTTTTACACAAGCAGATAGCGATGTGACAAGGGGGGATGGTTGTAAACTAAAAGAAGTTTAGATTAGATGTTAGGAAAACTTCATTGCTCAGATGGTAGTAAGGCACCCAGTTGCCCAGAGAAGTTGTGGATGCCACATCCCTGGAAGTGTTCAAGGGCAAGATGGACAGAATACTGAGAAACTGCTCTAGTGAGTGGTATTTCTGCCCATGGCAGGGAGGTTGAACTAAATGATTTTTAAGGCCCCTTCTAACCCAAGACATTCTATGAATCTATGATTCTGTGAAGTTATTTTTAACTCTATCAAATACAAACCAGCTTGATCTCCACTTCCTTCTGGTATCACAACAGGATTGTGTTCCCGCATTTGCAAATGACATTTAATTACTCTACACATCTCCCTGCATTTACATGCTTTCATGTTTTCTATATTTACTTTGAAAATAAAGTAATGCAAAAATTCTTAAATGATATATGCATCGATCATGATTGTTTTCACTTAGTTGTTTTCTGTTACTTTAATCTTGTAATTACAACCCTAATTGGACCACTTGAGGATTAAGATATTCTCAGGGTATTTTGTAACACTATCTTCTCTTTAACAAGGGTACTCAATATCCCCTTGTGGAAACACTTGCTATTATTCTGGTTTAGAAATTGTTTTCTATTCCAAAGTACTAGGAAATTTAAGGCTGAGCGTGCTACAGGGCTTAGGTTTTATAATATTAAGCACTAAATTAGGTGTCTAGAATCTCAATACAACAAAGAATTAGATACCTCTGGTAAATAGTCACTGACATAAGCAAAGGGTTTACATTGAGTAATAAGAAATGTTGAAAAGTGGAGTAAGATATAATGCTTACATCTCTAAGAAATGTGCCCACTGCACTTCAACTTTAGGAACGACCTAAACTTACATACAGATTTACATACTTCTATCATTCCAACCAATGAGATGGTCTGTCTACTGACTAAAAGGTGTTTGCAGTGTTTATGAAAATCCTTGCAAGGAAAAGAAGACTTTTCACCCATCAGGAGAAAGTCATTAGAGTATATGTGAATTGTCTAAATCCAGAATCTGCTGTTAATATGTTTTTTACTAAGAAAGTACCTTTTGATACTGTGTTTGGAAACCATTCAAATAATTATTAGTACTTCTCATGGTAGAAAGTATTTAATTATGGGTTTCTGTGAATAAGCCCATTTATCATAATTTTAAATATTTTAATCTACTTCTCATACTTTAGTTCATAAATACACTAATTAAAACAGCCTGCTATAGACCCTACTACATTTACTGTGTTTAGCTTCATGCTAGTCCTCATTGTTAATTTTCCTTCACCCATAAAAACTGGTCTTAAGAAAAATTCTTATCTTCATATTACACCTGGTTCAAGAAGCATTAGGAATAGTATATTTATTTACAAAAGTCATAAAAGGACTAGCAAATGGTGGATAATTACAAGTTTATAAAGTCTGGTGCTGGCCATGAGGAGCTGTAGAAAGATACAACAATGATCACTATTGTACAGATGACAGTCAGTGCCAATAAATTGCAAGTATATGAGGAAAGAGTATCCTGAACTGGGTGTTGCCTCCATAGGAAAGAAAAAAAATTATAATAATTCTTTGAAGATTGTTTAATATCAATAGACAAAAACAAACAAGCAAGCAAACAAAAAACCCCAGCAAATAACTGTGCAGTTATTACATCAAGACTGAGAATAAAATATGAAACATCATTATGACAGTACATAAATTAATCAGATTTAAATATTTGACAGCTAGTCTCTGAAAGTTAAAAATATTATTAGAAAAATATAACCATGGAGGCCTTTAACTGGAAGGAGCTGGGACAACCTCAGCTATAGAGTGAGTTCCATGCAAATAGAAGTGACATAGACTGATCCTTTGACCTTGTTTGTCACGAAAGAGATATATCAAGGTCTGAGTTGCACAGAGAATGTAGAGAGAAATTAATTATTCCCAGTTTCTCCAAAAGTAGGCAAGAATCAAATCATATTTTCCATGACAGGTTGAAACCCAAAGGTGTACTTTCTTCAGCTCTGGGGTTCATTAAAACAAGACATTGTAGGCATGAAGAGTTTACAGGGGTTCAAAACTTGATTGGACAAATTAACTGAGGAGGTTCAGAGAAGCCTTGGTCTCAAGCACTTCAGACACAAATTTTAAAAGGGTGTATTAGAAGAAGCATCTACTTACCTTGTCCTGTACTTTTTCCTAAACATTCACTTATGACTAAATGTCAAAAATATTGGACATAGTCTCTGATGGAAAGAAAAAAAAAAGAAGAAATCCCCTGATATGAGAAATATGTTCTATTTTTGTTTGTGTAGCTGTGATTCTTCTGCACTGTGATAACTGTTGAGAACTGACCTCATGGGCTCTTTTACTCAGGATATAACCTTAAATGTTAATTAAGGATTTGATTGCTGGGGAACATCAAGGACCAGCTCCAGGGGGACTGATCAAACCCTGCCTGGCCTGTGCCCTCACCGAGGAGCACTGTCCCATGTGGTGTGGGCACATCAGGCAGTGTCCAGGTGTTGATAACAGAGTCCATTAACAGACACAAATATGGCAAGTGATGACTCAGGTCCAGAGGATGTCCAGAGACTTGAGTTCAGAGCAAAAGGGATGAGGTCTGGGACCTAAAATTAAGGTGATGTGACTCAATGTACCTGAGGGTAAGAGCTTCAAGTCAATTTATCTCCTAATTCAGATGTGATGGGTGACAATTCATAGCAAGGGCTCAGGCTTTGGGTCTAGATCCCAGCTCAGCCCTTTGTGCTTGTAGATTTGTGCATTTCACTCTGCTTTATGCAGAGTCCATAAAACCCCAAAAAGCTGTTTTTCAGTCTTGCTTGTACATATATGAAGTATTTATCTGAACATCATAAGCTTATGGTTAGGTATGACATCATGGTAGCATTTAGTATTGATATAGGCTTACTCAGGATTCCAAAATTAATCAAAAAACTTATTCTGCAAACACACAGAGGTATTAGTAAAACTGACACTTCAAAGACTACTGACAGCATAAATTTAATTTAGTTTGTATAATGTCAAGAATGAGTTGCCTTACATCTAAACAGACCATAAGAAATCATCTTAAACTTGAAGGAAGTCATATATAATCTTTTTGAGAAGAGGAAATGAAAATCAAATTCTCAATTCTAGTTGAATTGAAACATCTCAGGCAAAGGTGACAGAATAGATAAAACATTTATATTAAAAAATGCCATGTTGCCTGGGGCTTATTGATAAATGCTGCTTTATTAGGCTCAGCTATTCCTGAAGATAAACACATACAACTTTCATTGATTTCCTTCAGCTTATATTTTGATAATCATTCAGGGTACCAGTACATTCTGACATTTCATGCTACTGAGTCAAATTGGTCTTATTGAACAGCCATAAAAACTGTAGAATCACTGAATCAGTCATACTGGAAGGAACCTTGAGAAGTCACCCGGTCCACTTTCCTTCTCGAAAGAGACACAACATTAAATTCAGACAAGAGATTTAGAACTTTTTTTCAGTAAATTCTTGAATTACTCAATGAACTCAGATTCTCTGGGCAACTTGTGCAAATGCTTAATAAATCTGATAATGATTTTGTTTTGTTTTGTCGGTTTGGTTTTTCCTAACTAGGCTGTCAGAACATCTTCTGTTTCAATTTATGTCCACTGCCTCTCACTCTTCTCTAAGGTACCTTAGTAGAAAGCCTGGCTCTGTCTCTTTGGTTACCTATTTGTAGGTATCAGAAGGCTGCTATTTACTCTTGCCCCATGTTTTTTTACTTCTTCTAACAAAAAAAAAAATTCTCAGTAAAGCAGGATAATATTCCTTAATTTGACCTATTGGCAACTTCTGCTAGCTCAGGAGCTTTTGGCCACCTTTGCTGCCAAGGCACAACTGGCTCATGCTCATCCTGCTGCACATGAGCATGCACATGTCCTTTTGAGGACAGTGGCTCCCCACCCAGCCTGACCTAGCCTGTGTCACTGCTCATGGCATCACATCTGCAGCAGAGGCTGCAGAGAAAGCTGTGACTGCCAGTTTTCCAGGCCTACTTTTGCCCCTAGTGACATTGTCACTAGTGGGGACTGAGCCCTGTGGTGTATTAGCACCATTTTGATTTCAGAATTTAGAAATGGATTTTTTTTTAATTATTGTGTAATGTATTTCACCCTTGTTCCTTGTTTCGCTGAACTCAAATCAAACAAACCATGCACACATACACACACAAAAACCCCTCTTAATTTCACCTTGAAAACCATGCTTATATTTTTAAAGTCACCATTAAAACTTTTTTGTTATTGTTGTTCTACTAAGTCTAATAAAATGTGTGTTCTCACAGAAAGAAGTGCAGAAACAAGACAGATTGTTGCTTAAAATAACAAGGTATCAGGGAAAAAAAAATAAGGTGCCCCAAAATCTCCTCATGAAGTGTTATGTCTAGTCAGGAAAATGGTAAAACTCCTATTAACTCTGATGAGAGTCGTGATTCCAATTCATCCCACCACATAAGGCCTGTGTCAACTCTTTGGCACAATAAAATATTATCTTGGGAAGCAGCCAGTACAGAGTTGTCTTCTGCCTTATGCTGATAGAGAAGGACTGGATAATTTAACCAAAACAATGTCCTCACATGATGAGGAGCAGCTGGACCTTGTGAAAAGGTGACTATACTTCAAAAGCAGCCTTCCTTAATGCAAAAGTCATATCTCTGTACCTGTCCTGAGTATGCCCTCTGACAACAGCAGGAACTCAAAGCTCAGGAGGAGAAGGCTGAAACATTTTCAGTTTTAAAAAAGAAACTTGACTGCCAGGAAATGACACTAGCTTGAGGTCAAAGTTTTCATATAAAATCTAGTTATTTTTGTTGATGTGTTTTCAAGTATCTTTACAAATGCAATTTATTACAAGCTTTGAACACACATATCACAGTTTGTATAGATAATAACTTCCACAATATTGCTAAAAGAAAAAACATCAAAGAGAAAAAATAAAAAAAATTGAAAATCTTATAAGTGATAAATCAAACATTTGCCTATGATGTTTTACTACATAAGAAGCAGAAATGTCACTTCATTTGGCATCCATATTTCCTGTGAAGTAGCTAACCACTTTCCAATAACCTCAGAGGTTCATCATTCTTTGTGAGTTCTTTTATCTTCGTCAGCAGTTACCTATTGTTGCTGCTACAATCTATGTGACTAAAGAGACTCTGATGGCACAGCTGCTGCAGACAAAGGTGGTTGCAGTGATTATGTTAATAGGATCACTAATTTCTGGCATAAACATAGCTTAAAGCTGTTGTGCTGCTTCATCTGTCACTAGCTGGGTCAGTGAAATATCTTGAACAGAGTATAAAAATGTTACTAACTCTGTTGTTATTTATTTGTATTTCAGTAGCACCTGCAAGCTACAGTAAGCTGAGACTCTAGTATTTCAGGCAAAAAATATCCCGTTGCCTTGTAAAAGCCCACAAAATCAGACAACAGGACCTTACTCTCTTCCTCTAGGCCACTCTTATACCCCCTGTACTGGTTTAAAGGTAAACCAGCAGGAGAAATGGACCCATCACAAGAGAGATTATAAGTCAGAGTTACAATTTAATGAAAGGTATTACAATAAATACACTGACACCAAGAGAAAACTGCTTTCAGCTCACCAAAACCCAGCAGTATAACCCAGTGTCCCGGGGCACAAGCCCAAAGGGGTTTGTCAGCCCATGTGCTGAGACCCGTGTGGCTCCCCCAAGTCTAAAGCAAAAGGAAGTGAAGAACCTGTTGGTGCAGATAATGGCTGTGGTCTAATCAAGAGTGGTGGCTTCCTCCTGTTAAGGTCCTGCTGCTCCTCTGGATCCAACTAATTGAAGCCAAGGTCTTCTTACCGCTGCTTATGTAGATTCAGGGAACACCCAGTCCCTCCCCCAGGGCGGGGACACACACAATGAGTGATTAACTCTGAGTCATGGGGTATTGTTAAACCATTGATGGCCCATTAGCAGCCACGCCCCCTCAGGCTGGGTGTGAAGGTGCTAATGACTCCCTGGGCAGCTGCTGCAAATGGTCCATTGTTCTTGGGAAATAAACAGAGGGGGTAGAATACATAGCTTTGATCACCCCCACACAGTGATAACTGGTCCCATCTGCTGAACTAGGATACCCCCCTACCTCACTCTTATAAAAACCCCAGTTGGAGTATTGCTTCCAGCTCCACTCCCCAGTACAACAGAAAACATGGTCCTGCTGGAATGGGTCTAGAGAAGGGCCACAGAAATTATCAGAAGGTTGAAGCACCTTGGTTGAGAGAGTTGGTATTGTTCAGACTGGAGAAGAAAAGGCTCCAGGAAGAAAATTTTGTGTTCTTTCAATATGTAAGGGAGATTATAAGTAAGGCAGAGAAAGACCTTTTACAAAAACCTGACAGGACAAGGTACAATGGTTTTGTTTTGAAAGAGGGTAGATTCGATATAAGGAAGATATTTTTTACAATAACAATGGTGAGACACTGGGACAGGTTGCCCAGAAAAGTTCCAGTTGCTCCAAGCTTGAAATGTTTGATATCAGGTTGAATGGTGCTCTGAGAAACCTGATCTAGTGGCAGGTATCCTTCTTCATAGTAGGGGGGGTATAACTAGATGATATTTTAAGGTCTCTTGCAACCCAAACCATTCTATGATTATTTGGTTCTATGATTTTATGAAAGACAAGTAAGATGTCACAAAGAAATATTGAGATAATAAGTACCTAAATATACCAATTAATAGGTAATACACCAATTAACAGATGTCACTAAAATGTTGGAAGCCTCTTTGCTCCTAAATTTATCATACAATAGGGAAAAATATTTGTTTCAACATTAACAGGAAACATTAAAGGAAAGATACATTTTAGTATGTAAGGTGGTCAGTTTTCCTGACCATACAAACTTCATACCTAGGCCCATGAGATATAAACCATCTCTTTCATCAATCAAGATGCAGGAAAGATCTAGGGTTAGTTCATACACGTGCTGATTCTGGGACTTGACAATATATCTCTGGAGATCTTTTTTCATTTCTACAGATAATGTCAACTTTTGTGGTTAATTTTGCCACTGAGTGGCTCAGCTTGGACAGCTAATGTGTCTAAAACTAGGTGACATGGTATCCATATCTGTCTTTTACCAAGGAGTGTTGTAGAGTTTTTTATGAGCCCAGGTACCTCTTAACATGTGCCTAATTACTGTTATATTCACAGCGGTTAGACACAAGATCAGTTATTACTGGGTCAGAACCACCTTGTGGGAGGTGCATGCATGGGTGCATGTGGGTGGTGTTATGTCCCTCATGGCAGGGCCCTGGAGCCCACATGGGGAAGCCCTGGAGTGTCTGCCAGTCACAAAAAGTCTGGTAAAACTATAACACCCCACAGCTCCTAGAGCCCCTGACCCAGTTTGGATGGCAGGGACAGTGAGAACACGGCCCTCATCCTGGCCTGGGACCCCAGAGTGGCCAGGGGGTCAGAGACCCTACCTGGGTGAGTTGGCCATAGAGATCAGAGCAGATAAAACCAAAGGCATATGTTTGGCACAAGTCATGGCCCTGCCATCTGGACATGTGAGAGCTGGTCTTACACAAAGTTTCAATGGTAGCTCTCTCTCCCTTTCTCCTTCTCTCTTTTTGCTCCCTTTGCTTCCCTTTCTTTGTTCCTTTCTTGATGCATTGGGTGGCTTGGAGCTGGAAGGATTAGATTTTGACTTAAGTATTGGTGATTGAATTTCGACTTAAGTGTTGTGGATTAATATGTGCTGGGTTGATTTTGTGATGAACCATTTTGTCTAGTGTGTGTAGTGCCCTTTTTTAACCTTTGCCAAGTTTCCTTATTTTCTCCACTAAATTAATAAAGAAACCCCTTGGGAACAAGTCCATGGCTTATTGTAATGAAGAACACTGCATATAAATATTTAAAAGTAAAACTGGCTGAGCTGTGAGCCCACAGCTCCCAAGGCTGGAGTGTTACATACAAAACACAGACATCTTAGCCTAAGTCCCTTGGAAGATGGCAGCAGTCACAGAAATAGGCTAGGAAATTATCAATCTCATCTGTAGACAAGAACTCCAAATCTTTAGAGCTTTTGTGGTTATACCCCTTCCAATTAAGCTTTTCTTGGGCAGTAAACCAGGACAGTTCAGCCATAGCCTGCTCTCAGCAAGAAATGTCACTTAGGTAGACAGCATTTATGTTGGGCTTTTTGCATATTTTGAATATGTACACTGTGATGTATTTGCAGAGCACATCAGAGAACTTAGATAGCAAGTGTGACAAGCACAAATAATTGAAGGCAATGTCCATATTCAAAGTCCAAACAGAGATGGAAATCTTTATTCTGGCAATTGTTGATTCTTGGACCTCTAAAGATTTTAGGCTTACATTATACAACGTGCAAACAAGTATGTGTATAGACATAATCCGGAGGGTACCATTAGCACAGTGCCTCTTCTAATAATTCCTCTTTTCTACATTTTATCTGCGCTTAGAGTTTGACTTTCAAAGACTTCACTTTGGCCCTTCAAGATAAGATGTGTGATTTTCATTGTATAGCACCCTGACAAGAAATTTGTGTAGCAACTTTTAGCACCAGTTACGTGAGGAAGACATACCTGTTGTCCAGTCTCAAAGTAAATATGGTAAAATAAGAAATAAGTAACAATGTAGTATGATCTCAAGCAGCTGAAAAAGAAATGTTCTCATAAAAAAACCAAACACTATAAACGAACAAAATAAGCAAATCAGAAGAGACTGCACTTTGGTTTATTTTTAAATTAGTTTTTTTTGAGACTGAAGTTGTTCAGAGATACCCTGTGTGCCTCTGAATGGAGAAGTCTGAGCACTAAAAAACACCTGTGCTTCATGGCATTCTTCCAAAGCTATTTTACCCCACTTCTCCCAATGGGAAGACTGCCACACAACAATGTTAGTTGACACCCAAACTAACTTGTTTAGAGCTAGACCAGGCTGTTCTTTTTAACTGCACTGGTCTGTGACACCATCCTTCTTTAGGTATTTCGTAATTAATTTCTTGGCTAACTTCAGTATTTCAACCTTCAGTGAGCCCCCTAAACCTGTATATTATTATCTCCATCTGTGTTGCTTTCTTAAAATATGCTTCTAAAGCAATTTATGTTGAATTGTTTTCAAACCCCTCTTAGGCATGGCTTCTTCAGCCTGGAGCATTTTTTTAGCTCTGAATTTACATTGTCTGAGAGTACCTATAAAGCATGCTTAAACATGTATTTTCAATATATTTTGAGAATGAAATCATATTTTTGTTGTAAAGATAGGTGCCCTGTTAGAAATATGAGTTGAAACTCCCATTGGTAAAGAAGCAACTCTACAGTACTGCAATATTTCACTGAACCTTCAGTACTCACAAGATGCTACAAGAAACCTTTCACCCAACTGCTCATTTAGTTTACTAGGTTATACAACCATCCCACGAAAAGGGAGAGATTTCTTGACCCTTAGTGTGGGGAGATTTCCTCCACCCTTAGTATTTGATTTGTCTGTCAATGCTGCAGGAAAGCCAAGACTTTTGTGCCCAACCAGTCTGTCAGTGTCTGTGGCTCAGTGCCCTCCCTGGGGATATGAGTTTTTTGCTGGGGATTCTGCCAAGTCAATTAAGTCCTGTCTTGGTGCAGAAGGTATGAACTCTTCTTAAGGCAGAGATTTCTCCCGAAATTGGGGTAGGACTATGTCAATTTTTCCCTCATTTCCACTTGTTTTCTACACTGCAATTAAAGACTGAACAAGCTTACAGAGAGCTTAGAGGCACCACACAACCAAAACTGAGATACTCCCAGCTCCCAAGCTTGGCGACAAAAGTCATTGTGCTCTTTATAAAAATTTGGGTCTTTCCTTAGACTTTTCATGAAAATTGGGCAAGAAGTGTTAAGTTGGGGAACTTCTTGTGTATGGTCCAGTGGCTTTTTTGCAAATGATTTAGTAGTTCAGCCCGTATTACAACCGTAACTGGCCACTTCATGTACAAACTCATCCCAAGTGAGAGTGGAATCTCGCTGACCCCATCTGTGACTACAGGTACTGTGTCTGTTATTTTTCAGATGGTCTTGAATGTCTGCAACATACATCTTTAGACTTTCAGGGAGTCCATGAATGAAAGGTCTTAACTGTGCTGGATCAATAAGTGCTTGCATTGGAGAATTCCTTGTAGAATCTCTATCATGCTTAGTATGTATGCTACCTTCTGCACTGATGCAGCCCACTCAGAGAGATTGTTAGTTTTGATTACCAGTAGGTCTCCTCTCTCTTGAGGAACTATACCTCCTGCCTAGTATGTAGCCAATGCAGTTAAGAAGTAATCACAGTTTCCTGATGAGGTAGTTAGAAACATCCCTGGACCCCAGTAGCTTCTTGATTCCTCCTCACTCAACAACACTTGGTCCCGCTCCAGTAAGATAAACTCGTCACACAAATTCCACTTCAGATTCAACTGGCCACCTAGAATATTTTTCTTGTAATTTTAACAATTCAGCTGGCATCCGGGGCATTGTATGCATTGTGGTGTGATTCTCATCATACTATCAACAGTAGTCTCGGTTTTAACTAATGGCCACAAGGAAACCATCCAAGAACTGGAATCTGAGATCCTTACACATTCATCATCATCACTATCACTTCAAATATCCCTATTCCAGGTCTTGATACCCAGATAAGATGCTGATTTAGCGAGCTACCCAACCAAAGCAGGAGGCTGTTTTTCCAACAACAGTTTCTTTCTGCACTCTGCTGCAGCAAGTAAAGTTTTGATCTGGTCCACCTCAGCTTTAAGAAGCTCATTTTCAGCAACAAGTATATCAACTTGAAATTCCAATTTCTCTCCTAAACTGCTATCAAAGGCTAATGATGACTTTGACACCTCATTCTCCAATTTCGAGTCAGTATACCCAACATCAAAAATCCATTCAGAAGTAAGTGAATTTTTAGCTTCTTGTTGTGCAAAAGACAAACAGGCTTCTAAAACTATATAAATCACACCTTTACCTTTTCCTTTTTTACACTTCTGCTCAGCCTGACATTTCTCAATGCATTCCACTACTTTCCTCTTTGTCCTTCCAAAACGTTTGAGCCCACTCCTTCCCAGTCTAGGAAGGGGCATATTTGTATTTTTGCAGCACACTATCCATGACAAACCTGCCTTTGACACCAATTTTCTGTCACAATAAAAGGGGAGATTTCCTTGACCCATAGTGTGGGGAGTTTTTCCTTAGTATTTGATTTGTCCCTATCTGACTGCAAACATGTATTTAAAGCAATATACAGAGAAGCTCTAATCCCCAGTAAAAGTGTTTAGCGTGCGTGAGAGTACAGTTCTTATCGAAAGGTGTCCCAGTGGAGGAGAAGACATGTTCAGCCCTTCGACCAATCTTAGCAGTTACAATGGAGTCTTCCCTCACTTTCCCCTACTCTTGACTTTTATACTATTTCATTATGTTTAGGTGGGACTTGAGTGACTTTAGTCATGAATACCTTTGTTGCTGATTGGTGTAAAATTCTCTCACTTGATTTTTAAAGATACACTCATAAAAATATAGAGCACATGCTTCGTGCAGGTGATCCTCCCTTGGAAGCAGGTAACTTTGGGATAGAGGTGCATGTTAGTATTATAATTAGGCTCTAATTAGCCAAGTTCATCTCAGAACGATTTCACCCAATTTTGGTACCATTGTTGACTCGTGAGCAGGACGTCTTCTGGCTCCCTTGGTTGACAGGTGCTGTGTGGTTTATCAGCTGCAAAGTACCATCAAGTTCCCTTCCCTGCAAGGATTTCCACAGAACCTGGCCACAATGTCTCCACTCTGCTCCACTCTCCATTCCATTCCCCTTGGCAGATGTTTACGATTGCAGATTGTGTGTATGGGAAATCACTGTGGAATAGATTTTAAGCATGCCAACTGCTTTCCATCCAGGGAGCAGCAGCTGCATTTTACCCTATAATTTTCATACTGCTATAACTTCTGTTGGTGAATATAACTTCTCAATTTCCTCTAATTTCCCCCCCAGTCATCTTCCCATGGCAACTCTTGCAGTAAATTCATATACACAATTCCACAATACTCCTAACGTGAATCAAAAATTGCACAGTCCAGATAAAATATACACTGATGGAATTACATAATTCAAGCTTCTGGAAACATCTAAGATATAAAAATATAGACTCAAAAATTTAGTAGTGGCAATACTATTCACTGATTATGTGAGATCAAGAAAGAAAGGCAGACAGACTGAAACATAAGTTCTTTAAGTAAGTTAGCAGTTTGCTGCTTTTACATAAGCATGTTTCCTTGCAACTTACTGGGAATTACCTGCTCTCTGGTTACTGCAGAAGTGGGGCAGACTTCACACTGGCAAGGTAGTGGGATTTATGAATTTGATGTTGTTGCAGTTGGCTAGTTCCTGTTTTCCAAAAGCTGTCTTAATAATCTAGACCAGTCATTAAAAGTCAAAAATTGCAACAAAGAGTTAGAGAAGTTTCTTCTTAATATAGTAATGGACTGTTGTTTACTACAGGTTTAAACATTAAATATTTGGATTTCCCATGAAAAGAAAAGAGAAAGTGTTTTGGGCTTATATCTTTGAAAATTGTAGTTTAAAAAAAACCCCAAAAAACATCAAAAAAACCCAAACCCAACCAACTCACCAAACAAAAATCCCCACCAAAAAAAAAAAAAAAAAGGCATATGACTTCTTTATAGAATTCTATTGTGCTATTTACCATAAATCCTTTTGCTCTTAGTGTAGTGGGTTGACAGTGACAGGATACCAGGTGCTCACCAAAGCTGCTCTATCACTCCCCTCCACAGCTGGGCAGGGAAGGGAAAATATAACAAAAGATTCATTTGTCAAGATAAAGACATGGAGGTTATTTAGCAATTACTGTCATGGACACCTCCTCGAGAAGACAGATCTTCAAGGATTTATCCAGTGTGGGCCCTTTCATTGTCTGCATTTCTTAATGAACTGATCCAGCATTGTTCCTCCACAGTGCCACAAGTCCTGTCAGCACACCTACTCAGTGTGGGTTCCTCTTACCATGGGACCACAGGTCCTGCCAGGACCCTGTTCCAGTGTGAGCTTTCCAAAAGGTCGCAGCCTCCTTTGGGCATTCCCCTGGTCTGGTGTGAGGTCCTCCATGAGCAGGTGGATTATCTGCTCCACTGTGCACCCTCCACAGGCTGCAGGAGGACAGCCTTCCTCACATGGTCTTCATCATGGACTGCAGCATCTGGAGCACCTCCTCCTCCTCCTTCCCAATATTTGGGATTTATATTCTCATTTTTTTAGGTAGATAGCCATGTCTCTTTCAAAGTAGCCTTTATTTTTCCACTGATATTTTATCCTGTTAAACTTTCTGGGCAAGATGCTGTACAACAAAATATTCAGAGAATTCACTGGGTATCTGCTCAGAACCAGTTGTTGTGTGCCTGAAATAGCCAAAGGAGTTCTGATGGAGTGTGAGGTGACCTAAGCGAACTGCCAGATCAGCATTCCCTCTTAATGATAGCTCAGTGACTGAGCATCTGAACCTATGGTTCTATTGTATCTGTTTCAAGATAATTCGGGAAACACTAACTGCTGTTCAGCCACACATTATTACATATTTTTATTATTGTTAATTATTTGTTAATTTCCAAACTTCTTTTTGATTTTCAAAATTGTTGGAATTATGAGTAAGTCCATTTGTACATTCCCCTCTAGAAAGCCTGTCTGCTCCTTTCTGCTCAAGTCAATATCCTTTGGTGGCTCATTTCCAATAGAACACCAGAGATGAAACTGTTTATCTTTCATGTGCTTTCACTGCAGGAATGCAGTGTGGTTTATATTGTCCCTTCTTTTGAGAGAGGAGAAGAAAGGATCTTGACTTCTGTAGGCCCTCAAATTAATAGCAAATTCCCTTTTATTCAGGCAATTTATAGTACTGCCTTTTTTTTCTGTCCAAAGCACAGAAAGTTAGGAACAGTAATTCAGCCTGCTACAGCTATAATTTCTATTTTTACCCATGTATAGTTTGATCTTTCATACTTAACATTTCACAATCAGAGGCTTAGTAAGCTTTTGCACTTTAGACAATTACACATAGGTTCAACACATACAAAGCTGCCAGTCAGCTTGCTTTGAGAAAATTACATACCAGGTTCAATTACTTAAAACTAGTCTTGAGTACTTGTTTCTATTTATTCAGGTTTGCTGGTGCCTCTCTTTTTCATCTACTTTTATCACAGAATTTATGTTTTACTACACATTCTTTTTGTACTTTAGACATTACTACTAAGATACATACTCATCTACAACTAATAATGAAGACTGAGATTATTGAAGTGTACTTTCAATACATATGTTTAGAGGTATTGAATACCGCACTTGGTCTTAAAAAACAATATTTTAAAATCAGTTTCTGCCTTCATTTTCCTACTTCCTTTTCTGCTACTTAAATTTGATTTGTGGCCCCACTGAAGGTACTATTTCACAATTTCAGAATCACCGTGGGTTTAGATATTCCTGTGGGAAAGTTCAAAATCTTTTCTACTGTTTGCCTCCTCCCTCTCATAGGCTCAGTCCTGAGCTATATGAGATTTGATTTCAGGGGAAACAGTCATTTGGAACAAATTGTGTTATTTAGAATCATAAAATTCCTACTTTGTCCAATTTATAAAGACAGCTGAATTAAAAATAAAAAAGTTAGAGGTCCAAAGCAGTATCTTTACATCCAGACTATTAGCTAGTATGATTAGCAAATTTTCCAGCAGAGACTGTTTCACTCCCTGTTAAATAATTGAACATTTAGTAGGGCTGAGAAAGAGAAGGAGAAACTGTAAACCCGATTGTACAGCTTGTTGGTTGGTGTTCTCCTCTGGGATACAGAAAAGTCAGGTTACAAGTTTCTACTCCAAAATTTAGTTTAATTATTTATACAAAGAGAAATAGCTTCAACTGTACATCGAGAGGAGTTCACACTAGAATATCCAATATCTTGATGATTAGGGTACTCCCATGGGACAGTGGGAGACCTCTCTTTCGATTCCTATGCCAGTGAATATTTAATAATTTATATACAGTAAAACTGCTTCAAGACAAACTCATACAAGATCATCCAGCACCTCAAAGATTAGAACACTTATTTGTAATTGAAACAGACCTGATTACAACCATCTGATCAAGTCAGAACCCCAAATCAGGAAGCACAAATGTTTGAAAATGGATTCCTCTCTCTGAATACCTTGAACTCAGGACTGCTGAGTAAAATAAAGAGCTTTTATGGAGCAGAGGATTTGTGAAACAGCTGACCTGGAAATGGATTTTTTTTTCCTAAAGAGGATACTTTATTATGAATATATAAGACCAAGTGTTCTTGATACTTGTCTTAGAGTGCTTCCATATCTTGGCATTCCCATCTTGTAAATAGCTTCTGTGAGTCTTACTTGTAGGCACCAGATTCTATGTACTATACATAAGAAGTCTGACCTTCCAATTTGGGACCTAAGGTTGCGTTAGATTGCAGTGCACCTAAAAGTTAGAAATATTAAAATCCAATACTAACCAATTTCATTTCTATGCACAGAGAAGAGAGAAAATGCTCATTTGTATATAAATTGCTTGTACATCTGTATCATGGAAGAAGCCAGGTTACTTCAGAATGTGTGGCAGTACAGATACATTCCAGCTGACCTGCAAAAGAATACTTAAATCTCTTCTCTGTGTAGGAATATGGAAATGATTGCTAACTAAAAGTACTTGAAAGATTTTATAAAATTAGAAAAAAGTGATAGAAAAGCTATGCTTTCTCTGGCACATTATAGATCACGTAATACTAATTATATAGCCTTTATAAAGCAGGTTTATTTAATTATTATTTGCATATTTATATATGCATCTGCAAATTTTCATTAACATAAGGTAAATAAAACACCAATGACTGTTAAATATTGGAAAACGAAACTGAGAAAAAAGCCCTTCTTCTTGAATAAAGGGGAAATACATTTCTTTCTCTAGAGAATATTAGCTTCCAAGTGACAAATTCACAGTATGCATGAGACAATAAGAATCAGGTAAGTGCGTCATACATAAGTATTCTTATTCCCCTTGGACACCTATATTACTTAGATATACATAAAGTCTATAAATTTCTTTGATTTTCTAAATGAAGCTATTCTTTCAGTGCTCAGAGCAAAACAGGAAAAATGGGAACTTTAGGCATTAACAGCTTGAAAAAAATTATTGCAATTTCCTAGATAATACCTTGGATTGTACTTTACATTACTGTTACAGAAAAAAAGGAATTGCACAGCAATCTATTATTATAAATTATCATTATCACTATTATTGCAAATAATAAAAGGAATAATAAATATAAAATGTGCATCATGATTTTATTTATTTCTAGTAGGTGTATCTGAAACTCCTAAGTGAAAGAAATACTGTTTAGAAGCAACTGCCAATTTTCATACCTCCCCTGAGCAATGAAATTATTTACTCAACAACAATAAAATTTGAAATTTATCACCATGAAACAAAATGTATAATCTACACTGTGCAGGGAAATAATTGTAGTAGTAATAATAATAATAATAATAATAATGTTGCCATCCATAAAACGTATTTTCCCTTTACAACCACCAAAAACACTCTCAAATACTTGTTTATAGAGAAAAAAGAGCTTTAATTTAACATATTTTTCCCTTTCACATGCCTATGGTGTAATGTCATAGAAAGTATACAGCTCATTTTCTTGCCATTTATTCTATCACACCATTTTCAAACTGCATGTATGTCACAGGTTTTGATCAGCACAGGGAGATAAAAAATTAAACTGGAGTACACAAATAAAGGTAGATAATATTCCTATGATCACATCAGTTTTCAAAGAAGGCTTTGTCATAACATTCTGAGAGTGAACTCCTTTATAGGTTTTACTGTGTGACCTCCTCTGCATCCCACAGTTATAAATTTTAGTGCCCCTTACCAGGCAAACAGTGATAGTAGTATATAAAACTTGCATTTATACATCTGGCCAATACGTGTCCAGAACAGCCTGTGAACAGGTTCTTCATGGTAGAACTAATTGATGAAGATGAGTCTAAATATTGGCTTATTATTGCATTTTATTAACAGATCCAGGCATCAATGTCCATTGCATTCTAGATCCTTAGAGATGAAAAGAATTCCCCAAAACTGTCTGTGTTTCTTTTAAACACTTGAATAGAGTTAAAATACGGTTAGTAGTTGATACTGCCCTTATTTAAGCCTTTAATCTCACACAAAATTTGAAAGGAGGTTTATATCAAGTAACCATTTAAAACCAACATCTACTCAACACCAGTCAAGTAAATCACCTTTTTACTGCCCTTCAGGGCTTTACAAGTAGACCCAGTTAGGGCAAGGCCTTTGGTGACTTTTGTATGGCTCAAGACTGATGTCAATTACCTTACAGGGAAGGGAGTGTTCAATAGGCAATTTCTGCCTTAAAAAAGAGGGAGGCAGACTGTATTAGATCAAAAAGTTCAAATACTTATTAAGCATTGCCACAAACATTAATCTTTCTTCTTTCTGCCTCCATCCAATCCCACATCATTCTTCCAAGACAAATCTTTTTCTACTATATTTCTACTTATTTAGTCACCTCTTTCCATGAAAGTCTTGGAAGTCTGAAATATGAGAGCTCAGAGTGCCTGACAGATTTCCTCCTGCGTATTATCTTTTAGGTCTTTCAAGGGAGCATCCTTAGATACAATAACAGCTTGTACCTGTATGACTATCAGCACAGTAGCAAAGCTGCAGGAGCTGCCTTTGAAATTTGCTAAAGCTATGGCTTACTGAGGTTGGGGGCTAGTATTAAACACCTCTTGAAAGATAATGTAGACATAGAGAAAGGTCTCTTTCATGGCAAAAATAGGTTATAAAATTCTTATGCTGAATAAAGGTTAGTTGTGCTGAGTGTTGTCTCTGCTACTCTATCAGGCAGCATAGACAAGGAAAGAATAATACCTGATGACAAAACTGGACACATGAACAGTGGGAGAGAAATTTTAAGTCAGAAATATAAGAAGACCTGATCTTCGTTATGCCAGAATATTCTGGGTAAAATATTTTGGCATTCTGCTGCTAGTTTGTATGAAATTCCATTTACATGAAGTGCAATTTGGAAAAAAAACCCCTAGGAAATAAAGACATTCTTCTTTGTGATTTATAATGTAAAGCATGGAAGAAAAGCAGTTCTTTATGTCCCCAGGATAAAGAATGGGCAGATCTTCCGGAAGACTTGCTTAACTGTGTAGTTTGAGAGAGAGAGGTTACCAATGTTATTTAACAACACTAATCATGTTAATTCTTTAAATTGTCCAATAGAAAATGTATTTAACAGCTTGAAGTAAAGGACATGGGAAACTATTATGCAATAAGAATTGATGTTCAATACATAGTTCAAAGCGTGGTTTGAACTCGAGTTTGAGATTTTGATCTTTTTCCTCAGGAGAATTTTTTCCATCAGTAAAGTGGTGAAGTCATCAATTTCAAAAGAAAATGAGAAAAAAGGAAAATGGGAATTAAACAAAGCAAGCTCTAGTCTAAGAGCTAAAATTAAAAAAAAAAAAAGAACTCAGAGTATTTAGCAAAATTGTTTGCTGTTTAACTGTTTGTTACAATCCAGTTATTAAAATTATTAGAAATGCCTCTGCCTGAATTAAGGTGCAAATGAGACTGTATGCCAAATTCAATACTATGGATTTTATTTACCAGTAAATGTGAGAGAGATAGAAAGAAATAGGAGAAAGGAGTCAGGGGTGGGGAAGAGAGAGCAACAGAGAGAGATTAAATAGAAAATGTATCACCACTGAGTACCCATGAGTCCTCTTCTTCTGGTCTTCTTGGTGGTGGGGGTTCTGCAAAGCGTAGAGTCCAGTGGATTTATATGCGTTCAGAAGATGCCCAGGCACCTTCCCTGGTAGGGGAAAGCTTTGCAATCTCTTGCAGCAGTCTGGATTTTTCACGTCGCTTGGATCACATGCAGTCTTCTGGTGGTGGAAGGCCTCAGGAATGAGTCCGGTGTGTTTTGGGGGTCTTTTATGGTTTATGAACCCTTCTCAGGTGCCTCTCACATGAATGTCCCATGTGTACCTGGTCTTCCCAGAGAGGGGGCGGTTTACTCCTCTTTTTTGTGTGTAGAGATTTTGCCATCATACACCCAAAACCCTTCTCCTCCACCTACTGAGCCTTGTTTACTTAGCCCTGGGTCACCTAGGCAATAGTATTATCTCAAGTTCCCATCCCAGTCCAAATTCCAGTCAGGAGGCATACTGGGGGTGAGGGAAGGAGCAGGGGCTGTGGTGCTTCATTGGTCATAGGCAGGCAGTTGTTTCTTTGCAGTTTGACAAAACGTCTTTCTGTGATTTTGACAATGCATTTCAAATTACTGAATAAATGTACTATAAGACACCAGTTTAAACCTCCCTATAGAGTCAGTGAAGACAAAGAGACTAGGTAATCCCTTCTACTTCAGACATCTAAATTAGGACACAAATTACTCTGTAAAGTTTTCTTGCTCTCCAGAAATTATAGATGTAGTTTACACACCTAGATTAGACTGGACACTCAATGTTCAGGCAGATAAAATTGTTTTGATTCCTTCTGTAGAGTTTTAAAGTTCTTCTTTGATGCAGTAGCCAAGATATAGTACCAGTTTGGCTGTTCATATATTTATATTTACTATGTGAATATTGAATGGAAAATTACTTAGCATTTAGGACAAGATTAAAACTGTGCATTTGTGTTTTATTTGATAATTCATCTCATGCATTTGTAACACTTTGTTTTAATGATATTATGTAGCTCTATATAAGATAAATTTCTGTGACTTATTTTCTTATCCCAGTCATTTAAGAACAACTATGAAGGATAGTGGGCTATAAAAATAGTTTGTAAGTGTGTTTTTTTTGTGTCAGATGAAGGCTTTTGGCATGTCTCATGTCCTGAATAAGTCTTATTTGTCAGTGTGAGAACTGAATCAAAATCAGCAGGAAACAGAAAACTTGCACTAAGAAACACTGTCAAGAACAAAGGAAACCAATAACAATTGACAAGTAGTTAATGAAAATGGATGGAAAAAAGGAGGAGAAAGAATTGACAAGAGAAGGCTGCTCATACTAAGGATAAAAAAAGAATCAGCATTGTTTATCTTCATTCAGCTACCTATCTTAAAGTAAGAGATAAGCCCCAGTATTGACACTGCAAAGAAAGAAAAAATATGAACCCTTTCTAAACTTGTACATAACACCAAGTTCTGTTGTGGAATCTTCTGATATGTCTCTTTTTAACATTAGAAGTTATTTTTTTTCCATGTGTGTCACAGATACTCCCTCAAAAAAAAAAAAAAAAAGCAAAACACTGAAGCTTTTCTAGGTTTGTCTTATATTTTGCAGAGAGATATTTAGCTAAAAAAAATTTTAAAAAAAAGTAGTTCAACTCAAGAATAATTTTGTAAATTTCCTCTTATGTATGCAATTTTTTAAATTTCTCACCTCTCTTACATTTCCAAACTTTGTTATGATTATAATAAAGAAAAAATCTGTTTCTTTTTCTTTCAAAATGAGCATATTCCTCCAAATATCTCATTTAGTAATTGTTTGGTTACTTTGGGTGCCAAGAACTGCAGAAAAATCTGCAATTTTGCTTTTCCTTAGCTTATTATTTTATGGGTGCCAAAGATCTGTAGAAAAGACAAACAATTAAATCACAGTTTTATAATCTCCCAGCTGCTATTGAATTACTTTAGTATCTTTTTTTTTTCAATTTCTGTGCTCTTACTCTCTCTTTTCCTGACTTTAAATGGCAGTCTATGATCTCACAAATTAAGATATAAACATCATTCAAAATACATCACCTGTTCCTCAAACATATTTAAGGGATAAAGTTGCATTGTGAATATTCCTTGAGAAAGAAGATGTCTTCCTCTAATTACTCTTAAAATATAATCATTCTTTCATTGACAGGGAGATGCCACTACCTAGGATTTATGATCCAGATAGAAAGATCTGCTGGACAGACACTTCCCTTGATCTCAATGGTTTCCACTTGGTTCAAAACATGGATTAATCTAAACTTTTTCTCAAAAATCCTTTAGGGTCTTGTCCTGTGTGCTGATTTTGTCTGGGATAGAGCTAATTCTCTTCACAGTAGCTACTGGGGGGAGTGAGTGAGTGGCTGTGTGGTGCGTAGTTGTTAGTTGGGGTTAAACCATAACATCCCTAAAGGACAACTCAAAAATTGATCAAGTTTATCCACTAACTGTTTTTTAAGGAGAACATAATAACAGCTTCAAATTGCTTCTGCTAAAATACAGAAAATATCTCTATTCCCAATGGAAATCTGAAATTACAAAGAAAATTATTTTTTACATACTGGGAATATATTATCAGTTACTATCAAATCTTTTTTAGAATCACTTAAAAGTAAAAATAAGCATTTTTAAAAATGTGACTACACTTCAGGTGTGATTCATCTCACCTAGACTTCGCAGTTAAATTTAGGCATTTTATTTATGTTTAATGCCACAGTTTAGGTTATTCTAGTCCCTCAAGAAGGTACCTCTGGGAGATCATTCATCCTACCAAGGAGACATAGTTTAGGAAAGTATGAATTGTTCTCTAGAGATACCTATGTTGGTCTGTCTACTTTGGAAGGAGCATAGATAAGTAGCTGACACAACAATTCCATGGCTAAAGATATATGAGATGAGTACTGTTTCCAGTGACTTTTCTACCTTTCCATGAGAATCAGAATTTGAAATGTCTGTAGTATTTCAGATGATAGACATATACATGGCCCAAACCTTGGCAATCAACCTGTCTTGATTTTAAATTCACTCTGAATGGATCATAAGTTAATTTGCATTTAACACTTAATGCTAATACTTACAACTACTGACTTTTCAATATATAGATTACTTTTTTCTCAGATTCCAAAATGTACACCCTGACCATTCATGAGCATCTGTCAATGATGCAATTTTTTTCTAGATTTATGCTTCAAGGTTTAGTGTTTCATTCATTTGCTAATGACTTGCATTCCTCATGTATGGTAACTGCTGTTGTTTTTTAAAATAATCATTTAAATCACATTGCCTGACATTATTTGAAGAAAATAATACTATTAATATGGCAAGTGATAGTCTGCTAGCAGTAACTGAGTGAAAACTTATTTCTTACTTTGTTTCTGAAAGATAACTTTAGGTTTCTCTTAATGATGATAAATCAAAACATTTCAAGAAATCCATCAGACAATTGTACTGTAAAAACTTTATAAACCCAGCACAAAAAGTCTGCAGTTTTCCTAAGCCAAAAAAGTAGTCTTCTGGGTCTGGTCTATTCTACGCTATCAAGACAATAAAACCTCACCTAGAAATTTCCTTATTCAGCCACCATCTTCTGGTTAGCTTTAGGGCATAGCGTTATGACATCCAACTTCCTTTTAATGTGGTCTGACTTAAACAAAACAAAACCAAACAAGCCAAAACCCTGACGGTATTTAACTTCAGACTGAGCTTTAAGGATAAAAACATTGATTCAGTGGAATGAATTGGACTCTTGCCACTGATGCCTTTCAGATTAGTATCTCTACAGAGAAAATTTTGACATGCATAAAGTCCTGTCAAGCTATTGCTATCTTCTTGCTTTTGTATCAGAAGATATAAAGGAGAATTCACCCCATGGAGGTGCTCATGGTCTTGAAATAAGCCATGTCCTGAGTCTGAGAACCAAACTACCAAACTTTTATGGTGGAATCAAATTGGTTCAAAAGGCTGCTTTCTACTTCCTGCCCCTTTATATACCAAAGACATAATAATAGTTCTGGTGTGGTACCCTGAAAATCACTGAGAGTGTACTGCATCATGAAAACTGATGGTGGCTTTTAAAGCTCTGCAGAAAAGCATCAATTTCTACTGAATTTCATATGACTTTACTGTACTAGTTGACTTAAACAAAACTGTTTTCAGGTGCTAATGAATCATGGGGTTTTTTTGTTTGTTTTTTTTTTTTGGTTTTTTTTAGCAAGATGCTTTAAGACAGATTTTTTTCCTTTACTACTTCTGTCCTCTATTTAGCAAATATTGATTTTTCATTACAGAGTTTCTAATGAACTGGAAATGAACCTATCTTCCTTTATTTACCTTTTTCTTCTATACAGTACATTAGCATTCTATTAACATTCTCCAATTGCCTGTAGATATGTGTAGTAAAGATAGTAATTATTTTTTCTTTTTTTTTGTACAGAATTATTTTAATTCTATATTGTTAAAGTTAGAATATTGTTGCCTTTACAATGAATACTACTTAGCGCTTAGTATTTTTATTTCATCCACCAGCCAGCATTGAAGGTATCTTTGCACTCTACCACAAACAACTGTGTACTGCAGATATATGTAAGCTAATATTATATTGCTAACTCAGATACTTATTAGCAAAACATCCTGAGCAGTCTGAATCTCAGCAAAGCACAACTGATCAGCCAAGCTATACAACAAATGCTGAATTCTGAGCTATCACAAAATATAGATAGAGGTATCCTGGCTAGCTATTTTAGAGCTCTTGCCTTATTTATCTACTTCAAACAAGCAACATGGCAAGGGCAAGTATAAAGAGATAACAAGAAAGTAAAGCTGCTTACTGGTGTAGAGTCTGTATGAAAAAATTGTGTTAAAGAATCCCAACTATTTTCAGAAGTCAGTAGTGCCAAGAAATATAAATTCTGTCTATTATTTAATGTGATGAACACACTGAAATTTCCAGACATATGCGAATTCCAGAATATTATTTATCTCAAATAAAAATTAGTAGGTTTTTGGGTGGCCATGCTTGAAAAACATTCTTACTATCAATTTCAGGAGTTACTTTGTACTTAAGAAAAAAATAAAGAATAACTCACAAAAAGAAAATTTAAGTCGCTTGCTTTCAGTTGTTCACTGCAAAACTTTAGTGTGTATATGAGTACCTGGTTTATTATATTACCAGTTATTATAATAAATAATCAGTTTATTTTTTCCAGTTTTGGAGGCAAACAAAAGAGACTATATTCCAAAAGCTAATTGTATTTCTACATTTTTGGTTTCAATAGAAAAGGGAGAGAGATACTAAAATAAAATATCTTTTAGTTTACTTCTAATATTTTCTTGCTCCATTAACAAATCTCCAATAAAGAGTGGACTAGCCCTTAAATTACTGAAAAAAAATAATGGACAGACACCTTCTAAATGCTCTCAGGAATAAAACCTCAAGAAATTTTTTGCATGGATTTTTCTCTTAATCAGAAATAACTGGAGGTTATATTGTGCAAAAGACAAACAAAAAAAAAAAGTGGAGTATAGCGTAAGGATCTTTTGTCTGGGACAAAATGGGACCATAAATAGACATGTCAAAAATGGAAGAAAGACTGTTGTGGACAAAAGCCAAAGAAACAAAAAATGCATCCCCAAAGAAACTCAGAGTGCTGAAGAGAAACATTGCTGTCTTTGCTTCATGTGTACTTCAACAGTCACACAAGATACCTAATAATCACACAGCATGTTAGCACAGGAGTTCTACATGTAACCAATCCTGGACACATAAAATTGTCATTTTTCATGAGAAATAGCAGATGAAGAACACTTGATTTTGAATAGTCAAATGTTTCAAGAGTGTTTGAAACAAAGGGACTGGATTTACTCTGGCTTTTTTTTTTTTTTTTTTTTTTTCCTTCTTATTCTCTGCTTTAGATTGTTACAGAAATATGAGAAAACTAATATTTGAAAGTCTGGTATGTCTTTGATACACTGAGTAACTACTCACTTCAAGAAAACAGGTGACCAGAGATGCTTGCTTTATGTGTTTATGTATAAAGCAAATATCAGGCTATTTCAGAAAATGCCTACTTGAACATGAGTCTTAATGGGACATCTTAACACAGAGAACACATTTTGGTTTGAGACAAACAGTAGTTTCCTAGTCTTGTCAGCATGAAATCAGTGCTGTGAAAATACAGAAGAACCTTTTAGCACCTTGGGTACTCTAAAATATCACCAATGTTGTACAGTTATACACCTCCACTGTTATGCATTTTTTTAAGACAGTAGACATTTTCAAGATTACAGGATTAACATTATGTCTTGAGGTCCCTCTAATTCTTTTGTCAGTTCTAGCCCTAGAAAGTTTTAATTACTAAACTTCCTAAGGAAAAAAGTTGAGATATTTAACTCTGAATATGGATTTTGTCTTTCCACACATGCATGTGGTTTAGTTTACAGTGTTACTACTTATCTGAAAAATTTTCATTATGTTGTACTTACATTTATACAACACAGCCTAAAACCAGTCATTAAAAAGTGAATAAACTGAAATTGAACTCTGCAATACTTTTAGTGCCAGAAATTCAAAGTTCTAGATCCAAAGACATTTTACATTAAGTAAAACTAAAACTGGTGTATTATACCTATAGCAGAAATCCCATGCCCATCAGAATTTGCAGGGGGAAATGATAATTTGAATAAGTATGTCCAGTTATAACATTTTGAAAAGACAAAAATTTAGGGAAACTGACTTCCTAGAATTCATAAAAGCACCTCATATGTGTTATCTGAACCATAAATTATTCAGAAATATAGCATATTTAACATCAGTCTTCATGTTAGTAATTCAAGACTTAAAACAACGTGAAATTGCTGAAGAGTTGAGATAGTTACATGAGTAGCTGCTCTATACATTTATTCATTAATGGGCTTCCTATTGGTTTGTTCAGAAAAAGATTAATCACAATCAACACCAAATTAGAAAAAAATAAAAATAGTTTTGTGTGTCAGTTATCCAATTAAGGAAAAAAAGTACTCTTCAAAACCTAGGGGGTTTATTTCAAAATATTCTGAAATCACTCGCCATAATGTTCTGTGATGTTAATGATGGACAGTTATCAAAAATCAAAGCAGGCAGAAAGAAACAGATTTGAAAGTCTTACAGTGGTGTTTTCATACCAGCTTTCCTGCTTTTTCTCCCCAAAATGGATGAGAGCTGCTTGCAGTATTTCTATGAGTTTTGCAAGAAGAGAGTATAAATGCACTTCTGTTACATTCAGGCAGACAATGGGTGAGATATAAAGAATACCCACATGTTTTCCAGGACAATATGATTTATTGACTTCTAGAAGAAATGATAAAAATAAGAAAAGAGAGAAGTAAAAAGAAATGAAAACTCAGAAGCTTGTAAAAATGTTCTTGTTTTCCATGTCAGTATAGGAGACTAGTGAGTGTCTTGCAGTATGAGCTTTCTTTCCTGTGCATTTGGGTGAACGTTCTGAAAGAAATAGTTGTTAGATTCAACTCCTAATAGCTGTTTATTCTTTGAGGGTTTTTAATTAAATACAAACTTACAAATTTTGATTAATTAATAAACAGTTTACCAACATCAACTCCATCTGTGAAATCAGGACAGATTATTTGACTCTGTTCTGTTCTTCCTTAACATTTTGTTTTGTGAAACAATAAATATCACTCTTATCATTACACTATATAAGCAACATACCTTGTTTCTTTTCCATTATTGCAACATATACAACTTATTCTACTGCACATATTTTCTATTTTGGTATTCAGAATTCAGATTCCACAAACAATTACAACTGTTTCAACTGTTTCAAGTTCTTTCTGTGAACACTTTCCAGCAAAAAAAACTAACTGGAAAATTTGTGAGCAGAAACACAAGGCAGTTTATAAATGGCACAATGGAATTCATATAAAAATGCACATTAAAATTTGAATTTTTTTAATATGTAATTGCTTTGTTAGATTTTCTCCATAATGCATTTTGAGGATTACACAGCAGTTATGAGTCAACTTAGAATAACTTCTTTATTTTTCAGTTGTTTGTAAATTTTAAAGAGTTTCGTGTGAAAGAAAAGTATTTTTCTTTGTTTTATTTTGGCGTATTTTGTTCTTTTGCTAAAGCTAAGAAAATTCAAGTACTAGTAACTAATACGAAAGATATTTCACTGAAATTCATTGAAAAGAATATCAGTGTTTTGATTTTTTCCCCTGTTTTGGAGGGGACAAATTTTACATTTTTCATTAGCTTTCTGTTTAATTTTATTGAAGAGGATTCAGTGCAAAAAGTTTTCAAACACAGACATGGAATTATTTATATTTGACAAATCCAAAAACTGGTGCAAGAAAAAAGAAGGAAACACAGAATGCTCTTACAGGCTGCTAAGACCTTTTAGATATAATATTATCCATATAACAATATGAAAATGCCATTTTTATTCAGCATCCTAGTTTTTCTGTTATTTCCAATGAAGCGTTTTTAGGGTAGATGCCTTCAGCAATAACACAGCCTGTTTCAGTGTCATCAAAGGCTATGCTATTCTTGTGGTCATAGAGGCTTTACAGTATTGTTGTTAACAGGAAAGGTTAACCACAAGGTTTTAACAAGTTTGTTATCTAACGCTGTGTTTGCTGTTATATATCAAATATTGAAGAGCTTTCTACCCCAGGCAATGCTGTCTGCTGATTCAGAATGGCAGAGAAGTCATTTAAAGAGTAAGAAAATAACATCGGTCAACATGAGTAACCTGTACACCAGAAATTTAAAATTTGCAAGAGAAATGTCTTCTGCTTCACTAGGCATTTGGGTTCACTGAAGGACAATGTGTGTTTCACACTAATGTGTGAAACAGAAATATGTGTTGCAAATAGTGGCACCGAACACTAATACATTTACATATTTTATAACCACACTTTTATGACACCTGGAAAATATTCAGGTGTCTATTCCCTTTCTTTAACATATCAGTGTATAAATACTCAGTAATATTGCATATTTATGTTAAGAATTATTGCATAATTCTATTTTAATCAATTAATAAGCTCAGTCTCTGGTTGAATCCTCATCTGTATTTTAATAATGTCTTACCTTATGAAGTGTAAGATTGAAGGCTGCATGTTACTGACATATTCAGTTCATGGTATCATGCTCATACATTTTAACAGCAATGAATGTTAATAGAATTAATCATGAACAGCTCTTTAACAGGGTCAACTGCAACTATGGAACTGGAAGAACAGTATTAGCTTATACTTAGGGGATATCACATTGCAGTCAGACACAGAGCATTGGCACGAGGCATTCACAATAGTGATTAAACAACAGGATTTTACTGATGTGTTCACAATTTCTTTTACAAACAGGCTTCCTGACAAATCATTACATGAGAGTTTGACCCTTGACAAATCTTATTTGAAATTATGCTAAAGGTATTTTTTTATTATCACTTTCTATTTTTGTTTTCAGTTGGAGTCTTTAACTTTTGAGATGCAGTATCACAGTGCCAGATTTCATACACAGATGCATGCTTTTAAACATATGCTCAGAGAATGGGGATTTAAAAAAAATATTTAAGACTTTCTATTTTTTTCAGAGCTAAAATTTAAATTCAAATTGATGAAAGTGGAAAGCCACAAAAGGAAGAACGAATGAAAAGCCAAAATTTGAAAACTAGGTACAGTTAATATTTTCACTTATTTTTCCTTTTTTCCCCTTTCATCTTATGAGAAAGAATGCAGTAGCAAATGGCTCTAGTGTTTCCTTGGTTTTGTGCTAAAGTTGTTATAAGTACCTTGTGTTTTGATTTTGTGCCTGAAGTTGAGAGTTCATTGGTCATTCTGTTATCTTGAAGGAGAGCAGAGAGCAATGTCTGGCAGTGACTCTTTTAAAGGCTGCAATGAAAGGTACAATGTCAGTGATGTGCCTTGGAAAGTCCTCAAGTGCAAAAACTCAAATCTGCTAAGTACTGTGAAAGGAAGGACTCATTTGTACTGTGATAATGCTTGGAGGACTCAGTACATGCCAAAGAGTACTCAGCACCTTGCTGGATTATCCCGATGTATTGGAAGATGAAATAGGATGAACAAAGGCATTAAGAATGTACAGGCCATCTAGTATGTACACTGTCTGCAGCAGAAAGCACTAGTCAGTAACTATTATATACAGCATTTTGTGCCTTTTTTTTTTAAATGAAAATATAGTTATTTTTGGTCCTGGGATCCATCTCCTGTTTTTCTTTGACAGAAATAAGGCATTTACAGTGTGATTGTTCTGACAGTAATGACATTACTACAAATGCAGCAAATGTACTTCTTCATTCCATATTTCTTAATGAGAAAAGAATTGAGTCTACTTTTTTCCATCATATCCTGTTACCTAAAAGATTTGTATGGCATCAAATAAGCCACATGGCTATATACTTGGCTACTTGATGAAAAGAATCTAGTGATCTATTTTGGAAATTATGGATAAGAAGTGATCGGTTAAGTAAAGTTTTTCAGTACTCCACTCTGTTCTTGCAACATTCCTCTCAAGTTCTGATTTAGATGGTTGTTAGTGAATGTGTTTAATTCTAGTACCTTCTAGTACAGTCCCAGGCAGTTTACAAGGATTATTCAGGTAATTAAAATGCTATGCGTTCTTAAGTAACTTGTAGAGTCTAAGTTTAATCTTTGCTTTCATTACTTGAGTGGCTGCTGAAAGAAGGTTTTGATTTTACATTATTCTAATAAGTAGTGGCAACTTTAATCCTTCATTAATCCTGAACATTCAGAAAATGCAAGGTGCAGAACTATAATGCTCTTGATATATCTAACATGAAAAGTAACTCTATGCAAGATACTGGATTCACACAGCATTCCATTCCTCTGTTTTATCCTTTTGACTTGCAGGTGAGGTTGAGCATTCATAATAACTTAAGCTGCTCTTGCACTTCTTTTTTCTTTCTTTGGATAAGAAAACACTGACTAAAGTAGATTTACAGTGAGGTACTCTTGGTCTCAAACTGCTGAAAGATATTGAGTATAAACTAGGTTTTTCTATCCTCTTTTATGGCCCAGTGATCAAAATAATTGAGCTTCATGAGCAGAAGGTGTTTGTATTCTTGTCTCCCAGTGCCAGCTAGTAGAACATTATTCCTCAGAATGTTTTGAGCATTAGTAGTAATTAAAGAATACTTGCTGTTTTCCAAATATATTACTGGGACAGTGTCTATCCTGAAAAAATTTGTAGTTTAATAAATAAAACTGTAAAAATTGAAGGAAAAAAGAGTGAAACATTAGTTGAAAACTGAAATGCATTAATCCCTACTAAGCAAAGAGGGTTTTAGGCATTATGTCAGCAATATGTTCTGAAAAAAAGTATTTGAGAAAAGAGAAGCAGTGTTTTTATACTTCATAGCTATGAAAGGGTGCTTCTTTTTAAAGATAGCAGACTGGAGTGTTAGGGTGATAAGAAAAGTGAAAATACCTTGGATTAATTAAGTTAATAAAAAGATAGTGCAATGATTGTGTGTAATGATATCTGTGGCAATTGGAAATTACCATTAAAATGCCTGGAATAACAGATGCTTAGGCCTGAAAATGATCAATAACATGGCTGTGAGACAGCTGGCTTCATTAATTGAAGAAATTAGCTAACTGGTTAGGAACTTGCATCAGTTAGATCAATTAGAAACAACTAATTGAATAGAAGGAGAGTTTGAATTGAAGGAGAGTTGTGCTTCATTGATCCAAATAAAATAAGTTTAGTAAAAGATTTAAGAAATCACAGATGGGTGTCTAATTAATAACAGCAACAATAACAAAAAAAGTCTTCACTGGTTAAATGGGGAAAAAAGAGTTTGAGCAGACATAAGGGTTCGAGTGCACTGAGGGCAGATACCTGAGGACTTTACAGTAAGGGTTAGGTTAATTGAAAGCTATTGTATCAGACTATAGCAGAAGTAAATGGCTGTCTTGTCTACAGCCTTTGGGGCAGCTAGTTCATCTACTCGTTCAACAAAACAGCATTTGGGAATAAGTGCCACAAAAATAATGAAAGGCAGGTTCAAAACATCTGCTAGCGTGCAAAAAAGTAGAGGTAGACACCAAGAGCTTCTAACTGGAAAAACGTGACCCACAAAACTTCATATCATGGATGGCCTAAAAGTACCAGAGTTAAACAACTGTTTTTACTTTAGCGTGAAAAGTGTTTTAAACAGTAAAATACAAGTTCTGATCTCTGTCTAGAAAATTCCTGGCCCAGTACTGTGCATGCTTAAACTCCAGTAAAATTCAAAGATCAAGATTTTTGAGTGACCACTGCAAGAAAACTGAAAGTTCTTGCTTGACCTGACCAAATCAAACAGCAGTACAATAGACCCTGAAGGCCTATTGCAATCTGCAGGAGGAGCCTTTGGAAATCAATAGTCATCTTTCTTAGCTGTAGAGAAGCCTAAGAAGATGAGGAAATAAATCCAAATTTCTCTGTAAGCCTGACATGTACTGTTCAAATATGGTAGCATCTTAGTTGGGCATCTTTTCAGGCAGGTCAATACAGTCTCCTGTTCTCAAGAAGCTGAGCAGAATATGCGGACAATTGACTATAAATGTATCAGAAGCTGCTGAAAGTGTATCATTCCATCTTCAGAAATGATTATATAATGTCAGAGTACAAAATGCCGATGTTAATTTCTTAGGATCCTGTGGTCATACCCAAAGCTGCAGAGTACATTGTGCCAGCTCAGCATAAGGCAATATGCTGAATGGTAAGGTAGAGAGCAATGAGACACGGCTGTAGGTTACATTAATTAAGCAAAACATAAGAAACTAGATTTGAATGGAAAGAAGAAGATAGTTGAAAACAGGAACTGCAGAAGAAATAGTTTGGAGGAAAACAGCTAGAAAAAGACTCAGGTAAGACAGAATATATGAGAAAAGGCACTTATGTATAAGCATATAAAACAGAAAAAGTTTTATGTTTTTGAGGTTGTCCACTTCTTATCCCACAGAGAAAAATTCAGAGAGGGCATAGTGATAAGCACATTGTAATAAAGAGACAAGGAACATCCATTGCTAAATCTACCCAATGTTAAGGAAAAAAAGTGAATGTTTGAATAATTGTCTATAGTTTCACTATAAAGAACAAAGATAGGGCTAGTGCATTATTACTTATATGAATGGCTTGCATATCTGCCACTTTAGTACTTACCATAATATCACTGAACTTTTGATAGCTTAGTATCTCTACAGCTTGGAAAATTATAAACATCAAAGAAGAAAAGTTTTACAGTGCACAACATCAAAAGAAATGTGAACAGCAGGTTGAGGAAGGTGATTTTGCCACACCGCTTAGCTCTGATGAGACCCCACGTGCAGTATGGTGTCCAACTTTAGAGGCCCTGCTATAAGAAAGATGGGAAGCTGTTGGAATGAGTCCAAAGAAGGGCCATGAAGATGGTCCAAAGGCTGAAGCACCTCTCCTATGAAGACAGGCCGAAGTTGTTCATCCTGGAGACCTTAAAGCCACCTGCCAGTACCTAAACAGGGATCTGCAAGAGAGTTGGAAAGGGACTTTTTACAGAGTTGTGTAGCAACTTGGTCTAGTGAAAGGTGTCCCTGCCCAGTGAAGTGGGGGTTAGAACTAGATGTTCTTTAAGGTCCCTTCCAACTTAAATCATTCCATGATGTTTTAACATAGCTGCCTATTGTCCTTATGAGTAGGTATTGCCTGTGAGACATGACGGTGTTTTTCAGACATTAATTAAACATGTATAAAGAATACATGCAAAATATAGAATATGTATGGAATACATTTTACTATATATAAAATGTATTACTGGTATATAGAACTAGTAAGATTTGAAAAGTGACAAAAATATTTTTGCATTTTCTATGTAAACAGATGAGTAAACAAAAACAAAAAAGGAA